>JAXCHB010000179.1:1200000-1505000 GCA_036926305.1 Uropetala carovei | reverse complement strand
TTTCTTCTTGAATACTTCTTCGCTAATGTTCTTTCATCTTTTACGAGGAGCCATTTCATTCTGGTCCTATTTCTTTTATTATTCTGGGAAAAAGTCCACTTTTAGTTTCTTAACTTGCTCTTTTTATCTTATTAACTCTTTTTAAATGTCTTTATCTACTTTCCAGTTCTTCTAAATGTCATCCTCTGTGTATTCATCCGTTGAAAGTTGAGTGGACAAGTTTATCTCATGACTTTTATCAAATAAATTATACACGTATAGGTTTTTTTATTTCCATAAATATTTTGTTATACGAAGACTCGATTCATCATAACTGATCCCGATATGGCATGTTTACTCGCATTTATGCCGCACCTTATTTATAAATTTTAAGAAACGTCGGAAACTACTAGTAAAATTTTCAGATTGTACTTTAAAAATGACGTCGACTTATATGCAAGGGGAAAAATGAAAGTCTAAAATGTAAGATAATATTTAAATTTCAGAAAGGAATCGCTATATTGCTCTTATGATTCGATATACAGTATGTGAGGTATAAAATGATAAAATAGTTATTGATATAAAATCTGGAAAAACTATTATTATTATTGACAACGGAGTTGTAAACGTTTCAGTTTTGATCTATAATTATGGAATATGATTTCGATTTTTCCATTCTGAGTTTTCACGGCTAAAGAATTTTTAAAATGCTTGCAAAACGTAAAAAAAATGTCCATTTCATCTATGATCTATTTTATGCCTTCCTATGCTTTATTCACTCATATCTTCGTGTTAAAGAAAAATTATGGCGTAGGTGGTGTTTACAATAAAAGAACGGTCGTTATATACTAATCTTCCTTGGTTCGGAAAATTCTATAATCTGGAATGTCTCTGTTTCCGAGCTTACCGGATTAAAGGGGTTCTACTATATATATAATAGAAGTAATAATTTTATCATAAACTTAGATTTTACCGGCGGCATTTGAACGGTATTTATAGTTTATAACCATTAGAAAAATATAATGAAGCCAAATATTTCTTGCGTCAAAATTACACAATTTTTACTTTCTCCATACGTAGTAATGGGAAAGTACCTATTGTGATAACGAAAAAAATCGACTTCGAGATTTCAACGGAAATACACGTTTTGTGGTTCCTAGAACACCTTTAGACTATTTTCGGAATGATGTCTGTGTGTGCGTGCGTGTGTGTATGTGATTGTAGGCGCTCTAACTCAAAAAGTACTTTTCATATTAATACCAAATTTCATATATAACACTTTATTATGAGCACAAAGAACTGATTAGTTTTTGGACAATACCGGTTAACCGGAAGTTGTTTATTTGAAACCCGATTCGGTTTTTGCGATATTTCTCCGTTAAAACATCATTATTGTATTTACTATTCTATACAAAAGTTATAGAGAATGTAATTTCCTACAACTTTCATTTGAAACAATTTTCCATAGCAGTTATTGTTTAGGAATTATTTATAAATAATCGGTTTTTTCTGTTTCCGTCAAATATCTCCGTAAAAACGTCGTTATTGGTAATCTTCGTGAGGACCAAAGTTGTAGAGAATAATATTTCTTCCAAGTTTTGTTTGAAACAAATTTTCGTAGAACCATCCATTTCGGAGATATTTAACATATTCGTAAATTTCCAGTATAAGCGCCACCACCATGTAGCGGTGAATTCTGTAAACATATTAAAAATATAAGTAATTTACGGCAATAAGGACGACTGTATTCTTTTACGATACGAAATAATAATTTTGCCTTATAATGCTCATAATAATTTAAATAACTATACCCCAAATATGGAGAAAGTCATGTGTTGGCCACATCAGATTTTTCTCCGAGGAATTCATTTTTCTCAAGTTTTTGGCTCCATGAAAAGGAGTCAGATTGTGATTCTCCATCCACATTCTTGCTATCTCTTCGTCGCAACTTCTTTGAGTCCAATCAAAAGAACGACGTCATACGATCCGCGAACAAACATCCTTCATTTTCCTCCTGCCTTTTTCTATCTGTCATTGTACCCCTAAAGCAACCATATCCCCCTCGTCCTTACACATTACCTTCCAAAAACCCTTTCTCGCTGTTTACTCTGACTGGCATTAGGATGCGTTGCCGTTGAGGACGATGAGGAATTATCCGTCGCCTCTCCTGAATCAGCTGGTCTATATGAAGAAATAAAAAGACGATCTATAAGTAGAGATCGGGTTCTCGTCCCAACTGAATGAGCGATCACGACTGTTTGCGTAAGGAATGGAGGTTTTCTTTTTTGCGTCTGCGAGATGGATGGCGGTGAGGTGGACGTGAGCGGTAATTCCCCGACCTCTGGTGGCGGTCAGCGGAAATATTTCAGCCGTGGCGAGAGAGAGAGAGGAGATGAAGGTTTTCATTGTTGACATTACATGGACCAACCGATGCCTTCCGGTAACAGTCGAGGGGTGTATGTTTAGGCTTACGAGGATGGAGAAGTCAGGGCTTATATCGATAGTATAGTATCGATCACGTTACTAAGGTAAATTCGTATCATGGTCTCGGTGGTTTAAGCCATTATTCCATTAAGGAATGGCTATTGTTTCGTATCTTATCATTTTATAAAAATCATTCTATATACCTTATTTTCCCTTATTTATATATAACGCACTAGACAAAGCGTAAAAAATGAAACCCAGAGGAAGAAGGATGGTGAATGTAAACTTCATCGCAAAATTTCGTAGTTTCATCTTGTTAAAAGGTCTTATAATTAGTATTACATTGTTATTCCCCATCACATCTGTTATTTCCTGCTAACAAATACTGGGCGAAACTTCTTATGTTAACTTCTCCATTTCAGTATATTTGTGTGTTGTAAATTTTAATTTGATGACAAAAACGAATGCTGTTTTTAGCGACTTTTTAACCAACCATGCGCTAATCGTTTTAATTTCTGTCAGTCCATGTTACTCTTCTATTTCAGATAAAGAGAAAGAGAATGAATGTCACCTACCGCAGTTTATCAACAAACTAGCGCAATTTCCCATAAAAATGACGGGTTTACATGAATTAAGTATCTTGTTAAAATTAAATTTAATAAAAAAATTAATGAAACCAATTTTTTGTGCACTAAATAGTATAAAATAAATATAAAATTCACATAATAGTTGAATGTCCCAGAACGTATAAATAGTTTTGAGGGTACTATCACTTTGTGGACCCCATTTTTATTTTGAATGAGTATCGTTGAAATTAGATTAATACCTTAGAAGAAGCTCTCCAAAAATCTAATCATTTAGGTCAGGGGTCGGCAGCCTACTGCCCGTGAACTTCATTCGGGCCCCGAGAGTGCTTTATTCGGGCCGCGAAGCCATGATAAAAAAGTGACCGGTACAATTTAACTCAGTCAATTCCATATTTTTCAGTGAAATTATGATCTCAAGAGCTTTTCTGGTGGAGTTTTAAGGCTAGTAAACTGATTAGAATTGATTTTCACTAATACTAGATCACCAAATCTCTAGGTATATTCTCAATTAAAAGCCGAAGCTCTCGTGATTTCCAATGCGGCCCTCCGAAACATTCGCAACAACGAACGTGGCCTGCCACATAGAAAAGGTTGCCACCCCTGATTTAGGTTGTAATAGCCTTTCATTCCTGTAAAATTTCAACCACGTTGTTCATGAAATTTCGAAAGCGACCACCGATTATCTGAACGGAATTTCGATAGTATCTATTAATATATTATGGACTCTTCTCGAGCACAATCAACGGTTGACCATAATAACCGCTTTCGCAAAATATCCATGGGTCTCGGTGAGATTCGAAACCGAGACCTCTCCATTCAGAGATGAGTGCAGGCTCGTACCTATCCACCCCACTACTTAACGTTTCGGAATCATCCGTCCTACACAATAACGAATCATAAGCGATTAATCTAGTCATCTCCGATTCGCATTTTTTTTTCATTCCGCACGCAGGCCTCTAGTTCGAGGCGCGGGCGTGAAAATTCTGACTGCATAATTCAACCATAGGACTGCATAATACGGGGCGAGATGCGACTCCGATAATTGAAAAAAATAATCGAGAATCCTCCTCTCGCCGTCCGAATTACGAAGCGGACAGCTTGTGAAAATTTGACGCATTGCTTTTGATCATTCGGGACGCGGGCGCGTAAAGCTCTTCATTATTTGATGACCACCCGTTTTGAGTATTTAATTAGAGTGGCGAATTAAGCGGCTCGTAAATGGTTTCCATAATGAACGGTGAATGTAATTTACGGTGAAGACCTTCATTACGAAAATTACGGATGCACTTTGTCTGTTAGTGACATATTTAAATAGGAATTGTGAGGGGAGGGGGAAGGTTAATTTGTAATTGAATGCTTTAATTATCTGGGTTGCTCCATTTAAGTTTGACAAAGAGCTCAGTTCGATCCTTTCGGTGTTTGCATTTTCTAATCTCCTGTTTTTGTTTGTTTCCAGGTGAGTGCTCCAAATACGGTACTGATTAGTTTCAAGGTGCAGAAATCGACCGCTTATGGGCATCTCCGTGAGTAATATCTCGTTTTTTTCGCGGTGTCTTATGCAGTAGCTATCTTCCATCTTCCATTTGTGTTATATGGCAAGTTTCCAATATATACTGGTAAGCTGAATTAAAAAATTTAGTACACAAGTTGTTATCGCGGGCTGTAAGCATCTGTTAATTTCTCATAATTAGAAATTTTCGTCAGATTACGGAGGGAAGTCGAAAAGTGAAATACGTTCTATGGCAATTTTGAGGAAGAAAAACGCTAACGCTAATTTTACATTTAAAATATTGAGTATAATATCGGTTTTATGGTTTCAAAATAACGTGATACATTAATTAACTGTCGTTACAATTATTCAATGCTTCCTATAATTTTATGTTGATAGAATTAACAGATTATAAAGGTTCATTGTGATTATCATAGTTTATTTCCTAATTAAAATGCTAAGGCAACAGTTCTCCATTAGGGAAGTCAACTTGACCCCGATTCGGGTGTTGTAATATAAAATCGTCTGCGTTCTTGTCGAGTTGCGATTACTTAGTGTATAAGAAATTTCTCAGTCCTTAACCCACTAATAGATTGCAAATGATAAGAAAAAAATTGTTTCACGCGAACTAGCGGGATGTTATCCTATCAGTAACAAGAATTATAATCTCTAAAACAGTTACGTGTAATTCGAGTAAGTTTCGGGACTTTAATGGGCTCAAACCTTGATTAAGCATTTATGGGGTCGATTAAATATTAATTTGTGAATGTCTATTTGAAACCGCATTAAAAACAAACTTCACGTTTTAAAACAAGAGAGAACACACACATTCATATGAATATGGTTGAAAATAGAAAAGAACAATTACGTCATACCCGTTGCGAATTTAAAAAAAAACAAAAATAATCGTTCCTCTGAAACTTTTCCCACTTACTTCAGAGTGATCCTTATAGAAAGATTTCAGCGCGGCGACCATGGCGTTTGTGCAGGAATTCGATTCTGAAATCCTTTTATTTGTAAACTAGCAGAATTTCCCGTTGAATTTCAATGGATTTAGTGAAGCTGCTACAGCACAACATACAAACTCTTTAAAATATATAGTAGATACTTTTTAACTTACAATTAGCTTTTCTTAACAATTAATCATATTTGCTTGTAACAATCCGTTTCCGAATGTATTGCATTCAAATATAACGATAATTGTATTTCCTATCATATCACTTTCGCCAATTCCAGCTTCATTTCTTGTGTAATAATGCCTATGAAATGTTTACATTTATGTCTTGTAAGCAAGAAACCTGTGAAAAAGCATTTGTCCATGATTGAACACTGACTGGTAAATGTACACCAGATACGTGAGCGTATTTACGTTAATAAACATTATAATGTAGAATATAATGATTTTACTTACAAAAAATCTGATGTGGCCAACACGACTTTCTCCATATTTGGGGTATAGTTATTTAAATTATTATGAATAGCATTATAAGGCAAAATTATCATTTCGTATCGTAAAAGAATACAGTCATCCTTATTGCCGTAAATTACGTATATTTTTAATGTTTACAGAATTCACCGCTACATGGTGGTGGCGCTGTATACTGGAAATTAAGAAAAAGCAAAATATCTCCGAAATGGATGGTTCTACGAAAATTTGTTTCAAACAAAACCTGGAAGAAATATTATTCTCTACAACTTTGGTCCTCACGAAGATTACCAATTACGACGTTTTTAAGGAGATATTTGACGGAAACCGAAAAAACCGATAATTTTTTATAAATAATTCCTAAACAATAACTGCTATGGAAAATTGTTTCAAATGAAAGTTGTAGGACATTACATTCTCTATAACCTTTGTATAGAATTGTATATACAATAATGGTGTTTTAACGGAGAAATATCACAAAAACCGAATCGGGTTTCGAATAAACCTCGACTTCCGGTTAACCGCTATTGTCCAACAACTAATCAGTTCTTTGTTATATATGAAATTTGGTAACGATATGGCAAGTACTTTTTGAGTTAGAGCGCCCACAATCTCTCTCTCTCTCACACACATCCAGACATCATTCCGAAAATAGTCTAAACGTCTTCTAGGGACCTCAAAACGTGTATCTCGAAGTCGATTTTTTTCGTTATCACAATTCTTTCCCATACTACGTATGGAGAAAGTAAAAATGTAATATTTCAGTATTCAATAGACCAGCGGTTCCCAAATTTTTTTTTTCGCGTACCACCAAAAACATGACAAAATTTCCTCGTACCACATAGTACTAGTAAATATGAATGTACTAGTGAATGTGGCACCAAACTCACGTACCACGATTGATCTGTCCCTGCTTCTTCCTATTCAAAGTAGGTATTCTGCTGCTTTTCACTCTTCTCGCGTACCACTGGCAAAAGCTTTACGTACCACTATTGGTACGCGTACCATAGTTTGGGAACCGCTGCAATAGGCGATAGAAGGTTCAATTACTTTCATCAATAAACGCTTCCTGAATAATGATCAGTATCTATTTACGTTGCTATCCATAAACGTCGATCGTTTCGTTGCTTAAACAAAAGTGCGAAGCGAATAACGCTCAACTTTCGTCTATCTGTAAGCTTCATTGAAGCTAATTGAATCGGAGGTAACAATGACGGCCGCCTTGGCAACGCCCGGGAGGGGTACGAAAAATCCACAAAATTTCGAAACAATTATCGTATTTCTGAAAACCTCGACCGTGTAACATGTAAACTTCGCAGGACTAAGGTAGTATAGAGTTTTATTCATCGAATAAAGCAAAAAAGAAAAAAATGGTCTATATTTACGTATTTTAATGCTTGAAGGAAGAATACCTTGCAAGTCAAGAAATGGATTCATACGTGTTATCTTATGGAAAAATGTTAATCCCCTATATTGGCAGCACTGATTAATCCCGCTTGACCAAACCTTGACAATTCACTAAGTTAGGATGTAAGGAAGAATCGTAAAAAATTTGGTTATTCTAGCTTTTATCGTTTAGGAGGAGTTCCATGAACAAACACACAAACCAACAAACACACCCTTTAAAATATATTATAGGAGAAGTAGGCAGTAATATTAGCCGCGGTCACTATCGGAATCAATAAATCGACTGGGCCCAAATATTATGGCAACGTAACCGTTCCCCAGGCTTCATACCTCCACAAATCATAGGAAAGGTATCTCCACAAATCCTCATCCCCAATCTCCTTAAAGGGCCGGACACTTCACCCTTTCCCTCCGGAATGGACGCTTTCTCTTTGTATAACCCCGTGAAACTTGATCCTCGGCGAGCAGTTTCAACCTCAGCTCTTTACTGTCTTAGCGCCTCCCGTAAAACTCTCGGAACAGCCTTATCCCGACTTCCCTTTCTTATTATCCCTCGCCTCCTTTATCTTTAATCCCCTCGGCGATCCCGCCATCCGAAGTCATCCGAAAGGCTTAGGAGTAAGAGGGGAAGGGCGAGATTGGATTTAGACCGGTGGCGCCTCCGTGGCGAGGCGGAGGTAGGGAGAACTTCATATGCGGGCGTTAAGATATGAGAAACATTACGGTGAGCAGGTTTTTAAAAATCTTTTTCAAAAGGAAGGAAAAGGGGGAAATCCTGTAGTGTATAGCATCCGGTAACTTTGGGCCTCTTTAGAGGAAATCCCGGGAGCCTTGTTACTTCCGGCGGAGAGGTAGTAAATGTTTTCGTACCGGAGTTTTCTGCGCGTTTAGGGTGTGTTTCTGTAGTTTTAGTAAGGCATTCTTGGGGTTGTTGGTTGAAAGAAAAGCTTTTTCTTCCTTCCTGCGCTCGTAAAAAGCAGTCTGCGCGTTTTAATAAAAACGGAAAGTTTACTTTTTATTCCCCTTTTGAAGTTTTAGAGTATAAGAGAAAGGAAGAAAAATTAATTGGCGTTGGTCCATAATCGTCGCCATATTGTTATTTTGATGCGCCGGCAAATTGATACATTTTTGGGTCCAGTTTCTCGCTCCCCAGCGCCGTCTCGGTGAATGTTGAAAGTTTTTTACTTTCTCCATACGAAGTAATGGGAAAGTATTGCGATCACGAAAAAAATCGACTTCGAGATTTCAACGGAAATACACGTTTTGAGGTCCCTAGAACACGTTTAGACTATTTTCGGAATGATGTCTGTGTGTGTAATTTCCTACACTTTCATTTGAAACAATTTTCCATAGCAGTTATTGTTTAGGAATTATTTATAAAAAATTATCGGTTTCCGTCAACTTCGTGAGGACCAAAGTTGTAGAGAATAATATTTCTTCCGGATTTTGATTGAAACAAATTTTCGTAGAACCATCCATTTCGGAGATATTTTGCTTTTTTTTAATTTCCAGTATACAGCGCCACCACCATGTAGCGGTGAATTCTGTAAACATTAAAAATATACGTAATTTACGGCAATAAGTACGACTGTATTCTTTTACGATACGAAATAATAATTTTTCCTTATAATGCTCTTCATAATAATTTAAATAACTATACCCCAAATATGGAGAAAGTCATGTGTTGGCCACATCAGATTTTTCATCTTTATTATTTGACGTTTTTAAAATTTGCGCGAGAAAATAATAGTTATTTTTCGGGTGCTATTGTAGGTCACAAATAAGTGAGTCGGTCTTTTGAAGAATTCTTTCGGAAATAATCATTTCATTAGTTTTAAATTTATACGCCACACTTTCGAAGAACGAATTATGGAATTTTGACCATTTGCTCGGATGTCATTTTATGTATGCCTGCATAGAGACGATTAATTCCTATGCCCTAAAATGCAACACGTGTTCAAAGAGAATATTTGTTTTAATTTATGTAATCCTCATTGGATATTTAGTTCAAATTTACGTATTAATGAGAAAATTAGGACATCCCTAAATGCTATCTCCCGGAAATTAAGCGAAGTTATTTCATGAATAAATCATCTAGGTGAGATTAATATAAGACGGGATAGCATCCATTGCAGTCTTCAGCTTTTTTTAATCGAAGATCGTTATTATGAAATCACTTGACGTTCGATAAAATTTTCCTGAAAATATAGGTGAATTGACTTTTGCGTAAAAAAATAAATTTTAGTTAAAAAATCTCAATTCAGAGGAATTCTTTTATAAGTACGTCATTACTAAAACTGAAACATCAAACATTATTAAGTGTTTTATATTTCACTTCGATCGATAAATCTTTTGACAATATTTCATAAATGATCATAGATGCATTATTTAGATGATGATGGTCTCTTCATTTTCTACGGAAACAAAATTATTTTGAAATAAAGAATCATTGCGAAAGATATATGACTCACGGAGAACGTAATAAAAATCATTAACGATATCTCAGATTTATACATTTATCTAATAATACATAGATTAAAATTATTGAATCGAAATTTAATAATCAATAATACGCAGTCTAATTGACCGCGCGTAGATAGATATTTTTGGAAACGAGCAGCCTGGTATGAATTTGCGCATTCCAACAGCTGTGACGAACATTTGTTTTCCCCTTCTTTATAAATGGTTATCTCCGTTGTTCGCGATGACGTGAGATTGTTAAATTTGCTCGTCACGTAATGAGTTTCCTCGTTAAGCTTTCTTGAGAGATGCAATTCCACCGTCGTCTTGCCGAATTACCGCGTGAATCGCGACGAATCGGACAATTACTGCATCCTGAAGGAGATTGCTGTTTGCGTCGGGCTTACTCTGGGTAATTACATGGCTGTTGTTATGCCCCGCCCGTCTCGACACAAAATTTGACATTAGGGATTCAAAATGCTCTTGTATCAGTCGTGTAGCTATAAATATTTATTCCGTGCACTTGCGTGAACGCTTTCGTAATTTATGGAATTAGTTTTTTATTGTTTTTAATTTGTTTAAAAAGTTTAGAATTTCACAATCGTCGGAATTTAAGTTTTACTTCTTTGCTGACTACTACCTACTACTACTATTCTATGTTATATTCTCTAAAAATGGAATGGCTTCATTTCATAAGAAATATACTTTACATTTGCTGGATTATATTTTACCTTTCCACTATTTTTCCTCTATTTTCTTAGAAAATTATTTACATTTTTAATGTGGTTATTAAACAATATGTAAAGGATTAGCCGTAGTTACAGAAATACCTTTAAATTCGTTATACTTTCTGGCTAGATCCGACAAATTACAGCATAATAATACCTAATTGTAGGTTGAAAATCAATTATTGTTTTCAAGTCATCCAACTGGAGACGTTTTTAAGTTGTTTCTTTTGCAAAATCAATCTTATAATACGATTATATTACATATATAATAATATTATATCATAAGTAAACAATGCCTGTTTATCAGTTATTTTTTTAATCTTCTTTACAAGGACACGAAGAAGTTTATTCAAGCATTCTGCAATCATAAAGCCTAGTCATAATTTGTATGCTATTAATACCATCTTAATTCCACATCTCAAATACCAAGGCATCTTAAAAGGCCTTCCTTACTGCGCAGAGATGAAGAAGACTTAATGCTATTAACCTAATGAAAAGAAGCGGAGATCCATCATGTAGGAATGTGGGGACCTCCTTTCTCTCACTTGTTTCGATAAACTCCACTGTATACTCTATCTCTTGACATATTAATAAGACAAATGCTCCGGAGTTGCTAAGAGGCGAATATGGAAACTAATCGCTCACGCATTACTTGACAACCGCTGCGGAAGATGGCCTTCCCTACCTCGTATCAGTGCTTATAGTTAGATGGAGATTGGAGGGAGGGGAGGCGGAGGTAGAGGAAGGGGCAGACGGGGAGATGTATGGAGAGGGTAGGAAAAAGTAGATAGGAGAAAGTGAGGGAGTTTGTAGAACGCGTGGTCTAACTAAGGAAGCTAAACAATTTTCCTACTCCTCTATCTTCCTCTCTTTTCCTTCATTTTATCCTTCCTCCCTTTTAGTTTCCGCTTTCATTTCTCCCTTCACCTCTTTCCTATCTCTTATTCTGTCCTTCTCCCCCTTTCTTCTTATATCGACTTCTTCCTCTCTTCCTTTCTCCTTTTTATTCCCCTCCTGCATTTTCACAATCTTTTCGCTTTTCCTCTCTAATTCTTTCCTCTGCCATTCTCTCTTTGTATCACTCTTTCTATCTTCACATCTTTCTCGTTATTTCTTCTGTTTTCCTCTTTATTTCCTCAATTCTCTTCCCTTCTCTCTCTCTCATTCTCTCATCCATTCTCTCATTGTTTCCCTTTCTCCTCTTCCATTCCCTTTTTCCCTCTCTCTCCATCCTCATCTCTCCCCTTTCTTATCCTCCTACCTGTTCCTCTTACCCTTGCCTCCTCCTCCAAGCCCTCTCCTCCTTTCCTTCTCCTCCTATCTCCTCGCGACACTTTCTCCCATACTCTTCACTCCAGCAGACATCGTTTTAATCTCGAGAAATTGCTAAAGGAATCTTACTCTAGTGATTTAATGCCCAAGAGACTCAAAAACCCTTTACTTGTCTTCCATCGAGAGGGAAAGAGAGAGAGAGAGAGAGGGTTTTAGGGAAAGGCGGTGGCAGTGAGGAAAGTAGGGAGGGGGAAGAAGGCAGTTTGGAGACGGAATAATTCACTTTCTTCCCTCATCCTCTTAGGCGTCCCTCTCTCTCTCTCTCTCTCTCCCTACAACATCTGCCAAGTCTTCTCTTAGTACGTCTTAACGTTTCCCTCCATTCATCTTCCCCTTCTCTCCCTTCTTTTCCTTCCTATTCTTCTCTACATCTCTCCCTCCCCTCTTCCTTATTCGAATTATTCCGCGCTTCTCTCGCCTCAATTCGTCTCTTTCTCACCTCGCTTTCCTCCGGTCACTCTCTGATGTTTTAAAGTTCTCCCCGGTGACCTCCTATTCATCTCTTTCTTCGGGACTCTTTTGTGATATTTTCTTTCTGAAATCGTAGGTCTTTATCCTCGAAAGTTAATCTTTTAGGTGTCGGTGAAAAAATGTATACTTTTATTACACTTTGAAGGTTATTTCTACGTATCATGTTTTCATATAAATGTATACGGACTCAAGTTCGTCTCAACGCGTGTCTCTTTGTCCCAGTTACTTCAGCTTTATTCTTTTAAGACATTTCGCGAGAATTCATAGTGTATTTTCCTTTGAATGTCATTAGTTTAAACGTATTAGAAGTTCCAGATAAGGACTAAGCATAAATTATTGAAAAATTAATTACTTGTCTTAGGTACCTTCAATAACGACAACAAAGTTACATAAAAAACAATATTTTTTTGCTTTTTGATGCTTAGATACTTATTCTGGAATTTATTTTAAGCTATAAGAGGAACTCGATAATTCTGTAGTGAAACATTACAAGCCCATAGAATAGGTACTGTAGCTTTCAAGATGTTGGTTATACTTCTGTTATGTGTGATTGATCAAATTATTAATGAAAATGCAGCACAGTTCTTTAAATAGAAATAGTCGGGGGATTTAGTTGCGATTTAATGGTACTATGATATATGGCAGCAATAAATAAAAATAATAATGTTCTTTAAATAGAAATAGTCGGTGGATTTAGTTGCAATTTAATGGTACTATGATATATAGTAGCAATAAATAAAAATTATTATGGCTACAGAAGTTTATTACCTGGGAATAAAAAGATCTATAGTGAAATTCTGTACTGAAATGCAATGCGCTACAGAGTTTCGTACTAGCTGATGGACGCCAAAAGGACCAAATTCTACGAATATATTTGGCTTATTTCCTCGTTAGGCAATAAATGGATATATCGATTACTGATTTTGTAGCTTTCGTCGTTTTGTGCATTTTTTCGAATAAAACACCCAGTAACGACGCCAAATGGTTCTTTAACGAGTCCCCTACGCAAAGAAAACGTGCCGCATCATTCCTTGTTTCCCAATTATGTATATATTTCCGCGCCGCTTCATTCCTTTCACTCTATATCTTCCGAAGTCTTGTTTGATCTCGAGATAATTTCTTCTTTTATCGCGACAACCGGTTTTACGCGAACGTCTTCGGCAGCGTTTTTTTTAAAGCGTCGAGTTCATTTTATCGAGATCGATAGTTTCTCTGTCGTACGGTTTCTCCGTGTTAGCCGTCGGTATCGCTGTTCGAACAAATTGAAGACAACTCGCGGGAGAGAAAACAGTCGATTGAACACGTATCGCTGCCGTTTCTTCTTATCTACATGTTTTTCTCTCTCTCTTTCTCTTTTTATCGTAAGATGAGCAATATAGACTGGGCAAACGCGTTTTTAATTATCTCATACTAATTGATTTCGAAAAGGTCCGTCAAATGGGGACTTTATTAACATCATATTGGAAGCTTGCATCCTTCTGTTTTCTTTTAATTGACAAGAACTGAAAGTTAAATTTATTACGAAAAAAGCCCTTTTCCCAATTTGGAGTCTTGGGCGTAAAATGCAATAGCTACGTGATTAATAATATAAGTATATTTAGTAAACATATTTTAAATACCTCACCTGCAACGCGATAACGAATTTGTTTAAATGAAGGTGTATTTGCATAATTCCCAGCTATGCGTCCTTTTAAAATAAGTATTTTTATAATAAAATAATTGCTGAATATTTTACATGAATGTGTATTTTTCGCTTTATCAAAGGAATAATGAGTAAGAGCATATTTTTGGCATACACTTTCTGTAATTATGATTTCATGAAATTGTAAATCGACCTGCATTCTTTTTTGAATTAAAAATAATAATTTCTTTTCCTGTTCTGTACCCGAATTGCTTGTTAGAAATTTAAACTCAGTGGATTGAAAAATATTCCAGTTAATTTTCAAAACAAAGCACACCTGTTTTGTGTATTTTTGTAGGCGCAATCCGATATTTTCCTTGATGAGTCGCTTCTCTATGAGTAAATTTAATTATTTTCTTCCCTGGACTGTTCTGCTCCGTATCTAACAACCAGACCCCATATCCTTCTTAAGACCGCCATCTTTCCCTGCGTGTTTCGTATCATTATCTCAAGATCCAGAGTCCAGGTGCACAACTTGTCACGTCCCATACCTCGTGGATGGGCCCACACTTCCTGTCTCGGCCGCCATTACTCAAATAGATCATGCAACCTGACTCCATTATAAGCGGGACACTTCCTTGCGATTCTATGGCCTCAGACGCCGAGGTAACGGATTTAAATTTAGAACTCGGAAATCCTTTGGGTTCTGCCGTAATATTTTTTCTTAGAAAAATGTCTAAAATTCGCCGGTTTGGATTTATCTGGTCCTAATGTCGACGATTTTATTTTTTTGTCGTGGATTTATTTCTGTCTTTATAGTGTAGGATGTTCTTTTAGAAATGCGATCCTTCGGAAGCCTTCCGTTGAATACCTTTTTAAGTTTTTTTTACTGTTCTTGGAAATTCATACTAAATCTGAAAATGAACTAGCTGGTTCATAGAACCATAAAACAACGCACCTCTACCTTTTTTATATTCATGTCGCCTGTCGATTTAGTTTGTGTGCCCTTATTTAACTGACCTGTTTGACGTTTATTGCAGTAAATTTTTATGGGTATTTACCAAAACCTGAACATGAAAAACTATTCGAAACATGACAATATCCTACAAATAGCAATCTCTCGCTCCCTACGATGTATTTATTTATTGAAACTATCTATTAACAGCCGTTACTGGCCTTTGACTGACATGAGTGTAATAACAATGGTGAACACATGCAACCATCCCCTCGGAAGGATTACAACCTGCGACGCATTGGGAGCCATACTGAGGCCGGTATTGAAGAATTTCCTTCCAGAAATATGGATCTCACTGTGATTTAGTCATCAATAATACAGGTTTTTCGATTACCACGAAGTTCCTGCTCACAAACAACCTACAGAGACCTTTCACTTTTCCATTTCCCAAATGTCAGTTGGCTTATCCATATGGGAAGGGTGAAGTAATTCGGAGGCACACCAATGAAATGAACGATTTAAGGTTCAGCATTATGAAATTTTCTTATCATTATCACATATTTAGAAAATCGTCAATTTTATTTATTAAAAAATAAGCACTTGAAAAATTTACACATCTTAGGTGTCTTCAATATCAATATGTAACAAGTTTATGAAAACCAATTGCATTTCGGCAATAGAGACACCTAAGATAATTATTTCTTTTATACAGATTTGTTTACAACCCTAAGACGAGCTCGATAAGTCTCTTTTGAAGTTTATGTTTTGTGTCCTCGATGGTATGCGATGTCTAAGGTTGGTGGATATATTGCCAACATCACCTAGTCTTGATTTCTTAACACTCGACAAATTAACCGTGTTTATTCATTAACGCAGTAAGCCGTTCCAATTAGGATTTGCGACCTTTTCATTTTGATTTGTCATATCGATCCCCCTGCTACTCACCAATCTGGCGATTTGCAGGGTATTATGTAGATGTAAGTCGATATTCGTCAAAACCGTGCTGATCAGAGGAAGTTTCTCTCAGTCCGGAAAAGGAACTTTATTGCGAAGATCCTAAATTATCAGTATGACTTTTTCGAAAGCATAAACATGTTCGTTTGTCGAAACAAAAACAAAAGGTTTTGAACGATCAGGGCTTATAATCAAATTGGATGTATGCGTCCCCAGATCAAATGCGGAAAGCTTGTCACTCCGGTTACTGCAGGAACGAATGGGTTATCTTTTTCTCCTTTGTGTCTGCTGTTTGTTTTTCCTCGATGTCGATTCCGCCTCCGTAGTACATATTCATATTCATACCGCCTTCTCGACTTTTACCTTCCTGAGGGGTAAACGCTGGTCCTTCCACATCCATCGTGCCCAAGAATCTTTTCTATACATGAGTATCTTGCAGATAATCTGATTGTTGGGTGGCAAGAGGTGCTCTGAATAGCGATATAGAGTAGTTTTCAAATTCGTAATTTTATGTTCCAGAAATTTATTGGTGAATCGGAGATTTTAGAACGATTTTTTGGTCCCTGCATTTCGCCGTTGCCGTACGCGCTAGGGAAGGAAAAATGTCAGGTCGCACGTCGCCATATATCATCGTCTCATCGGAGTTCGGCGGAGACTAAAATAAGCGATTCTCCGAGAATAAACCTCAGTGCATCACCATCCACTTCACCTGCACTCCGCCGCCTCTTCCTCTCCTCCGTCCCTTCAATCCCTCCCACTTTTCCCCTTACCATTTGCCCCGCAGTGGAGTTCTTCCCCTCCCTTTCCTCATCCCATCAACCTCTGCTGACTCCGGTCCAACTCCATTTCCTCTCCCGATGGCTATATTTTATCTCCCGCCCGTCCCTATCGCTCGCTTCGACGCGAAGTCGCCATCTTGGGTTTGAAGAAGTGATTCACAGATGGCGCGATAACCTCCGGGTCTTTCGTTTTTATCTCTCTTCTATTGTCCTCGTGTTTCCTCCTCGTGAAGAACCCTCTGCAGAGTCGCGAGATTATGAATTTTTTCACGAAGGATATTCATCTTATTTTTAAAGGTTATTGTTGGATTCATTTCCCTGTCTTTTTCAACGAACGTTAGCCCTAGAAGCACTCAACCATAACTGACATGCTATTTTGTTAAGCTATACAAATATTTAAGCTGCTTAATAATTATAACGCAATAATAGCAAGAAATACCCTTAAAATGCGAGGAGGAAAAGGTATCTTGAAAAATCGTCACACTTTTTCTGCGTTAACATTTTGCGCGCATGACTTACTAAGATAATGTTGAAAGTTATTTTATGAGGAATTTTATGTCAAGTGAAGTTTATTGAAATGTACTTTTTCAGATAGTTGTTGACTAATTAGGACGAATATCTTGATATTGTCTCAATATGCATTAATGTGAACCGAAACAGTAATACCAAATACTGCCAGTTGCTGAAAAACATGGATGAAGATAATTTTTTAAGTTCTTATGATTGCTGTGTTGGATTTTATTGGTAATTAATAAAAAATTAAATTCAAATTCTTTTTCTGATTCCATAATTTAGAGATTGCTATAATATCGAGAATTATCGTCATTCATAACTTATTTTTACTTGCCTATAATAACTCTTGTGGCACATATTGATTGAGGTTGAACTCATTTTACGCTGTATGTAGCCTAAATACTGGCTTTGCTTTTCCTGATTCCATGATAACTTTAAAACGTTTGTGTTGTTTTCTTTATATTAATTTACAGATATAGATCTAGAAAATTATTTACCTTCCAAAAGCAAGGTTGCGGAATCGAATTTTATAGTCAGTATTAGTACATTAAATGCTGTTGTATTCTAAATATTAAAACAATATCTAATTTCGTTTTATGATTTCAAACTATTTTAATTGGCCCTTATGTATGCAGTTGGGTTCTTCGTAAATAAATAATTACATTTCATGTCATACTACCATCTCGAGAGGTCAAAGTTGGTTTGAAAAAACTTCCAAACACTTTATCCAACTAATTAATTTTAATCTTAAAAAAAAATGTAAAATGGCTTCTTAAGCCAGTTTTACGAATCATTGAGTTGAATTAAATCGAATAACAAAAATACGGAAGTTATTGAAAAGTTAATGCGATTTTTTTTCGTATTTCTCGTCTCAAAAGAAAGCCCGGTAATTATATTATTAGTTTTAATTAGAGAACTCTTTCTTTCGTATAGATCTTATCTTTTATGTGGCTTATAGCTTTCTTAAATTAATTCATTCATTAATATGTACATACTTCCATTCGCAATATGGAAGGTCGCTTTTTTCATTTGAACCTCTCAGGAAATCCACCGATCTTTAATTTGTAGTATAATTTTTTCGAATATTTGTTGTTAATTTGCGATTCCGATGTAAATTTTTTGCTGCGTATCTTTCATTAATCGATTTCTCCGTGGTGTGTGATCCAATTGAAATCCGTGATTTTGTTAACTGAGAGATTCCCATCGAGATTTCATCCACAACAATCGTGCATCTCTTATTTACCCTTATCCTTAACCTTTCAAAAACCACCTCTTCCATCTCTTCTCCTGAGAAAATTTTCCATCCCATATTCATTTATGTTTTTCCAATCTCTTTCGTCCTATCTCCCTTCCAGCCTCTCCCACCCCACTCCTATATACCCTTTCTATCATTCCTTCCTTTTCTCTCTCCGTCTTCTTACCTCCCTCACCCCCTTCCCATCCAATCCCTCTCTCCGCATGCGTAAAACTGTATCCATTTCATTTTCGTATAATGCGACATGCAAGTCAATTCCGAGCTCTCCCCATAGCAACTCCCTTCCACGCGGGAAAAAAGTTATCTCGGGAGTCATCCACTCCAGTTTTATTTCTGGCGTATATCTATATTTTATGCCTCCGTCGGCAATCTTCATTCGGGGCGCTCAACTTTCATTCCATTCGTTCTTCTTTTTTTCCTTTCGGTTTTCTTTTGTTTTCGCCACTAATCGTCATCGTATTGTGCGCTTTCTGACAATTTTTTTCTTTTTTCCTTTTTTGTCTTTCCTTATTGAGAAAAGATGTGATTTGAATTTTTAGCAGTCATTCTTTTTTTTTTTTAAATAAATTGATGCTGTCACCTTTGATCTTAATCTGTATGCTCAACATTTTTTTTTCCGCAAGTCGTGTTTGCCATGGATAGGTTTTTTCGAAAGTTATACACGTTCATCGTCTTCGAATTTTCTAGACGCTGATTTTTTTTTTGCGAGATCGTCACTTCGAAATTATATTTCGGTGAACTTCTGCTGTGTAAGATTTGAAATTTTCATGAATTTTAAGACACGGCACACCTTTGCAATTCGATTAGAGGTATATATTCCTAGTTTCCGACATGATTGAGGAAGAACATCTTTCGTGTTTGGTACATATCTCTACATTCTCTTTTATCATTTTATCTGATTAGTTTTCTTGCACGAGAATCTTTGGAGTGGCCCGTTGAAAACGTGGTCGTATCAATGTCTTTTTTAGATACTAGATATTTGAATATTTTATTAGATTTCTCGCCCGAGGATTGGGTTTAATTCATAATATTTCAGTTTTTACGAAATACTAGCTGAGCCCGCGCAAAATTTGCGCGTTTAATTTTAAATTGATTCATAAAAAATAATAAGTTTGTAAAATAAGTTGATGTTAATAATTCATATTTTACTCTAGCAATGAATTTGCACAGTATAGGATACTTAGATATTTGACTCCCAATGTAAGGTTTGCGTGTTAGAATCTCACTGAGGGAAAGGCAGTGTGCGCATATTTAAAAAAATGTTATACGTAGGTAATCAGAAATCTGTATTTTATAAGTTATGGTAGAGAGTAAATTGATGCGGCACAGTAATTAAGTTGAAATGATTAGTGATCGGAAGATTCTTACGCGACAGGCATAAACTGTAGTGAGGAAACAGAAGAATGGAACTGCTAAGACCGGGAGTCAAACTGGGTCTTAACACCTCAAAGAAAGCAAATATTGGGAAAAGAAAGATGTGAACTTTCTGTAATTTACAGGAAATGTCATCCACTTAATCAATCACAAAACATAACTTGTAAAAGCGACGCCACAAAAAATAATTATTTATCCACTTAAGCCAGGTGAAAGTATTAAAAAAGTAAGCGCTGAAACAATTGATTGTAGAATAATGCGGAGTATAAACTTATCGGAGTTTAGGAAGATTCCTCCTCACCAAAGCCTTCGTAATGAAATGGCAGAGTCTTACGCGTATTTCCACTGACAGGGTGATTCTTGGTCGCTTCAGTCACGAAAACAAAAACATTTGGTATTTCCAAAAGGTTGAATACTCAGATACAGTATTTTTTAAAATAAATATGCTTTTCTACCACAATCTACGATAAACGCGTCCTAGTCACAGAAAATAATCTTACTGAATGTTCTCGAGTTAATTCATTATCTTAATGAATTCATCCATTGTAATATTTATAACAATAAAACTTTAATTAAAGCAAAAATGTAGCGTATAATGATCTTACTAACTTAAGGATTCCATTTTTACGTCAATATGAACGTTTAATCGATGGTAATTGAATCAGAGGCAACAATTAATGTCGACTTGTCAATGACCCGAAGGTGAACAAAAAATCGGCAAAATTTCGAAAACAATTTTGTATTTCCGAAAATTTCGACCGCATAGGGTATAAACATTGAAAGAATAAGATAATTTAGAGTTTTAGCCGTCGAATAAATCAAAAACGGAGAAAATCGGTCCATATTAATGTATTTTAACGAATGAAGGAAAAAAATCTTGCACTCTGAAAACTCGAAAATCCCGTGTAAACTTATGGGAACATATAATTATTTCCTGGAATCGAACCCTGGACTTTAGAAAATTGAGAATAGTTTTCTAGGGACCTCCTGGCCTGTAGAAACAAAACGCAGTTTACTGCAAATCTCTACGGCAAACGAGTTTCGAGATAGAGGGGGGACGGACGGACACTTCAGAAATTATATATAGGATGAACTTAATGTTTAATGAAAATAATTAGTAAACTTGCTTGCAGATAAATCCCTCATTCATAACTGTAATACGGTTGACAAGGGAATTGTTTTATTACCTATCACTTCAGTTTCTGTTGTTAAGCTAATCTATATTGTTTTGCATTATTTTTCATCAGCGTCATAAAAATTATCGTATTATTATGTTGAATATGAGGCATTGTCTTTAACATTTTGCCCACGTACACCGAAGATATGCCTTCAATCTTAAGTTTATTTAAGCTGCTTGTTCAAGGCTGGAAGGAATTGTAATAGTCTTTTAGAAATAATATAATGAATAAATAATATATATAAATAATATGATGAATCGTTTTGAAAATGGTAATTTTGAAGGATAAGTCGATGACACGCCTTATTAGAAAACGTGAAGGGATGGAAATGAAACGCTTTGTGACACGCCATAGTGATTTTGGGGTTGCAGAAGTTTAAGGATAATGTCGAAACGGCAATTATTTTATCACGATTTCCGACATTCTAGGATATTGTTTTCTTCGTTAAATATATAATTATATATTTATTTATCATCCGACAAACCTCCCCTGACTTCTGAGTGTAAAATGCACCATGCTGCATCTCACCGTACCGGCATCGAGTATAATCGATATGTTTGTGTCAATATCTCAGGTTTACTCAATCCACTGCCACTTGAGGCTGTGCTTATTACTAGTTTCTTCTGTAATTTACCTTTCCGAATATATTTGAATAAATTTCCCTAGGGTTATGTCTAGGGCTGCCACCTTTTGAGGATTCCAAAACCGGAGATATGAGAATAAATTATACAGTATTAAGAATTTACATGAAAAAAATGCTCTTGCGACAATGTATTGTTCTTCAATGATGTTACAACAATAATACTGGACGCACTTTCTCATAAAGTCCGTCCCGTATTATTACATTATGACATAAATTTCGCTCATCTACATATAAGTAGTTCCAAGGAATCTTTTTGTAATATGCGTATCTTGAAGACAGTTTGATCAACTCGGACTCCGCGTTGGATTTCACAAGACATCGAGAACAGATATGCGATGAAATGTTATACATAGCATAGATGCTGCTATATACAATCTTCAAATAAACACAAAGGTTATATTCCATTCTTATTCGGTAAATTTAATTTTGTTAAGGTGACAAAAATATTTTAAATGAAATATTGCATATAAGATACATTTATTCCTTCTTTAAGATACGTGCGCTGTCATTTTTTCGATAATTTGTGTTTATTTTCAAAAGCTTTTAAGGAAGTTACTTTGTTATTTATCGCCTCCTTAGAAATCGCATGTTTTATCACACATTGTAAGTTAGTCGTTTTTCTCCCTAACTTTATTAGGCGACATATTTTCGGCTTTCGACACCATGAAGTCTGTATCTTTCTCCATAAAAAGATCCGTTTCTCTTTCTCCGCCAGCTCTGTCGGACATTTACAAATTCCAGAACCTCACAATTCCACCAAAGCTATTGAACGTTCCCTTTTCCGTAATCGTTATCTTTACCCCAACTACAAAAAAATAGTATGTTCGTCGATGGTCTGCACTTATGCCGTGTTAGCAGTTTTGCTCTAGTCTCTTAAGCTAGTATTTTTAGATCGATGTTAATTTCGATGTACGCGTGAATGTAATATAATTAGAATGTTTTATTACTTACTAGCGTAAGGGACCGTTGAATTTCAACGGATTTAGTGAATCTACTTTCGCTGCTAATTCTTGGGCTGGATATACAGAAATATTTTAGTCTTCGAAAAAGAAAATCACCTAGTATAAAGAATACTTTCTCACTAAGCCTTTCTTAACAGTTAACCAAATTTATTTGTAAACAATCCATTTCCGAGCTTATTACATTCTAATATAACGATAATTTTATTTCCTATCATATCACTTTCGCCAAATCCAGTTTCGTATCTTGCGTAATTATGGAAAAATGTTAATCCCTATATTGGCGGCACTGACTAATCCCGGTTGACCAAACCTTGACCACTCACTAAGTATGAACCGTACCAAATTTGGTTGTTCTAGCTTATATCGTTTAGGAGTACCACGTACAAATACACCAACTCTTCAAAATATATATGTAGCAGATTATGAAAAATGTCTCTGTGGAGAAATGAGATAACGTGTTACAATTCCATAGAATATTTATTGAGTACCTAATCGTATAAATTTTCCTAAATTATAGTTTTTGCGTAGTTTTCAGCGTTAATGAAATTACTAAAAGGTGGTAAGTTGGTTTCGAAGTAAAACTTTAAGTACCCATATCCAAGTAAAACAAACGGTCACAATTTATGAAAATTTATGCGCATTCGCTGTAAAATGTGTTATTTTATACTATGGAAATCTATAAACCTTTTTTTATTTTTTCTCGCGTGATGTATCTATGTGAATGTTATACTCAAACTCGCCATTTTTCGGAGTGAAAAAAACACGTCAACAAACATTGGAACCTTCGCGACTCTTCCACTATCGACTCATTTTGCACCCTCAAAAGTTTTTCCATTCCCGACTACCTTTATCGTGATTCGATTTTCTCTCTCCTCTCTCTCTTCGAGACGTGTGATACATCTTTTCCCTCCTCTTTTGCACGATTCCCCGAGATGTTTTTCCGCCTCTTTTTTTTCATCCACACGCTCTTTCCACCCCACCCCTCTCTTCATATCCTTCGAATTTCAGCCGAACTTGCACCGCACTTATCTGAAACGCAATCTTACCTCCTCCTCCCCCTCGTCCTTTATGATGTTTCTTACCCCTCCTTTTTCCTTCTCTCTTCTAGCGAACCCAGAAGTCGTCCCAAACCTACATACATACATATATGCGCCCTCGACTCTTAACCCCTCTATCGCCCTCTTTCCGTTCATTCCATTTTTCCCCTCCACCATCCAGCTTACGAAATATGTACTCATACAACCATCGGTTCTTCTTTCTGTCTTCCTCCCTCTCTCGCTATGGCTTTTGTTCTCACTCCGTTCCGAAGTATTTTCTACTCCAACCCTCTCTCTCTCTTTCTCCCCACTTCTTCCTCTCATCCCTCTTTACACCCCTCTTCATTTTCTTCCTCAATCCCATCCCCACTTTCTCAATCTCTCACTCTATTGCTCAATCTCTTTCCGTATCTCTTTCAATCTCTCTCATTCTCTCTTAGGTTCTGTCTGTATCTCTCTCTCCAAACCTTTCTCAATTCCTCTCTTCATTTATCTCTGTCCATTCTTCTATTCCTTTCTTCACTCCTATATTACTCTCTCTCTCTCTATTCCTCTCTCCCTCTATTCCTTTCTCTCCATTTCTCTCTATTCCTTCATAAAATCCACTCTCTCACCGCTGTTTCCCCCCTCTCCCCATCCCTCTCTTTTCATTTCTCTCTTTTGCTTTCAGCTTCTATTTACCTCATTTTCTCACCTCCCACGTTTTACCAACTCTTTCAACGTGTGCCTCTGCCCATTTTTTCATCCCTTTTTGAGCTCATTGTCACACTTCTTTGTTTTCCTTCTCCGTTCACCCTATTTTTCCCTCTCCCTCTCTCTCTATCTATCTGTCTACCGCTCTTTACTAACCGTCTCACCATCATTTCACTCTTTCATTTATTTCCTCTGATTTTTACCTCTTCCCTTTTTCGTCTCTCCCTAGGTCTTATTATACTCCCTTATATTTCCTTCACTTCTCCTCTGATTCCACTTTTTCCATGTATTTCATTTCCTTTTTCTTTCGTTAATTTCCATCATTCTCCTTTTCTCTTCTCTTTTTTCTGCTATCTTTTCCATTTGATCATGCCCACAAATTCTCTCAATTCCATTCCTTTTTCGAATCCATTTCCTTTCCTCTTTCTCTCTATCTCCATTATCTCTGTCCCTTTCTCCATTCTTCCGATCTCATTTCCTTTGTATTTTCCTCTATCTCCCTCCTCATAGCTCTTTCCCTTTCTTTCTCCTTCCTCTCTTCCTCTGTCGCCGCACCATATCCTCCCCTCTCTCTCTCCTCCTTATCTCCCCTCGTTTTCCCCCTTCCTCTCTCCCTCCTCGTCTCATTCCAACCTCTTCTATTGGTCCTCGAGGATATTTATCTATACGCCTAAGAGTGTTATTTACCCCACCCATAAACGTCGTCTTTTTTTTATAGTCTTATTTTGGTCCATAATTTTAAGGGTAAGCCTTTTAGGATACTGTCTCGCCGTTAATTTTTTTTATTGTTTTCGTATTTATCTGTGCGGTCGTCTCGGTATCCAATGTTTTTAGGCTGGAACGTGTTGGTTTTGGGGTCCAGAGATTGGTGGTAAGGACCTTGTTCTCTTTTTTCTAATCTATAAATCCCTATCTTTCTTTATGCCATACAAATAAATATATTAACGCCCACGTTTGTTGTTATTGTCGGATCCGTTGTGCATTTT
Organism: Uropetala carovei; assembly: GCA_036926305.1. Taxonomy (NCBI): domain Eukaryota; kingdom Metazoa; phylum Arthropoda; class Insecta; order Odonata; family Petaluridae; genus Uropetala; species Uropetala carovei. The sequence goes on along the minus strand of JAXCHB010000179.1, from coordinate 1,479,747 downwards.
TTGATTGCTTATGTTATAAATCGCACATATATGCAGCTTCTGTGCGAATCAAATTTGTCCAAGGCTATAAAGTTTTATATCGCATTGTTTGCATGATTGATGGCCTAGGAAAAAGGGCGGGTGTGGTTATTTTTATCTTAAGTTAAGCTAATTTTTTGTTTCGTATTCAGATGTCATCAGAATATTTTTTAAGTTTGCTTCCTGGTCATTATTTAACGTTGTCTCCGCTGATTTGATATGAATGGGTTCGACTCGAAAAAATTTTCGCGGCCGTAATATTTTAATGGAATAATGATTTATCATGAATGTGGGTGTTATTCACTCGTTGGAGAGTTATAGTTAGAGATAATTCAACTCTGTTCTATCGATAAGTTACTATTTTTCCTGCTAACATTAATCATTTAATATAATTTTATTTCCATATCTACCAGTGAACTTTTAATCTTAATCAATTAATTACTCTGTTGAGATTATAATTTTTTGGACTGGCAATTTTTCAGCGAAGTAATTGCTTAAATTTTAAAATAAAAGCCTTTGTGAATTAGTGATTTGAAAGGAAATCCCGTTGTGCGGGTAGCTGAGTCAGAAATAAGTATTTTTAGACACCTTTCCTTTGGTGATAGTTTACATCAAAGGAAGTTCTATACAAGTTTGAAGGCGTGAAATAATTTTTTTCCATCACTTTATCCTCCGCATCTCTCTCCTTATATCTCTTCTTCTTCTCTTTCTCTCTTTCGATGTTTTCTTCTATATCTTTCCCTATCCCGTTCTTTTAATGAAAACGCATTTTAAAATAACTTCATCGTCTTCCTCTCATAATATATCTTCTCCCGAATTTATCTCAATGTGAAATCTGTATAATTATCTTCGTTTCTTTCAAAGTTTTAGAAATTTCTGCTTCTTTGTTTTCACTCATTCGTCTTCTTCTTTCCTTAAGCGTCTTTTCCCTTCATTTAATTAAAGCCTGTTTTATTCCTTCCTTTCCTTTCAATGCCCCTCATCTTCTTCTCTTTTCTCTATTTTATTTTTCTTTCTATCCTGAAACGTTCTGTCTTCACATCTCTTTCTCCCTCTTTACTTGCTTTGTTATACGCCTACACTCATTCTGGCTTTCGTTCTCTTCCTGGATCATCGCATCTATTTTTCATCATTTTTATTGCTTCTAACTTATTCTCTCTTATTCTTTTTAGGAAACTGTTTCTCTTATTTTATTCACATTTTACTTTCCAGTCTCTGTTTTTCTGTTTTTGCTCTCTTTCTCTTACAATTTATATCACTCGCTCTTTCCATTCCCCTCTGTATCTAAGTAAGTGTATCTTGGTCGGGTCGAGGTACAGGAGCCAAAATATTGGGGTCGTTCTCCAGAATCCTATCTTTACATTAAGTAAGTAGGTAAATTTTGGCTAGCAACGAATATCGCTGAATGGAGAGAATATCGATTGATTTTTAAAATATTTTTTTACCTTTCTGTCGTTATTTTCAGTTTTTATCTCTCGGTGAAAGCAGCAATAAGTAAATGAAGCCTTTAATATTCCTACACACACATACTTTCGATCATAAGGAGTTCCACTGTTTAGATATCCTTGAATACATTTACACGCCCATACGTTTACTTCCTAACATTAAAAGCATCCTTTCTCTTGTCACTGTTTACATCTCTTGGTGTCGACTACGTATTTCTTCCCTATGCGTTCCAATTTATTGTTGCTACTCAACGTTATGACTATGCTGCTTCATTTTTCCTGCACACAGATTTGCATATACATGCGTGTATATATGTTGTATATGTGTGTTGTCAGCTCAAGTTTCTCGTTTGCTGAAGGACGTAGTACGAAAACTTCATATAATCTTTCGGGTTTCCTTCGCCGCTAATTCCACTGTAATTGTGCATTGGATTTCTTTTCTCCTATCCTTGTTCAGGTGTGTTTTACCTTTCCTTTCCATTTAATCTGTATGCGTCTTTGTACTTAACTGGGGAGAAAGAACACGATTAAAGACGTGTTAGAAGGAATAATGGAAAAAGATAAGAGGATGGAAACGTTTTCTAATACTGGCTGACGTGAAGAGTAAAGAGCCACCAAGAAATAAAGTAGATTGCGGAAAACGGGAGTATGCGGAGAATCAGGTTTAACTAATAATAACCTTTGGCCTCTATAAGGGCATATTAATTATGATGATGATTTATAAACATTCGTGCATGTATACACACTTATGTAAGCATTAATGCATTGGGATTTTAAGATGGATAGAGTACCGGGAAGGAAAGGTTTCAGAAAGATCTCTTCCAAGGAAGAGTAGGAAGTTTTCCTTGTCGGGATTATAGCAGAAGCAAAGACAGAAGCACACACAGCTTTATGGAGTGGAAGAAGGAGGAGCAATTTTACGTCTTGTCTCCCGGACTTAGGGAAAATCCAGAGATATGAGGAGCGGCAGTAGTCTGTCTGAGAAGAGAGGATTGCAGGGTTGAGAGCTGGATTTTTGTTTGTCTTGGCAGCGAAGAAGGAGGGGGAGGGGAGTGAGAGGAGGGAGATACGATGGAGAAGGTTGGGGAGGGATCGTTCGCGAGTGGGTAGATTTGGTGGAACTAGGGGCAATTGTATTAACACGCCTAGTTGATTGGGCGAGTTGGGCATGGAGGAGGGGTAAGAAGGAAGAGATGGGAACTTAGAAGTTGGCTGTCGGAGTGGGCAGGAGTGGAGAGGTGGGAGGAGGTGTAAGATGGATCTAGCTGGATGAAAGGGTTTGATGGCTCGGAGATGACGTAACGGGAAGGGCATGGATGTTTTGGTACGTGGCTGGAATGACGTCCCCTCCCCTCTTTATGGCAATAAGGAAAGATTGGGGAATGGTTTTCTTCTCGGCTCGTAGGAATGTTTGAAGAACGGCATGTGAGGATGTCGTTCTTTTTACTCGCGTGAATGGATGTTACACGAGATTTATCTGAGATTTATTTGGGGGGTAATTCCATCTGTTAATACTCTTGACCTGAAATATTCAGCGTAATCTGTGGTGGAGGTTTAAGAGCCAGTCATTCGAAGGTTACGATAAGGATAGCTAACGGAATTGCTATTGCTGATGCAAAAAGTGCTGTCACATTTATAGGTAACATCCACGAAGCCCTAGTATGTACAGACTAATAATTTTAGATCTGTAATCAGGGAATTTTTGGAAGAAACTACAAACAGCAACAACATACATAGACCCACAAGCATACGAAGCGTGTTCTAATACTTGTGTCTCGGTTTCTCTTCGTTAAAGCAGGGATCATCCTCTACGTTTTTATAATTTTTAACAAAATGTCATGACTGTTTTTTACCAGCGCAATCGTCTTTGGCCTATATCAAATCTGATATAATTTATGAAATTATGAATTGGTACTCGTAGATCCATCATTTTGAAATAAAAATCCATTCTAAAGCGTTCAAAATACTCCCCAGGCGCTCTTATTTTCCTACAGCTTTATTGCATTCTCAAAAGTAATAGTTATAGTCTGTTCACTTTCTTAGGTCTCTTGACCTTCATAGAGCAGGTAGCCAATCACGAACGTTTCCCCTTCCATCGCCCCTCACAACTTCCGCGCGGGAGGACAGATACCCAATCACGAACAGCAAAAGCAAGGAAACGGCGGTAAAAATGGCAACGCAGACCGATGTGAACGCTTAGAAATCAGGAGTAACATTGAGTTCCCCCCACTACCTTCCCAAACGAACCGTCTCCTATTGGCTGCTGCTAAGTCTTCAAGGCCAAGAGACTTTAGATAGTGAACAGAATATAGTAAAAAGATATAACCATACTGTCTCAATATTTATGTGTACAGGGGTGGTCTTTCCTCTCATATAGCCGAATATTAAATAAAGTGACTATTGTACTAATTTTTCAAACAAATAAAAACAAAATAACGTCTTTTTGCCAATCTGATTGCTGCAATTCATGCAACAATTTGAAAATTTCTGCCGCGTTGGTTTTAATCCATTTTCTATTCTTTCGCTTTATGTTTACGTTCTGTTACACACAGATGTGCTTACAGCAGCCTTAAAAATCCTTATGGGTGGCAATAAATTCTCGCCCATGTAGAGCGCGTCTATTGTCGTTTATGAAGTGACGAGTAAAAGCCTAGTATGGAGATAAAGTGCAGGAAAAAATTGCTGGTAGTCGTTTCCCAGCAAGTTAGACGCAGCAAAAGGAGAAAAACGAGAGGAGCGTTATTATTCATCATACATGGCGTTATGGCAGCTTGGAATGGAGGAAGGTTATCCACGCCCCTATTTCATAGTAATTTAAACGCTTCTGCTGAAAGCGAAAAGGCGTTCCGAAACGTTGAGGCGCAAAGTGCAAAACAATTGCGCCATTTCTCCGCCGGAGGCGTGACCCGGGGGCCATAAAAATGTCGATGCGGCGTGAAAATATTTTTCCTGAATTACGATCGTGAAAAGGGGCGAAGATTTCGCGATGCGTAATAGGCCGTTTGAGAAATAAAAAGCTTTCTCCCGCACCGCGTTTCCTTTTGCAAAAAAATACGCCTCGATTCGCGAAACGAACGGTGTCGTTCACCTCGATATTCTTTTATTTTGCGTTATGTAATTTTCCGAGTACATGAATGAATAAAATCGTCGGGAAGAAACCTGAGAAACTTACGGCGGTGTAAAGTAACCGGGATAATAAAAACGCCGGCGAAACTGCGGATCTTGAAGGAAGTGGAAGAAGGGCGTTTTTGAAAAGGGGAGAAGAGAGAGAGAGGAAAAGGGCGGGCGGAAAACAAAAGAAGTCCTTCAAGCGAAACTTTTCGGCTGGAATCTTCCGAGCAGAAGTAAACCTTTCCATCGCGCCCAACCCGTATCAATCGCCGACCGGCAATTGTTATCAGACGACGCTTCACCCACGACGAAAGGGGAAGGAGTGTTTTGGGATTGCGCCTTACAAACTCGTCCCTATCGTTCTTAAGAAAAGAGGTGGAAGAAGAAATCTCCGACTTTTAGCTTCATTTTTTTTGTCCCCTCCCTCTAGAAGTTCTTTTCATACCGACGCCAATCTTTTCTCTTTTTTTTTATTTCGTAGCTTCTTAGCACGCGTTGTTACAAAACCTTCCTCTTTTGAACATATCGGTAAAAACTCGTCCCTTTTTGTATTGAGACAAACTCTTGCTTCCGAGTGCCCGTCCCCTTTTTCTTCACCCGTCCCATTCTCTTCTCGCTGCGAAATCTTCTCACTTCCTTCATCTCCCCTCCCATCTCTTGTCCGGTTTCGCCCATCCCGAAACTAACGCCATCCCTCTGTCTTTGAGGCCTCCGCCCACTCCTCCCTCCTGGTTCCGGAGAGATCTTTTTTACTCCACCCACAATCTCCTCTCTCTCCCTTCTTTTTCTCTCTTCTTTTCTCCCCATTCCCGTTCCCCACCGCACTCTATATAGCCTTATTCAACGGTCTCCCTTTCCAAAACAACTTCCCCAACTCCTCCCTCGCTTTACCCTATTGGTTTTATGTCCGTTTATCTATCTAGCGAGGACTTTATCTCTGTTTTACTTCCCTCTCGACTAACTTTTTCCATCCTCTTCGCCTTCTACGCGTACTCTCTTTCGTGTTCCCTTTTTCTCTATCATTGTGTTTCTCTCCTTCAGTTTCTTGGAAAGTTTAATAGAGAGATGTGGAAAAGATCCGGTTTTAGTCTTCCGCATGCATAACGGTTGCCCTACTGTACTGGTGACAGAACTGGGTGCCGTAGCTGATTTTTAGGGGTTCAGCGAAAATCTGCGCCTAGTAATTAAATAAACAATTTCTTAATGTTTGTAAGTCATTGGGGATGTAATGTTTTCTCTAATAACTTTATTAAAGTACCAAAAAAATAATTCGTCCAAAGGTTGTAACACTCATACGCAAAAATAAAAATCTTACTCGAAGGCAAGGCGAAACAATCTTTATCTACGAAAGAGTGCCGCGCATACAAAAAGTTTGGAAACCACTTTTCTTAACCTCTCTGAGCTTCCGAAGTTGGCCGATTCCTGAATTCGGGAAATGAGTAGAGCGTCCTCCCACCAAGTTTTCTCTTTCTCTGTGATACTTTTTCCAATCTTTCGCAGGCTCAATTCGTGTTAATCTTATACTTTGTTTTCTGACTTGTTTATATTTATTTTTTATTCTTGCGAGTTCATTCAACTCCTAACGTTTTTACCTCCTCTTCATCCCTCGCTATTTTAGATATCGCTCCCTTATTTTTCGTTTCCGTGTACTTTATCTATCTCCCTTACAACCTACTCATACTCTTAGCTTTTATTTCTCCTCCATTCTTTCGATCTCCTACACTTCTACAAACTTACCTACTTTATACCTTTCTCCAATCCGCTTTTTTTCATTCTTGCTTTATCTTCATATTTTTCCGCTTTTCCTCTTTATCCTACTGTTTCTACTCCATCTTCTCCTTCTCCATAACGAATCTATTCTTTCCATTCAGCCCACTCACTATATTTTTCTTTTTTATTCGTCTTACTACGTCAATTCTCTTCTTTATTGTCCCCTTTCTCCCATTATATCTTTCTTTCACCCCTTATCTTAATCTCTTTCCTCTAGCTCCTCTCTGTCCACTCTATCTATACGTTTTTTATCTTGCACTTTTCTCTCTTCATCTTTTCCTCTCTTTGTTCTTCCTGCTCTTTTTTTTCCCAACTACCTACTTCCATTTTCACTCTGTTTTCACTTAAGATCCTCCTACTTCCTCTTCCTACTCCCATCCGTCCCTCTGTGTTTATCTCCCTTCTCATCCTCCTCCATAAGCCATTCTCCCTCCCTCTTTGGGCCATAAACGCTAAGAGTTATCCCTCCTATCCCTTGATTGTCTCAACTCTTCGGCATCTCCTTGACAACGCCTTCGCGTCCGCCCTTCTTTTAGCAAAAAAGAGGCGTAGTCCTCCTCCTCCTACTCTTACGTCCCTCGGTTCGTCTCCCGCCTACGCCGTCTACCTTTTGGCTTATGTGGGTGGTGGGTGCCTTTATGTGGCGACAGGTTGCGAGAATACTTCCACTCCCTTATTCCTCTCTTTCGAAATCTCTCTCTTGCGTCGACCTCCGCCTTTCTTGTTTTTTTTTTACTATTTCGCGATATTAAGCCCCTCGTCGTGAGCCTACTTGGATGGTGATAATTTAGGGTATCGTATTATTTTACCATTTTAGCATGTAATTGGGAAGTAACTTTCTTTTTTACCCGAGGGTATAATTTCGCAAATTAATGGTACCGGGTAGGATGCTGTAGGCGTAATCGTTTTGATATTCTCCCTTAATTGATTAGAGCTATATTTTAAAACTGGAATATAAACTGGATACCTAACATAATTGTGGTGTCGAAACTACCGGTTGGATATTTTACTCGTTCGTGTGTTTGTGAAGGAAAGGCCTTATTAGTTATGATCCATGTATTCCATTAGAGACATAAATATACGAGGGTGAATCAAAAAATAAGGTGAATTTACATTTTTCACAGACATGTGTACCCATTATGTAGTCATGCATTCGTTAAGAGCTGTTACAGCGCTACAGCACTGAAAGAGACGCTTTTCTAAAGCGCATTATCACTACAGACGAAACGTGGGTTACCATTACATCCCGGAGAGCAAAAGACAAAGCATGCGATGGAAACACACAAATTCTCCACTGGCAAAAAAGTTCGAAACCCAACCATCTGCCGAGAAGATAATGATGACTATGTTTTGGGACTGGTATGGTCCTACAGTGGTGCATTTCTACTTAGACAAGCGTACAGTGACAAGTGCTTCGGGGCACTGTACTGTCAGAAATTCGGTCGAAAAGGCAACAGGAGTGATTCTGCAACAGGACAATGCTCGCCCCCATGTTGCCAAAGCAACACTGCAGTGCAGCACCCTACCCCATCCACCATACAGTCCTGATCTTGCACCCTCTGATTTTCACGTGTTTGGGCCACTTAAAGAGGGGGCGCAAGTTCAGGGATGATACAGACGCTCAAAATGCGGTGCGTAATTGGCTACGCTCTTTACCAAAAACATTTTTCTCGGATGGAATCAGAAAGTTTGTCAGTCGCTGGACTAAATGTGTCGAGAGAGGAGGCGATTACGTTGAAAAATAGTGTATGTGCATGTTTTTGGAATAAATTGTGTTGATGCTATACTTAAATTCACCTTATTTATTGACTCGCCCTCGTATTGACCTGACTGATAATCCCGAGCATTTCAATTTAATTTTAATATCATGCGGCAGACAAAACACCGATTCGTATATGCCATTGGTAATATAATATTGGCAACAGATTCCGAGGATATAGTATTTATTAACCAGTGTTTACATAATTTTAAAAACTTATTCTAAAAATGTTTACCTTTAATTAACAATATAAGTGACACGCTTTATATTTCGTCGTGTTTATAAAATGACAGATATAAAATTAACAAAAACTTCATACGTTGGACATTTTTTGCGAAAATGTTTCATAAGCAGTGCTACGGCATTCACATATTCACATCGGCGCTTTCCTCGAGCAGGTACCTTGTTATTCTTTTTCTCGTCCCTGTAAATTGATCAAAGGCTACCGGTTTTTTTCCGTAGAAACTTCTGACAACTCGACTTTCGAGATATTTAATTTAACATACATCACCACGAATAAATTCACTTCTTTCATATTTTGAGCGCCGAAAGTTTATATCTCGGCATAAGTTTCCTTACATGGACCCGTATTGGGACATTTCTAAAAAAAAAACGCTTGGAAATCCTGCATTCCTTTAGAACTAATATCGTAAACTAGATCCTGCATTGCATAACTTCTCGATCTGTATTTTCAGCCGCGTGAAATGCTAAATTTGCGGTTCTTATTTTCGATAAGTTTTATTTTTAGAATAGCGTTACAGGGGGAGAATCGGAGTAGAAATGCACCCATAACGGATACCAACTTTTAGAACATTTTTTATAGTCGACAGGTCTATGTAAAATTCTTTATTGCGTAGAATGGAACGCGTAGAAAAATTCATGCCACTTAGACTTTTACAACAGTTAATATATGTGATTACGAGGATGTTTTGTTTCGTTATATATATATATATATATATATATATATATATATATATATATATATATATATATATATATATATATATGTAAATGCGTAATACGGGAACTAAACATTTCTGTATAATAATATTGTACTTTAGCTGTGCGTCTGTGTGAATTTGAAACTTGGCAGCTATGTAGATATAAACGTGAGAGCCTGAGGAAAATACTGAAAACAGCGGATAGTTATGAATTCATTAATTTTTCAAATAAAAATATTCTCACAAAAATTGCACTGCGTTGCCATTTATATCCATAACATTACCTTTTTTAAAAAATTAGTTGGAATTATGGCAGACTTGAGACTTGGGTATTTGTTTAACCGAAAAAACTAAGGTAGCTTTAACCAAGCAATTTTGATGTCCAATATATCGTGGAATTAATAATAATATCAACAGTAGACATGTTATAAATAATGGTAAAAAATAAAGACCATGCATGTAGATATGTACAGTACTCACCAAATAAATCGTCTGAAGATCACTATATTAACTTAACTTAAATTGTACTGCACTTATAGTAACTTGGACACAACTTAATTTAACTGTACTTATTCTAAATTATACCATCTACTGTACTATTTACACGACACTGTAAGGAATAAAGTTTTGAGTGTTCTAGGAGCTGATACGTCATCTACTTCTTCCTTTGGTGGATCAGCAATATTAGATCTAGAAGTTGATGGTGATACAAAACTCTCTTTGGAGACCGTTCGCGAACTCAGAGATGCCGAATGTAGGCTAGAATATGACGTTACCAAGGGGGTGTTTTGTAATGAGCGCTTCGAAAATGTGCCGTTAGGGCAAGCCTGCCACTAAATAGAGTGCCGGATAATTCATGCCGAATTAGCTTAAAAATTCCTTTGATGCCAGAAAAAACGGGAAGTTTTCGATGTCTTAGCAATGAGAAATTCTGATGTCAGGGAAACGACCATTTAAAAAAATGGTCTGGTACTTTATAAATGAAAAATGGTAGACAGGCGAAAAATCACAATTTATACAGTGAAATGAATAAACGATAAGAACGATAGCAATCATTTTTTCTCGATTTTATAACCTGCCTTGATTATTTAAATGTGAAATATACGATGAGGTTCTTTTAAGTTTAATCATCAATAGAACCTGTAAAAACTAATGTATTTTAATACTCTTCCTGTCTCTTGTAACCGTTACGTCCAACTGCTGCAACTGGAAGACTGGCATGCATTTGTAACGAACACATCACCTTTAAGTTAGCGCATTCCGTTAAATGATACATATTTAAATGGCTACTAAATCCATTCATCGGCATCAATGAAAAATTAAAATTTTCCTTCGTAACTTTTTCGTAAACTCGCAATTTTTATTGTGTATCTTGCTAATAATCGTGTGCATGAATGCGCTCTCATCACACCTGCCTGTACTCACACAAACCGAATAAACCCAGGAAGAGAATTTCGATTCCCCGGCACCTTTCATTAAAGAGCATCCCACGCTATTATAATGGACAGTGTGAGGGTCTCGGCTTGCGCACCGTCTGCTTGTAAACACGGAAAGATCAGTATTTAACCATTGCGCTTCTTCGAGGGAAATATTTCCGTCCCCTTTCCTATTTTTTTTTCATAACGAGCATCTCTCATGGCTAATGACTTTCGGCTCCGGGTCTTGAAACTTGTTGTTGCGCAATCCCATCGCTACGTAACATTTCGTCCCATTTCGCAACATCGTCGATGTCTTTATTCCTCTCCCTCCCAATTTTCCTCCTCTCCCACACTTCTCTCAATACATATATCCCTTTTCTCTCCTTCCCTCCCCATCTACGCGTGCGATTTTCCTCTCGGCCGTTTGAAAGAGGGGGAGAACTCGTTCCTATGAAATATGTTTCTCTGGCAGACAAGAGATAACGCGAACGGAAAAAAAATTGTATATTCTGGATTCCCTTCGTCGGGGAGGTCGGATGATTTCTCGGCTGTTATAGAGGGTTCGGGGAAAAAAATGTTTTATTTTTTAGAATGACATGGGTTTGATCTTTTTCGTCTGTTTTGATGTTTTCTAGGTTGTCTTTTAATGCCACAAATAAATGGCCCCTGTTGAGGTTGCTTATGAGTGGGAGCAAAGAAGTAAAAGTTGGCCTTCGTGTTTTTCATACACTAGATATCAATTTAAAAGTTCAATGTGTTTCCTAATGTTAACCTTACGTTGTATTAATTTGTCATTTGCCTGGGTGAGAAAAGTGCGCTGGAAGGAATTACATATCGATTTTTGTTAATGAAGGCACTTGGCTTATCCTGCACGAGAATTAATTTTCCTGAAACAGACTCAATATATATTTATTCCCAAACGAGAAGAATGACAAGAACCAAAAAGAACACTTCCCAAAAAAGGGGTTTTTAGTGGAAGTTGATGTTAAGCAAGTAGAAAAAAATGCTAGATGATCTTGTAAATTTGGATTGGGTTGCATTGCTTAGCACTGTGTGAGGTTTGATTGGATTTGATGAATTGCGTTTGGTTTAGCCAGGGTTAATTTGGGATATTTTATGTAATTTTTATATTTGGGTTGTGTCATTATGATTGACAAGCTCTCTCTCCAGATGCGCATTTCGTATACAAAGCAGCCTTCATCACTGGTGACTCATCGATAATACGTAATTAGTATATATTAATGACGGCTGCTTTGGAGTTGAAATGCGAATATATTATTCCCAACATCGTTATGATATTTGCGGAGATTTATCAATTTTACTTCAGCCATAAGCTGAGTTCTGTCCGGAATCATGTTGTGATTACGGGAGCTTTTTGGTAGCAAAAAATGTTGCGTTATTTTTTATGGCTAATGGCAGATGAATAACTGACTGAATATATACTAAAGGTCTCGTATAAAGCATTTTTCTTTCTCGGGTAGGATATTTTAATAAACTCGCAGTAACATATTCGCATCTGTCGCTTCCTTTCCCGACAAACTTGTTCCTTCTCCTTTATTTTATTGGCCGCCTTCTCTTTCGAGACTCGCTCAGTTTTACCTCACTTTATGTCACTCGCTCTTTTAAGGGCTGCCATTCTGTCGCGTAATCTTTCTTTTTATAAGGCTCGGTCATTTTCCCGTTTTGCCGCTTTGTAAAAGGCTCGATAATACTTTGCCGATTCGACAACGTCTGAACGCGCGCAAGACGGACGCATTCAACTGCCGGACCCCGTTGCACTTTCGCCACTGCGTGAAAGGCCTTTTATTTCGAATCGTTCCTGAAAATTCCCCCCCGGAGGACATTCAGCTTCTGTGGAGCTCGTTCTGATCCGGTCATGCCATTGGTTGGGTTACGTCGCGCGTGGTGTTTGGGAAAAAAAACCCGTTGGCGGATAAAGAGTGCCATTTTCGACCACATCAACATTCTCTCTTTGGTTGGCTCTCTCTCTCGCATTTCTGTCCTACCTCTTTCGCTTTCCTGTTCCATTCTATTCGTTCTTATTCTTTCTCCCGTCTTTTCATCTCTCTTTCCTTATCTTTTTCTCGACAATTACTTCTTAATAATTTTGTTTCCCTATCCTCGCATCTGTCTCGCCCTCTCCTCGATCCTCACTCTTAACTCCACCATCTCCCTATCTCTCTCTTCCCTCTCTCCGCTTTCTTTCCTCTCACTTTCTTTCCCCGCCTCTCAAATTGTCTCTTTGTCTCTCTCGTTATCGCTCCTCTCCATTTCTTTCTCTTCCTCTCTTTAACTCTTCTCTCTTCGTTTCCCATTCCACCTCTTTTCATTTCTGTTTGTCTCTTTATCGATCACTCTCTCCGTCTTTCTTCTTCTCTGTATAGCTATTTTTATTTCTTCGCTCTTATTTTAACCATTCCTCCGTTTCTCCTTCTCCTTTATTCTTCATCCTTGTTTTGTCGCCTTTCTGTTCCATTCTTTTCCTTTTTATCCGCCTCTCCGTTTCCTTTCCTTTTACTCGTTCGTGTGCCGTTCTTTTGTCTCTCTCCCTCTCCCGTCCTAAATCTCTCGTTCCCTCCTTTCCGTCTCTGCTTTCATTTTCCCTTAATTTTTTCTCCACTACACTTTTACTTATTCTTCCACGATACGTATCTGTTTTATCCCTTTCTCTCGTCTTTCTATTTTTGCAGCTTTCCCCTCTTTTACCTTTATTTTCTACTTCTTTTCCTGTTTCCCCCCTCTCTTCATTCCTCTCATTCTCTGTCTATATTCTCTCTCTCTCCCTCTCCCTCCCTCTCTCTCTCTCTCTTTAGCTCTCTCGCGCACTCGTTACGCGTGACCGCTTTTGCCGACCCATGCGAACGCGCTGACAAGTGCAGCGTGCAGTTTTTAGATCCACTCTCCCCTTCCCTCTCTTTCTCCCCTACCGCCGAACACGTACGTGACAAGCCGTGCTCCCGTCGCTCTTATGCTTTTCGAGCTGCTGCCGGCTTCACAAAGTTTTTCCTATCTCACGGGAGTGAAGTGGATGGGTGGGTGGGAGGAGAGTATACGTCGCGTCTTCGTCGGTGCTCTTTCGTACATAAAAGGTTCGTTTCATGTGCCGCTACGCTCCCGGTGACGTAAGAGTAGGGAAATTGTAATTAGTGGTCTGATGGAGGAGAATTTCTCTTATTTTCCCCCCCCCGTTTTTTTAGCAAGGGTTGCTACCGACAGTGTGGCTCGCGCCCTTACATCGCCAGGTTTCATTCCGACGAAGAAAAAAAAGAACGCAAATTATGTGGTCTTGAATGGATGACTCATTGCGCTCTTCTGTGGTGATTAATATCACAAGAGTTGCCGAAAATAAATTAATAAGAGGGAGTTTTTTTTTAGCGATGCTAATTTATTTTGCTTCCTGATGTAACCCTTCGTGGAAAACCTTGTTGAAAGTTGAGTTCTAAGGACGATCTCGCATATTATCCCTAAGACTTTTTAGGAATACCGAATTTCCTTTTTTTATACGTTCGTACTATTTGATTGCGAGGCAGTATTATCTGGATAGTTTGTGTTATATTGTGTGACCCAAAAGTATCTGTTCCCAACATTTTCCTCGTCGATTCTGTAATGATACTGCGCCCGTTATGCTTTAATTTGTAAAGTTGTTTGTTTACCTATTGAAGAAGATGAGAATGGAATTACTATAAATTTGATTATCCAGCGTACCAACCACAAAAACAGTAAAGATAACATTCTGTTCCGGTCACGTGTCGGCTTATATTCCTCAAAACGCGGTTTTTCTTCCTCAGGATCTCTTATCCTATTTCTGCTTAATCTTATGTTAGTGTTTTATTTTTGTAAAAACTATATCCTCCCTTGTCTGAAATTGCGCGTCGTTATAAAGGAATATTTTTCGTTTCTTATTAAGGGGCATGGTATAGGTATATTTTTCGTCACGGCCATAAAAGTTTTCTATTCTGCTTGTGTCGTAAACTTTTTAATGAAAGAGCTCTTTTGAGGATATTTTTATCTTTAGTATTTAAAAGATTGAGTGAGTTGATGAAATTGACACAGCTGCTTGAACAAAATCTTTACTGATACCCGATGCTTTTAACCTTGAAATTGACACTCACAAGCTTTTTCATTTCGACGCAGTTTTTTTTTAATGGTCCGTATTTTACCTCGTCCAATGATAATGCAATATTAAAAGTTTATGCCTCAATTAAACTCAATTTAAATTGTAGGAATAAGAAAATAAAACTTTTACATATATCAAACAGGAAATGGTGCATATAGTGTAATAAGAAATCGCCACGTTCATAAGGCCATGTAATCTATACGGAAATTACTGGTGTCGCCAATTTGTCGAATTGTTGTCACGAGTGTTTGTATTTTTTATATATGTATATGATACTTTATCCATTTAATTTCGTGCTTTCAAATATTTAAATTTAAGTGATTTCCTCCAGATGGGGAGTAGGAAATCAATTAGTGCTAATTTTGGAGAGCTTATTTTTGTTGCACAATTTTTATGGACTCATAATCCTTGTCACGTTTGCAATATTCCGGCTAGTCTGTTGACAACTTGTTTCCTCTCTGGCCTCAGCTATTCTTATACTTACTGCTTTCAATACTTCACTCTTGACACTCATGTTCGTTGGCTCCATCTATCGATAAAGAAGTGACAATCGAATAATGCTTCGGAATACTTGCTTAAGAAAACTCGTCTACTTTTTAAGTTTAAACGAAAAGCTATTTGTGAATTCATTCACCTCGAGTATTAATTCTTCCCAGAAAAACGTTTTTCCAAACTCGTTTTCTTACCAACTGCAACGAGAAGCGGCTCCCGTTGCCTTTTTTGAAAAAGTACCAGAACTGATGGCGGTTTTTTTTTTCATTTTTCTCTTATTTTAAAGGCCTTGAAAAATCCACGGTTTTTTCACGTACCGATATTTTTTCTTGTAAGTGGACATCGGAAATATCATTTATGGCCCCCGTGCGTTACGTGGTTTTGTTTTTTATATATCTTATACTATTAAAAATATTCCCAAGTTTTCTCGTACGTGTGAAAAGATAGGTTAAAGGAGGTTAGGTTGAAGGAAGGAGGAGACGTGGTGCGTCGGAGAAGGAGCTTTCGAAAGGGAGGGGTTTTCGTGCGGGAAAAAAATGAAGAGCGTTATTCGTCCTAAGACGACGACCGACAAGGTGTCCCCACTCTCCTTTCTAACCAGCTCCATTCACCTGTCATCTCGACATAAAAAGGAGCTTATATAGGGAGGTAGAAAGGGAGAGAGAGGAAAAAGAGACTGGAGAAAAGTGAAATTTGGGAGAATTATGGTACGTGTCTGTCTCTCTTTTTTTCTCGTCGCTAAAAGGGGTGGGGTCGTTGAGCCAAGGTTGTGGTTTTTTTCCCGAAAGGTGTCTGCTTGTGTGGGATATATTATTTTTTGCTTCGTTGGTCTCATTGGGTGCAAATGGTATACGTAAAACGTGTCGGTTGTCGAAAGAATTATTGAGAAAATTTTTGGAGAGCTGGAGGAATGATCTGTCGTTTTTTTTTTTCCCGGGGGTTCATACCTTTTGGTACATAGTTGAGGATGTCGTATGTTTTGACCTCTTTCACGCGGACTTCGGGGTGGTTAGCGCGCGTGATATATGGTAAGGGGAAGCATACGATTCTGAATACATTCCAAAAATCCGTTTAAGCCTAATTCAGTGTATCGTCCACACTGCCGGTGATGCTTGTGTTCCGAATTCATTTTGAAGGTGCATATTTGCTGGGTACTTGCCCATATTTTACCGTTGACGCTGCACCTTCAAAAATATTCAGAGTATAGCGTGGAGTTAATTACGTTGAATGGGTTGCGTTCTTCTCAAGGTCAAAAAAATTAATTTCTTTGTACGATCATTTTTTTGAAAATTTACGTTATGAACTTTAATTTGCTAGTCCTAGAAATGAATAATTTAGATTCAGATAGCATTTATTCGAACCGTTTTATTTTCCGATGTAAATTTTTTTCTGCGAGTCCGCAGATTTTCCTCGCTGCCGCTTGGTTAAATTTGAAAATATCGATTATACTGCAGTTCCGTTTACATCTCAAGAACAGATTTTTTTCGTTGTTACCCTAATATAAAAATTTTTTTGGTGTACATCGTGGAGGACATTTTCTGGCGAAGGTAATTTAGCTAGTCCGGTCACACCCAAGAAAAAAATATTCGTTCTGAAATATGAGCCTTAATTTGCCACGGCAAGTGAAGACCCGCGGTAGATTCCCTCTCATGGCAGAATTTTTCTCCTGTCTTATAATTTCTCCCATATTCTAGCATTTCTATCGCATCCATCTCTTTCCGTGTCGATAATTTTGGAAAATATTTGCTTTAAATAAGTTATGAGCACTGATACAGACTCCTTGGAAATCCATTCAGCTGGACCTTAAAACGCCTCCGCGATACTCGGAGCGAACCGAAGACTTTTTGAGATTTCGCCGAGTCTGCTCGTGTCGATCCTTCTTCAGCCCAAGTCCATCGAGTAGGGAGAAACTTAGAGGAGTTAATACAGTTTACCCCAGAGATGGATAGTACCAATATAGACCGTTGCGAACCTCATGATCACGCGCGTGTGTGTGTGTGTGTGAGGGACGGAGGAAAGGAAGAAGAGACAGAATGGAGGGAGGAAAATTGGGGTTGGGGAGGGGAAAGCAAAATGTTTTCGGAACAGTGAGAGAGAGCGGAAGGGAAACGACGTCTGCGGGGAGTTTTGGGGGGAGAGTCGCTTTTTATTTTCTCCTTTTTGCGATGACTTGAGTGGTGACGAGGGATACGCGGAGCACCGCCATTGGGAGGAAGAGGGAAAGCGAGGAGGAGGGAAAGTGGCGGAAGGGGAGGAAAGGAAAGGAGGTACCGCGTGGAATGGGTGGGTTCTCTCGCCTCTCGGGAAGATACCGGCTGCGGAGAGAGAGAGAGGGAAGCGGGAGAGTTTTTAGGTGCCTTTGGGAGTAGGAAGAGGGATTGGAACGGATGAAGGGGGTGAAAGGGTCGAATGGGAGGAGTAGCAAGGAGGATGGGAAGAGTAAGGAAATGGGAGAAGTGGAGAGAGAGAAGAGAAATGGGGTGATGAGAAGGGAAAGAGCAGAAATGGAATAGGAGGGTTGTGGCGAGGGGAGAACGAGGAAGGGATGGATGGGAGAGAGAAGGGGAAAGTGGAAGAGCAGAAAGAGAAAATGGGAAGAAAGAAGGTGAGAGCAAACATATTATAAAAAGAGATGCGGTAAGCACCGTTGAGAGGTGGATGAAAGAACGGTGGAGAAAAATAGAGGTTTAAAAACATAAGAATGGAGAGTGGAATAAATAGACGGTAATGGATGAAATCAAGGATGAGAATGGAGGAGGAGAAAAATAAACGGGGTCGAAAGGTCAAGAAGTGAGTGGGTGCGCGCAGAAGAAATGGAGGAAGAGAGTGCTGGAGAATCTAGCTCAAGGATTCAGGAAATAGAAGAATTACGAAAGAGATGCGAAGGATGAGGAGAATAGAGGAGAGAAATCCAGAGCGACAAACTGAGGGTTAATAAAGTACGGGAGAATCGCAAGAGCTTAATAAAATAAAAGACTCGAGGCTGCCAGGATCTATAATTTATAATGAATTGACTTGGTTTATGATATATGACGTCATTATCCCGCTCACAAGTAAAATTGAATACGGAAAAAAAGTTTAGTTGACGAAGATAACTTGTCAGACACCGCTGGTAAAAGCCAGTGGATTTCTCAGTCGTTTGGTGGGTACCAGAGTAACCATCAATCATAGGATGTGGTAATGAGATGAGGTCGCAATTTCTGTTTTAGTAAATGTTTAGTATTTATTTATCAAACGTAGTTTGAAAGAATGACTTTAAATGAATTAGGTAGAATGAGGGCCGTCCATGGAGGTGTTCGGGACAGATCGGCCTCAGTGAACCTCCTTTAACTTTATATAACAAATTGAACAGTATTTTCTTGTGGCTATGACAGTTACGCGGTTACTTTCCCGGAACCGCACTCCGGCGTAGGTTACTGAGGGAGTCCACGTATAAAGGTGTTTAAATTTAGGTTTTAAAGCTAAATCTTTCTATTATAAAAATTACTTTTTTCCTCCGGGTGGGACGATAATGGTGCCTAGCGAAAGCATACGACGGCGGGTTCGTGAACTAACGAACGTTGATGCGTCGCTGTGACAATTAACAATGGTGAATTAACATACAATTCTGAATTAGCGATTCCAATTTCGACAATGTATCATCCTGTTTTATCGGCTAGTGTTTAATTACATTTACTTAATAATTACATTAATTAATTGATGACATATACTTTGTTTTTAAAATAATTAATAGGAAAAGTAAAGCAATTATGCCAAAAAGAAACGCGCCATGTTTAACGGACGAGGAGATAGCTGAAAGAAAAATTTATGTAAAGAACGAAAATAAAAGAAATCAAAAGTATTGTGTACAAAGAAGTGTTGCAATACACGAATTATTAAACGAGAAACATTGCACAATTTCTAAACCCTTCAAAAACAAGCGAGCAGGCCGCAGCTACCGGAAGCGGGGTTAGCGAGCAGGGGGCGAAGTCCCTATTAATATTTTTTTAAAATCTTTATCAGGTGTACATGTGGTGACGCATAAACCGAACAAGAGTAAATCGAGGGATATTTATACTTGGTTAAGCTAGAAGTAGAAATTTTCCGTCGCACCCATCCGTAAAAATCCTTAGCACCAGCTCTGCTGGTAAGCAAAACGGAAATTCTCCCTGAAATGAGTAAAAGAAACCAAAGAGCTAAACAATCAATAGGTTTCTCTTGTAAACAAAACATGGATCCTAGTTAGCTTTGTTTTTTTTCTCTTACCGATTTCATTATAGTTTTTCACAAAGTTTCGGCTTCTTCGGTGAAATCTAAAGACTAGGGCGTGAAGGAAAAGGAGCGGTGAGTGAGGGAGAGGAATGGCAGGGAGGAGAGCAAGAGAGAGAGAGAGAGAACCGTGTGAAAAATAGTCAACACAATTGGAGAGAAATAGGGACAGGTGGAAAATAGGAGGAAGAAAGAAAGGTCTAAAGGGACTGCGGGCGGGGAATAATGTAAATCAAGATGAAAGGAAAAAAGAAATACGCTAAGATAGATTGCGTGGGGATTGGAGGAGGATGGGGAGGGAGGAGAGAGAATTAGATGGTCATAAAGCGAGTTTTGAGACGAATGTGTAGGTTTATTGGGGGCCGGTCTAGAAGGAGAGAGAGATATCCGAGGGTAGAAATGAAAAATTATGCAGAGAAGGAAAGGGATAATGGCGAGAAATTTCGGGAATTAAAAAAAGCGAGAGACGATATCGAGGATGTGGGAGCTGTTGGGAGGAAAAGTGAGAATGAAGAAAGAAGTTGAAAAAAATACTCTGTTTGTAATGTGGATATAAAAGAAAGTTCGCCTCGCAAATAGATAAAGTTATATAAGAGAGGGCGTGTGAATCGCGTCTATTAATAGAGGCATTGTTGGCCAAGGTTTTGGGTAGGAAACGGAATGGAAATGGGACAAAAAAAAGCAGGAGTTGATATCTCAGAAACGTCTCAAAGAATTTTTTGTTAGTAGTAAAACTTTTGAAATTTTAGGTGTGTTCCTTTTAAAAAAAATGACGTAACTTTAACAATTGTGAATACGAATCGAATTTGTTGGAATCTGCTATTCTGTTGCTTTTGCATCGCATGGCTGAATTTTCTTCTCGTATAAATTCGAATTTCGCTCCGATTCATCATTTTGAGAAAAATCTTAATAGTCGTATTATGCGAGAAGGAGAAATCGAAATATTTTCGCGAAATAGTTTCTCAGTTAGAAGTTGATATAAACTTCCTTACTGTGACGCATAATCTTAATTAATATTCCAAATGACGCATTTAATCAAAATATGTTAAACGAAAGAGTTCGACTACGCAGGTATTCAATTCATACATTAAATTAAGCAACTCTGAAGCAGATTGATAATATGGATGAAATACCGCTGATGACGGCTGCTCTGTATCCATAATATCCATCTAACGGTATGGTTATTGGATGTACCTAATTTATCAATTGTATGTCAACCATAAGACGAACCCGATAACTCAGTCTCTAATTAGTACGTATAAATGGTTAAACGTGCATGTGTTCGTGCGTTCGTATATGTGCATATACCCCCGCACGTACAAATAAATAGAAAGCTAGAAAAGTAAGACAAGTACAAATTTTAGACCGTGGAGACCGAACAATACTTCTAAAAGTTTGTTAGCAAGCAGAGCTTTGGGTATGAGAGCACATCTTATAAATAGATAAGAACCAAAAAAACGGAGACCAATTGAGTCCTCATAAAGGAGACATCAGAAGAGAAGAAGGAGAAAATGGAGTTCCGAAGAGTTTTAACAAAAAGAAAAGGATCCAATTGAAAAGGGTTGTAAAGACTCGAGTGGGAGAGAGTTATTTGGTGAAGAAAGAGTGGAGGTAAAGGAGAAACGAAAGCCAGATAGCATTGAAAGCGACTTTATCAAGAGATGGGAGAGAAAACGGGTGGAAGAATGGGATGGAGTATTATAAAGGGCTCGGGAAGAAGGACAAAGCAAGTCGAAAAAGATTACGAACTCCGGAACCAATGAGAGAAATACTCACTTAACAAAAGAAATATAATTACTTTGGCAAAAAAAAGAACGGAAAAAATCCTCGCGCAGGAAAATTAACATTTATGAAATAAATAATTTATAGAAATTTAAACGGAACAATATTTGACGCGTCATTCCCTCTGGCTTTAAGTGGTACAAATTAAAGTTCCATTATTTGACATTTTATCATGAAAATTCTGAAGTTTCCAACATCCACTGCATCTCACGGAAAATAAGCGAAATGTGTATAAGATTCTGCTGTTTGTATTTGTGAAAACTTTTGAAAAAATCATATTGTCACATAGCCTTGTTATAATCAAGCACGCATACTTTTATATCAATTTTTTTTTACATATTCCTCGTTCATGGAATTATTTTCGACAATGACAAATGGGTGGCTGAAATTAAATTGTGCGTCAAGCGTTATGAATCAAGAGGACTCAGTATAAAACGCTCTTGTTGTTAATTTGCTATTTTTTCTATAAATTCGGAAGTAGTTTGCATCCTAATTGCTATATGATTTTGAGCATCCAAACATGATGGGGATAAATGTGGAAAGAAATTCTTTCGTGGATATTTCTGCCTTTATAACATGTTAAGACGATATATTTGAAAGTTACATATTTATATTCCTATGATAAATATATTATAATACTTAAAAATATTACTACAGCTTTTTATTAAATCCTTAGATAGTGAGCCTCTGATTCTCCCTCTTGATGGTGAAAAGGACTGAAAATAGCTTGGTGCTCCTAGAGTTGGAAAGCATTGGGGTACTTGAGGAGAATACTTTTCCTTTTAATTGAACATTTTCATGGCTGATATAACGAGGACAGCCAAGTTTTGTCGAAATACAAGTCGAGCATTTTCGAGAAGAAAAAGAAAAGCATCCCGTCGGATGCGTAAAGGGTAGTACACATACCAGGAATGTCGCGCTGTAAAAGAACAAATGATACCAGAAGTATAAGAGTGATTATAGGTTATCGAATACAAAAAAGTGGGAAAAAACAAGAGGAAGCAGCAAGAAGCATAGGATGGAGACTGAGAGAAACGGAGAAAAAACATGCTGGAAAGATTTTAAAAGGAGTATGAGAGCGAGAGAAAAAGGGGAAGAGAATACGTACGAGAAAGAGATTAAGCGAGAGGAAGAAGAGTAAACGGAGAGAGGAAGAGGGAGGGGGAAGAGGGGGAGGAGAAGAAGAGTAGGCAACCGAAGGGACGGACGTGCTTCTTTAAGAAAAATCACGTCGCAACGTAACAATCATTCCCATGAATTCTTCTTCCTCTCCCTCTCCTCACGGTCCCTTGCAGATGGCTCCCGTGAGGGCTTAAGTCGGAGTGACGGGCGTGATTTAGTGCCAGTGGTATGGGTCGCAGTCGTCCTCGTCCGCTGAGGATGGAGGGGCGAGAGGACCAATGGCCACCCGGGTGCCAAGGAGGAGGAGGAAGAGGGAGGATTCCCGTCCAATTTATCGCTTTGTTTGAGTTCGTACACCTGCGGAGCTCTCGGGTAGATTCTTCGGAGTTTTCTTAATGTTTTCATTTTCCCCTTCTCTGGATTTTTTTAAAATCTCCCTACGCTCGAACTCCTCTTTCCCTCTCTCTTTTTTCCGTTTTCACTTTCTCCTTCCTACTCCCTCCCCCTCTTTCCCTCCCCTTTTCTCCTCTATCCCTTTCTCTACCACCATATCTTTTTCTCTCATTGTCTCTTCTTCCCTCTTTATCCCTCCCTTTCCTCTTTCCCCCATCTCTCCTCTCTCTCTCTCATCAACACCAAAACTATATATTTCTCTCCCCTTATCCATTCTCCCTCCATGTCTCCCTCTTTCCTTTTCCTCTCTCCTACGCTACTCTTCATCTTTCTCTTTTACTCCATGTCACTCTTCCTAAATCCCTAGCCACATCTCTATCTCTCCCCCTCCTCTTCCTTCCTCTCTCTCTCCCTCCTTTTCTCACCCTCTCTCTCTCTCCCTATCTCGCTCTCCTTCCTATCTTCTCCCTTCACTCCATCGTAGATACCTCGTGACAACGAATTTTTAAAGCAGTGTCCTATTTTCGGTTTGACCTTTTACTCTTGAAATAACGCTGACGTGTAGGGGATCATCGCCCTGGGAATTTTTTTTTTTTAATTGATAGGCGGTCGAGCCGGATTATTTTTTTTATGTAGTCCGAGAGAGTGGTTTCAGTAGCCTCAGTTCAGTTTGGAAGAGTTGATTTTATTTTCATTTTTTTGGAAGAGATGATTGGTTGGCGGGAGCTGTGGTCTTCAGACCGGATATGGTGCCGCGGATATGACTAATTGAGCGTAGCTTTTCGCTCAATTTCGTTTAGGAAATGTGGAAAGAAATTGTTCCGCTATTTGTATTGTATCTTGCAGAATCTCGTGCGGAGCAAAACGAGACAGTTAAAACTTTCGAAGCTTTTTGACATGACGCCTCCCTTTTGGTTTTCACTAAGCCGTCATGCCCCACCATGTTTTCGATCGAAATAAATGTAACCCTTTGCACTTTTATTTACATCATTATTCATAATCAACTAGCTCGTAATTATTTTGTCCATGTATCTGGTACATATGTGGAAGATTGAAAAATACGTTTAAACTATTTCAGCTGAATTTTAAAAATTGGTTTTTTTGGCCTTGCCCCCCTCCCCCCTGGAATTCTCTCACGCCCCACAATTTGGGAACCACTGGTTTAAACCGATTCTGCTTTGCACGGTGGCGACGGCATGATTCATTGGAATTTTCCAATGTCTAAAAGTGTTAATTTGTGCAAATTCCTTAGTGGCCTTTTTAATTATCTATTTGTGTACTTTATATAAGTACCACGTTCGATATATTTTGTTATAACTTTTTGTTCACTGATTTGCTTTCCATCATAATATTTAGATAATTTTATGCTTAATACCATACATAAAGCACAGAATTCGATGATTGTCCGCCTGCGTTGACGTTAAAAATTTGTCTTGATTAACTGAGAGAGGGTAATTTTTCGAACTCTTTATTTTTCAAACTGAATCTCTAGCCATTAATTGCTATATAAGGAAAATTGCGGTCACAACACGCAACCTAAGTTCGATCACCTCATTCCTTGTTTACGAACTTCACGGCTCTTTCGATCAGTCTACGTTTATTTGATAAATAGTGATCCTCACGAGAAAATTTTGCCGTGGTAGCTATAATGATTTTTTTAATATTGACAGTCTGTGAGCGCGCTGAAATTCCTTGTTAGCTGCATTTGAGGATCACTAAGCTATAATACTTATGATCAAGAAGAGAAAGAGTATTTTTCAGCAATTAATAATATTAAGGAACTTGTATGCTGTAATAATTCTTTGTTCACGAGATTTTTCCCAATTAGATTATAATTTTTCATCAGAAAAACGGTAAGACTACGGATGTTTCTTTAGTTGTTTTCATAAAACAACAAACTCTTCAAAACTTACTCCGTGAGATTTCATTTCACGTAATTAATACGTTTAGATTGTGCAGTTTACAATAGCAATCCTTTCTGCTGAACTTTAATTTCGGCCATCTCAATTATGACGACTATGAGCGAAATGATCCTGGTAATTAAAATCTTCATCACTGATGATCGAGAGCAAATATTTTTTGTAATGCAAACAAACGAAAGAGATTTTCGTGACATTTTGGTGCTCTTAACTTCGTTCTTATTCGCCGTACAGGCATTCAAACATTTCTGCTTCACCATTTTATAGAAGCACATTTATCACGCCCCAAAAGATGTCACGACGCGAAAAGGCAATGTTTTAAAGGATAATTTCTCACTCTAATTGAAAGTATATTATTTCGAGTGTGAAGGAACCCAAGCCATTGACCCTGTTAAACCCTCTTGAACATTCAGCTTGTTAAATTAATTTTGGATCCTTCCGCGAAATAAATTATTATTTCTCGGTAAGTCCTAAAATTAACATCATTGTAAGGAACGCGTGATGGGTCACGTTCTTGCGGCTTAATAGCCTGACAAATAGTTATAATTAATAGTTTCTTCGAAAGAGAGGTTTATTTAACCTCTGTTTTATAGTCTCGCCCGCGATGGAATACTTCCAAAAATGTCCTCGGTTTTATGAAAATATGAAGTCCGCCATAAATTCTAACTTATTAACATTAGGGTCGAAGTTCATCTCCTGTTGTTTCAACATGTGCGTTCTCTTTCGCGGCCCTTCTATTTTTGGCTCCAACTCTTAAGTATAAAAAAATAAGAAAAATAATACGCCCACGCACGTTCTAACCCACACCTCCTCGAACATCCCTCCATCTTCCAATGCGCACCCTCCCATATGGCCATAAAAAAAGGCAGTAGCGAAAGAGAGTGAGAGAGAATATTTCATCCCCGCACAAGTTCTGGAAAAACCTTTTTGCAAATGAAGTGGTGACGAGTCACTAAAACGTGGCGAGCTGTGTGAAGTGGCGAACGCAGAGAAATGTTGCGGGGACGGGTGGAGCGGGTTTGAAAGGGGAGAAAGATGGGCAGAGAAGGAGGGAGGAAAAAAATCTCCCCTTGTTGACTGATATGATGGAATTGGTGGGTGGGTGTCCATGTGTGTGCGTGTGTGTGGTGTCTTTTGGTGTGAAAGGAAGGGAATGAGGGGTCTTGTGTGTGTGAGAGAGAGAGAGTGAGGGGGGTCAGATGGGATGGCAGAAAAAGAGGGAGAGAGTCAGAGGCAGAAAGGGAACTGAGGAAGGAGGAAAGAGGAGAAGGTGGAAATAGGAGATGGGGAAGAGAGGGAGAAGAGAGGAAAAAGGAACTGGTAATATATAGAGCAAAGGGAAAAGGTTGTGGTTGGATGAACATGGTGGTAAACAGGAGAGAGAGAGGAAAATGAAAAGTAAAGGAAGGAAAATATAGGGAATGAGACTGGTATAAAAAAAGAAATAAATTAACAGAAGAATTAGATTGCACAATGAACTAGAAAAAAAATGGAACGGAGGAGGAGAAATGGGAAACAAAAAAGTGGAAACATCTCCGAGAAAGGATAAAGAGGACAGGAAAAATATAGGATACAGTAAACAGGCGACGCCCGAGATTCGACATTTGGACATTCTACTACCTCGAGAATTCGACCGTTGTACATTATAACCCAACTCGACTTTCGAACGGTCGAATCTCGCCTATTCGACCGAGCGGATCGGTCGAATTTGAAACTACGTATAATTACGTAAGTTTCTGTGATTCCATTCGAAGAATCAATCGAATTTTCCATGAAACCAAAAGGAATATTTTTAGAATGTACTTATAAAACCAACTACCGGTGCATTTTCAGTGAGGCTAATTCTGTTTGGGTTATGTCCATCAGCTAACTCCCACATCTTTACCTGCTAGCAGACCAAGAATTTATCTCTATAGATTCTCAGATTATTAGATTTCTTTTGCTGTCAGAGCATCTTTCTTTTTTACAAACAGAAGGAAAAATGAAATCTTTGGGGAGTACCCTTTGCATTCCGTTCGGGTTTTGGAGTCACATATGCTCTCTAAACCGATTTTTCAAAGAAATTTTGTGAGTTTTCTTTCTTCAAATTAAAATAAATTGAAAGAAAATTTACGGAAAGAAAAATTTCTTTCAAAAAGTGATTTCGAGCAAAAGAGAAACTCATGATAGTTCATTGTTTGTGCTCGTGTCACCCAGTGCAGCAGGCGTCACTGCTGCTCAGGATTAATTTTTTATAGAAAAAAATATCATTGAAGCTGAAGGGTTGAAACTATTTTATCAATTTCCGTAGCCTCTTCTTCCAGCAAAAATTTTACAACTTCTCAATTAATAAACCAAGTCCCGTAAGCACAGTTGAAAGAGATTTCAGGTATGAAAATATTCGTCGTTTTTTTAGTCTTAAATTATTTTATGCTTTTTAATTAATGGCTTAATATTAATTTCTTAGCACTTCAGTAATGTTATTTTAACTTTATGTAATATGAGATGAAATTCAATTATTTTCTCCCGAGATGCTGGAACGCATCCCTCAATAATAACACGTACTTTTATAGGAAAACGGCGCTCGACATCGACTGTTCGAGATTAGACCGCGTTTTCAGTGACGCATCCCTGTCGAGTCTCGGTCGTCGCCTGTATAGACAAACCGAAATTAATTAAACTTGACAGCTTTTCACGTGAAATTTTTATACTGCATTACGTAGTGCATATTTACTATCCTATATGTGCAGTATGATTTCACCTATAAAATTATTATGGGCAATAAAATTGTTAGATTTTTCTTAAGGGTTTTCTTCACTTTCACGATATAGACTTGATTTTTTATTTATCAGCGTGCGCTATAGTACATAAGCATATCCATCAACCAGAAAATCCGATTGGCCAGAAGAAGCTCGGTCCCGAGCCAACCGGTAAATCTGGAGCTGATCGTGTGTAGAAAGGTAGGGAGATATTTAGGAAAGAAAAGTCGGAAGATTTGGAAAGGACAGAGGAAGAGGCGCTGAGAGACGTAGAGCGGGAGAAGAGCAGATATCGTAAGGAGAAGAACAAGGAAAGCTGAAGAGAGAGAAGAGGAAAGCAAACTAAAGAATGGGGAAAAGAGTGGGAATAGGACTTGCACAGGTTCGGAGAGAGGGAAAGTGGCGAAAAAGAGTAAGAGAGGCGGGGGTAAAGGGGAGTGACGATGAATAGGGCGAAAGGGTGCGTGGGTGGTGTGAAAATAAGGGTGGCATGGAAAAGGGACGGAAGGTTGGCGCGGCAGGGGAGAGGGTTGTGGGAGGGAGGGGGTGGGAGAGGGGGAAGGGAAGGTTAGTTCAGTTGGTTTTGCGGAAGGAGTGGGTGAGTGACGAGGGTACGGTTTTGCTGCTACACGTTATATGTGGTGCCAGGAGGCGAAAAAGAAAGGCTATCAGGCCACGTCACGGTCACGCGATCGGCATTGCCCGTCTTTCCGGACAGTGTTGTCTGTGCGGTTTTGGCTTTACCGTGCGTATTTCTCGTGTGGGGAAACAAATATGGCGTCACTTCTGCCGCAATTCGGTTAAAATAAAGCGAAACTTATTTGCTCACGTAATTTCTCCTTCGTTTGTTTTCCGCTCCTCGATTTCGAGAGGAAATAAACGGGATTTTTAGCAAAATAATTTTCTTCCCTTTGCTTACCTATTCGGGTGTTGGTAATCGAAGGAGAAAATATTGTCTTCTGCTCAGTGAAGCGATAAATTTAACATTTTATTTTTTCACAAATATTTATTATCACTGGCGTAGAAACCGCTATTTTCGCACCCAAATGAATAATGATCCGCGTGATTTTCCCTTAGCCGTTGTAGTGAAAGTTGCACCATCAAACTCCTTACAAATTTAATCTCAGCCTACTCTTGAATTTCTGACGCGTTAACGATTTATATTTCGCTTTCTTAGTTGCAGAATGGACGTTATTTTGACGGAATGGCGGATGACGGAAGGATGGCGGAAGACTGAAAAAAAGTCAGCCGGTGGGGTTTTTATAAGGAGCCTAGAATCACGTGTACATACGTAACTGGATAGAAAAGAAAGGTCTTTCTGTGCGTGGCCAATGGGAAAGCATTACAAGTTTAAGGGAGAAAAGCAACCTCGGCGTTCAACCGTCTCATCAACCGCGGGTAGAGAATGTTAGGGGGAATGTCGAGTGCGTTAGAAAAGAAGAAGAAAATTGCCGGGACTTGTGCTCCAAATAAACCACGACGTGCGTCGAACGCCGCCCGTCTCGACCGAGTTAAATTTTCCGCTAATTCCATATCTGTGGGTTTTGCATTATGCCTCACGTATCTAGACGGAATAGGTTTTGAAAAGTGGATTTTTAAAAAAGTAACAGAGAAGGATTTCTCTCTTTCGTTTGTCTGGAAATGCAAAATGGAATGTCTCGAAACGTAAAATGAAGTAAAAATCGAATTATCCCATTTGACGAATTTCAAAGCACGTAGTTTGCGGCTGATTTAATTTCAGCGCTCGGAACTACCCTTTCCTGCTCCTCCCCTAGGTAATGTGGGCTCCAACGAAACGTCGGCCAACTTAATTAACTGCCCACCAATTCCATCACGTTTCACGATAGCAATTTAGCACAATATCGCAGAAAAATTAGAAAAGACGAAAATGTTTTCGCTGTGATATTCAGTTTGCTTCCGCAAATAACTCGGGAAATTTTAAAAAGATGTATACCTAAAAATATTCAAGGCGCGTTAATTCCGTTATTATTTGCTTTTCCAATTTTGCGTGGCGAGCAAGAGAGACACGACGACCGTTCCAAACTTTTTTAACAAACCTACGTAATAAAAAATAAAATTTGCGGAAAACTTTTGAAGCTGGGATGCTAAAATACCAGATCGCCGACGATTTTACGTTTCCATTTGAGATGAAATCTCCTTATTTTTGGCATAATTTTGAAAATAATGATAAATAACCACGCGCACGTGGCGGATGGAAGGGCGTATTTGCGAGTTCTTACGCTCCCAATCGACTTGTGCCTGGACAGGATGAGGGTTTAAGGATTAGTTCTGCGAGGTTGCGTATGGCGGCGCTGAGTGACAAGGGTCCGGTTCCGAGAGGAACCTTCTGGGTCACGCTCTCGGGCAGAAGGGTGGGAGGGTGTGGTGGTAAGTTAGGGCGCGTATGTGTTCGCGTTAGTAGGGATCCGTGTGGACGGAAGGACGCAATACTTGTGCTGCCCCCTCCCGCGGGGGTTTTATGAAGCAGGGCCTGAGTCACGGTTAAAATAAAGAAGGGAGTTTCCACCACGAGGAGGAGTTTATGGAAGAGGATGGATGGGATGCCTGAGAGGGATTATATGCCCTCAGGAGATTTCCTCGAAGGAAGTGAGCTGTAATGGATCACCCGAACTTCTAAAATCGGAACGTACTCGAAATAGAACGGATGCGGTCCGTTTTTTAAACCTGTCTTTACGGTTTCTTTTTTAATTTGCCGCTCGAGATTATTTCAATTTCTCGAATTTTGTAAATATCCTTCCTCCGCTAGAAAATGTGGGTTTCCGAAGTTACCTCACGGTTGTAACGTGCAAATATTCTTTTCGATAGTTGAAGCATATATTTCAATTTCATCGATCAAAATAAGTACTTATCCTCGATTTTTATTTTGCTTCATCTAAAGAATATTTCTATCCAACTTTTATCTTTTTATGTTATGTAACATGGAGATTATAAAGGACGCCATAAGTAGTTTTTCGATATAAAATAATTAATGAACCAAATTCCATTTCTTATTTGCCCTTATTTTTTAAATGACAGCGAAGGATATCTATTCAAATCCAATCACATGCAGCCGAAGGGTTATATGTTTTAGGGTTACAGTGCGGCGTCGAAAGGGGCGATCGCCTCTCCCAGAGGATTCGCCCTTTGACCGATTTTAGACTAAATCCCTGCTTCTTCCCTCAGATGGAGAATACAGGATCGCCTCACCTAGTAGGAAGTTTATAAAGCATTATGTATAATTGATTAGTGAGCTGATTAGAACCATCTGGATGCAATAGTCCATTCATGAGACAGGTAAAAATTAAGTATAAATCATTGTTTCCCCTCTCACTGGTTTCTAGAAATTTGTTTTTTGCAAGAATGATAACCAGCTGACGGTTTCCTGGGTGATTGGTGTATGTCCTTGACAACTTTTTTGTTTTATTATTGTTTTGCACAAAGTTGCCAAATTGATCTAATGTACGAAAATTTTATCTTACTAATCATCTGATCGTCTAGCTTCATCGCAGGAAAAACATCCAAAGGATGGACTTTTAATAAAAAATATAGACGATGCAATCCATCTGTGCTATGCACAAACAAAGCGTCATTTTCCTTTAGGAAGTATTTTTCGCTTCTCTTCGCTTCACTTCTCTTGCTTCATTTTCAATCCGACGGAATCCGGATAAAAATTTATAGAAGAGAGGCTTTAAACACCCTGTACTATAGAGTCCACTTCGTTAGCATTATCTACTACGTCAATAATTCACACGACCCCGTTCCCTCGCTTCCCCGGGGCTAGGAGAAAATCCCGAACTAAAATAACTGTCAGAAATGGAATTAGGCGCAGGATCTGAAAAGGATAAGGATGGAGGCCAGGAGATTTAAGGAAGGTGTTGGTGGAAGGAAGCAGGTCGAAGGTCATTCGTGAAAAGGTCATTGTTGTTGATTTTGTACCTAGAAAAGGCTTTTGTTCCCTCCTGTAGTAGCAAGTGGATGGACGAGGATTCAGCGGATTTGGTTCGTGGATGTTCCCAATCCGCGGCATTACCGCGGATCAACGAAGTTGTTGGTTGAGAGCGCGAAAAGAGGTGAATGATAATCGTCAGCGAATATGCCCGGTCAGGTTCACGTATTGGCGAAATGATATTTACCGAGCTGGGCATGAAGATCGTCAATTTAATAGAACGGGTTTGCTATGGAAAAGAAAAGGAAGGGATGAGCTACGAGTAGGTCAGATTTTCATTAACTAGCTCAGTATATGGCTTTCATA
The DNA here is from genome assembly GCA_036926305.1 of Uropetala carovei. Lineage (NCBI taxonomy): Eukaryota > Metazoa > Arthropoda > Insecta > Odonata > Petaluridae > Uropetala > Uropetala carovei. Next base: position 1,448,222 of record JAXCHB010000179.1, on the reverse strand, counting down.
AGTTTATAAAATGAACACATTAGAGCAGTTAGTACCTCCTACAATGTTTTAATCGTAAATGTTGATATAATAAATTAAATAATTAATCGTATGGCTATTCTTGTAGCTTAAGTCATATACACGCTGTTGGTCATCCATGCTTTCCTAAAGTGGTTGGGTAGACATCACGCGCGTTACGAACGCAAAGAGCTGCTGCCCTCACCCGTAATTTCAACTTATTTTTTATTCATTTTGTAGCAATAACCTATGTATACAACCAAAGACGATATAAATATCATTAATCGAATCTGTTAAAATTTCAAAAATTACTACGGATATAGAAATTAATAAGCATATTTATTTGTATTCTTTCGTAGGCCGTTTCATGATTTAATTATTTTTGATTATTAATCCATTATTTTCTGTTTTTGATTTAAAATTTACATCTCAGAGTAATTCACGAGAAATGCCAACAAAGCATTTTTGCCGTTCCGTCAACATTTATTGCACAACTTCAGTATTGTGCTCGTATTAATATAACATTCATACAAACCCATTTATAGCGATGGTGTAATTCTAATTAGCTAATTTGAAGCGCTTTTTATTTTTAAAATAAGGATTCGTTGATATTTGTAACGTAATTTTTTACAATTATTGGAACCGCAAGTAAAATGCCTATGTCCAATTTCAAAATATAATACAATTCTCTCTGATAAAGTTTAATTCTCTCGCTGTCGCGCATTTCGGTACTCGTTGAATAAACGAGAGAGTAACGCATCCCTAAGTAGTTAAGTTATTATCTTTTGCATACGAAGAAACATAAACGAGCAACCCTTCCTTCGTTTATGAACGTTAAGAAAATGTCAAAGGTTGGCATGGCAACGGAAACCTGATGTCATTCCACATTCGCTCGCGAAAAAACTATTAAACGACAAGATCAATTTGAACCCATTTTAAATCACGCTACTCTGGAAGGAATGCGTTACCCTGCCCCCGTAACGGCTTCTTCCTTAATTGAGGATTGGAATCACGTAATTTTTTATTCAAACTGCAGAAGGGAACATCCTTCTTTCCCCTTTGCCCATTTCTTTCCTCCATAAAAAAGAAAGAAGAGCATCAACGAGCGAAGAATTCCATTCTCCCAACAGCCGGAGTCCATCGAGAGCGAAAAGAGAAGCATGCCTCTTTAGAGCAGGATGATAAAGGGGGGAATTTCACTCCTCCTTCGGGGAAGGAGATAGAGAAAAAAAATGGAGGAAAAACAGAGGAAAAACGAAAAAAATTAAAGGCGTAAGGCCCTGCGGTTATTTGGAGTCGGGAATTGAGATGGAATGTTCGTCCCATTGAGAGCGAAGTAGACGACGTCAGGTTTATTTTTTTATTTTTTAAGGAAATAAAATAAAGGACGGAGGAGAATGAAAGTTTACTTTCCGCCTTCGACCTTTTCTAAAAAAGAAAAGAAAAAGAGAGGACAAGGTTTTATTTCTCCTTTATTCTAAAAGGGAAGCAACAGTTTACATCGGTTAAGGAATGGTAGGAGTTTAAAAAAAAAGAGCGAAAAGAAAGAATAAGACGAAAAAAAGGAGATCGTGAGGCGGTTTGAAGAGGAGAGGATACGATTAAAGCGGTGGCAAAGACAAAGGACCGTTCGAAAGTCGTTGGTAGGCTCATCCATAACAGGGAGTTTCCTTCCTCTCCTCTTGCTGGAGCGCCTCTTGCGGCCGGCGGAAGAAGCTACGCGCCATCTCCTTCCGGCCAGTCTGACATGGAAAGGCACACAAACTCGCAAGGAGGAGGACGAGGGAGAGGACAGGACAGGGCTGAATGAAGATGTGTGGAGGAATGGGGAAAATAAGATCCGTAAGGAGTTGAAAAGGGAAATGAAACGCCGGCGAGAGATTTGTATCCTCTGTAGCAGAAGAAATTGGGAAGTTGGGGTTTCGCACGTGCCACCGAGCTATATTTACACGTCAAGGAGTTTCGTTGCGGTATTATCGACCCTGTTACCAAGAGGATGGTGTGTATATCCTTATGACCTGATAACCGTAGCGATATATAGTATAAGTATCGATGTTTCGTTTGCGTTTCTTGTCCCTCGTTAATTCTCATGTAATCCGATAGATCTCCAAAACATGTCCTCCGCCTGCTAATTTATGCTCTCAAATATTTAAAATGCCGAAATAATAATTATTCTATTACTATTCTAAAATTATATATGATGCTTTTGCAATAAAATGGTCACTTTTAAGAATACGTATCGAACTATCATTTTAATTTGCAATGAAAAATTTATTCGTTTGAAAATACGATTCCCTCGATATTTTCGACGCATGTATTAGCTGTTGTGAAGATTTATGACTCATAAAAGCAACGGGTAAGGTATATATTTAATAAATGTAATAGTTTATTTAAATCTGATGAGATTTAGAATGACTCGTGCCTAACAATGCCATTTAGTCTTTAATAAAACGAAGCTGAATTATAACGTTTCTATAGCAAATCGATTAATCGATACACACACAATTCGACTGACTCTTTGTATAGTAATTCGATTAATCTATACCCACACTATTCTTTTTCTTTCTATCAATAAGCTCTACCAAAATCTTCCGACAAAATATTTTATCCAATTCGTTTCCATGAATAGTATTCATAATTTGATATGGCCAATCTCTTTGATGAAAGGCTAGGGAAAAAGGCCGAAGAAATGCTAGGTGAAGATCAATTTGGCTTCAGAAAAGGACTAGGAACGAGATATGCTATCGGTGTATAGAGATATCAGAAAGGGCAATGGAGTACAGCCAGGATTGCTGCGTACGTTTCGTCGACTGGCAGAAGGCCTTTGATAGAGTAAATTGGGCACTGCTGATGAGGATATTAAAGGATATAGGTGTAGACCGGAAAGACAGGAGACCGATCAGGAATCTATAATTGAATCAAGTTGTAAAGGTTAGGTTGGAGAATGCAGACACCAGCGGAGTAAATATCTGTAGAGGAGTAAGACAGGGCTGCTGTCTATCGCCGATCCTATTCAATATATATGGAGAGAGGTTAATGCAGAAAGCGTTAGAAGGCACGGGAGATTTCAAAATCGGAGGAAGGATTATAAGAACAGTGAAATACGCGGATGATCAAGTACTTCTAGCAAGAAAGGAAAAGGTACGCCAGAAGATTATAAATAGACTAATGATAACAGCTAGAATATACGGTATGGAAATAAATACAGAAAAATTCAAGGTCCTACGAATATCAAGTAAAGAAGAAGAAAATTTGAACATAAGTATTGGAGGAATGCCATTAGAACAAATTTCAGGTTATAACTACCTTGGAAGCATCATAACGAGAGAAGCAAAATGTACCGATGAAATCAGGACTAGAGTAGCGAAAGCAAAAGCTGCTTTCAGAAGAAAGAAACTCCTATTAACGGGGAATAAAAAGGAGGATGTCCGCAAGAAGTTGATAAATGCTGCGTATGGAGTATAGCTTTGTATGGGAAAGAAACGTGGACGCTAAGGAAAAATGATATAAAATACTTGAAAAGCTTCGAATTTTGGACATGGAGAAGAATGCTGACGATAAAATGGACAGATAGGGTGAAAAACGAGGAAGTACTACGAGAAGCGAACGATTATACAGACTATCAGAGAGAGGAAGGCGAACTGGATTGGGCATTACCTGAGGAGAGAGAGCATGATTAAAGAAGTGCTAGAAGGAAAAGTGGATGGAAAAAGAGAGAGGTAGGAGAAGGTTTCAGCTGATAGACGACTTGAAAGGGAAGGAGAGCTATCGAGACATGAAGAAGACTGCGGAAAATAGGATAATATGGAGAACCTGGTTTAACCATGAATAATCACGGACCTGCCTTAGGACAGACTACCTATGATGATGATCTCTTTAATCACCACCAATTAATATCTACCTGTTTCTATCGATTTTCAGCCGCTTAGTACATTCATAACAATTTTTGCACCACATCTTAATCATAGATACGTTTGAATGAATCAATGGATGTTTTGCCGTATCAAAAAATAGATTAATTATTTTCTTTGTGTCTGCTCGGATTGCATGCAGTTATAGTTTTCTCGCGAAGAAGATGCTATGCACTTCTTTGATGTCGTTATACAGCTGTCTGGAAGTCATTCAAATCTCACTTATATTCACACCTTCTCCACTCGGTCCGTATCCAAACAAGGTCGTCATTTTCTCCCCCTCGAAACCCCTTCCGTCCTATTTCATAAATCACGTTACCTGACCGAGCCGCAGGAGTAGTTGGCAGTCGGAAGGAAGCCACAGATTTCACGTTTAAGGGCACATACTACCGGGAGGGTAGAATATGGGAAGGAGGGGGGGGGGGGGGTAGAAGTTGGATGGTTTGAGAAGGCGTGGGACAGTTGGGGACGAAGGGGTTTTGGGAGGGTTTTTCGATGTAGGAGGGAGAAGTTAGAATATGGGTTGGTTAGGGATTAAGAATGTGCCAAGGGAAGGAGTGAGGGTCATGGGGAAAGTTTTTGAAGGGGTTTCTCCAAAGGGGCCAGGGGGACGTCCCTTCGGAGGAACTGGGAAGCACGCGGAAAAGATGGATAGGCTCCGAGAATAGAACTTGGGGGGTGGAGAGGGGGAGGGGGCGGGTGGGGGGGATCTCGAAGAAATTCCTTATGTCCGTGCGAAATAAATCCGAATCCGCCATCTTTTTCGGGCAGGGTGGCTTGCCGTTCCTGAATTATTGCCTCGAATTCGGTATATTTTGCGTCCGACGGAATATGAGGTCTATGAGTATTGGAACTTCTATTTCGAAAATTACCCGGTTGGATATTGTTTTTGCGGTTAACTCGCCGTCGAAATTGAAAAAAAAATTATATATGTCGTACCGCGATGAAAACGTAGCGCGTTGTCCGCCATTATAATAATAATCCGTCTCTATTATGTCGATATCTATACATTAATGTCCATTCTTACATATAAACTTCACGAACGCAAACATCCATGTACCTAGGCGGGATTCGAACCCGCGACCTTAGTAACCGTCGGCAGATACTATAGCCGTCCGTCTACCAAGGCCGGTTTCGCAGATAAAATGAAAGTATGGGGGTTAAGGGATTACGACCGAGTCAGACGTATTGATTTTTTTGCACTAGTTTGTACAAAAATTACCAAACTTATCTGCTAATCCTCATAAAAGTGTAATTTTCAACCTACGTAACACAAAAAGAACATTTTGTATTACTCTTCATTTTCTACATTTGAAAAAATAATACTTCTTTCATCTGAAATGTTCTCTTTCGAGTACTTTCGCTCCCTCAGAATATATGGATATGTTTGAAAAAAAGATACGAAGTTTCAGAGTATCTCTGGCGAAAACTTGAAAAGAGGCTGAACGCATTCATGCGCACTTTCACACACACAGAGCTGTGGATTGTTAATAAACAAGCAATAACTCCTCCTCTGTGGCGTTTTCGAATTAACATTTAATCCTACGGAATATCCGTTCGATAAATTGATGTCATCGGGAAACAAAATGTACATATATACATCATGGCGATACGTTTTTTGGTCTAACTTTATAAGTTATGCGTACCTATCGATTTGGCTTTCTTCACCGAAGGAGTGTTAGCTAACTGATATCGAAATGGATGGTGCATTAATCATTAATTTGTCATTATCCTTCAGTTTTAATTTATATCGTCATGTCGGAGAGAAATATAAATTGTTTATGACCAAGAAAATATTCGGTGTCATAACGCGAGTCCAATCTTCAATTAATTACTCAATGTTTCGTGTCGCCTGCACGTGCGTGTGCATATGCAGTTCTGCTTCGTTCAACCAATCGAATAATTAATGCGAATGTTAAAAGAGATACCTACAGAGACAAACTATGGAGAGATTGTTGAAATTATTACCCTATATTTCCATTCGTTATGATAATAAAGATACGAGGGAATCTTTATTTAATTTTAAAAAGAGTTTAATATACTTAACACATAAGTGTAATACGGTCAAACTTCTATAAGCCGAAGTTCTATAACTCGAATTTTCCGTAATTCTAAACGGATTTATGCGATATTAAAACCGAAAACAAAGTTTTAACCATTTTTAACGTAAAAACTTTGCCAGGCAATGTGTTATGGCAACAATCGGACTTAAAATGTACAAAATTCTCTGTAATAAATAGAACAGGCCATATCTTCACCAAAGCTTCGCGGACCGCATAAAATGCTGTCGCGGCCGTAGGTTGCACTCCCCTGACGTAGGGCAGGTCTCTCCAACCGGTGTGCCGCGGCACATTAGTGTGCCGAGAGGAAGGTACTAGTGTGCCGCACAGTCTGAGGTTATTTCACTTTCACAAAAGCGTTTGGAACAAAGAAATTCGGATAAATTTTATCATCCAAGGAGTTTATCCTGAAACTACTACTTTGTACGGTTAAGGAGTATTTATGTTTTAATTACTGAAACTACGAGAGGAATAATTCAATAATTCAATAATTATTATTGATAGAGTTTAGCAACGATCTTTCAACTTAAAATTAGTATTAATACCTTTAGATGCATATATTTTGACTAAAAGCTAAAGGTGTGAATATACTTCAATATCTGAATATGCCATCAATATGATGATCCAAATACAGCAGCGTATTCATGCGAATTTAATTGTTCGTCAACGGCTCTTAATAAAAATATTAAAAGGCCATGTTTAAAGAACCTAGGTGAAGAAGTTCTTGTAGCTCTTTCTATTATTGAGCCTTTGTACCAAAAAGGAAAGACTAAATTTTCCGTCGAAGAGCATTTTTACACGTTGAATTGTATATGTAGTTAATTGACAATAAAATTATACAATTATTTGAATATTACTTCACCAAACATAACAATCTAATATAATTGTGACTTTTACTTGTTTTATGCTAGTTTTTTCTTTAAAAATCTGTATTTACGTAGTGAAATTAATTAGGGGTGGTTTGGTGTGCCGCGACGTTTTTAAGCATGCTTGAAGATGCCGTGGAGCAAAAAGGGTTGGGGAACACTGGCGTAGGGGTTTCTTTGTTCCTCAAACTTTTAAATCACACTATTTTTAGCTCATTGTGTCAAAAGTTATGCTAAATCAAAGGAAAAATGCACTATTTGGAATAAATTCATAGTGTGATTCATGTAAGGTTCCACGCCATTTTAGAGAAATGACCATAGACATGCACATACGTGTATACCTGAATTCGAATAATATTTTGAAATACGAAGTAAAAACAATTAGATAAACTTTTAAAAATAAATATTGTGAAGTGGTTGCCAAACGAAATCGTAGAATTATTCATTATTATTGACGTTAAATATTAAGGTATGGAAATATTGGCAAAAGTACTGATGAGAGAATGCTGTCAAGAAACGTTCGTGAAAAAAACCCGTCACCCGCTTCTTTTTGATGTTTAAAAAAAAACCTACCTGTTAGTATATTCCCGTCGGGGTTTTATGAAAGCCGTTTTATATGTCACGCGGCGATCCCAGACATAACGTTAGAAAAGGGAAAAATTTCGATCAGCTTCGGGTCCGCTTCGAATAAAAGCCGGCGCTTGTCCGCGTGAATATTTCAACGGTTTCCGAAAACGCTTTCGGTCCGTTATTATTTACGTAGACTCCCGGAAAGCGTGACAAATAAGGAACGGAAGGGGAACGTGGCATGGATCGATATATCGGAATATGTGGAAAGTCGTGGGGGAGGGGGAGAGAAAGAGAGAGAGGGTGGGTGGGTGGAGAAAGGACGCCTCTTCCATTTTTTGCACTGCTGAAAAAAAGTTCGGACCGTTCATTGAGTCGAGAGACAAATTCCTCGAGTTTTTGCGTATTTCACATCCCCATATTTATACATCGCGCATGTTTTGTCTTTCTCTCCCCCCCTCGCAAATATCCTCGTCCCCTTCTCCGGTGGCACGCATATCGAGGGAGCTTCTTTTTGGAAGCAGAGAGTGAATAGGAGAGAGGAAGAGATAGAAGGTTTGGATGGAAGAGAAGGAAAAGAGAGATAGTGGATCTCTCGGTGTTGATGCTGATGACTACGTCCTGACTCGGCGTGATGGAGTGAGCTCCCTAGTTAGACACGCCAGACGTGTTGAAGCGTGAGGTTGTTTTGTATTTTTCTTGCACCGGTGCGTGGGTTAGTCTCTCTCGCTCTACCTCCCTATCTCCCTCTATCTGTTCACGTCGTTATATTGTCACGCGAAAGAAATGCAGTGAATGCATTTCCATCACGGTCGTCATATCTAATATCCTTTATTGCATTCCGTTTGTCTCATTTTTCACCCGGTCGCGTCTAAAAAAAATAAACAATGAAAGGACGGAACACGCTCTTCTTTTTTAGGCTGGTACTTCCCTCCGGGTACCGCTGGCGATGCAGTTGACTGCATTACGTTTCGTTTTTTTTTTTACTTTTATTTTTTTCCTCCCCGGCCGTATCGCGTTGAAAGGTCGGGGTAAAAGGGGAAAAACGTGCGCGTACATTGGTTCGTTTGTTTTTCGTTCTGGTGTTCGAGTAAACATCATGGCTGGCTGGCCTAATTCGAGAGATTAGATAATGATGACGGAAGATCGATAGCGAGAGAAAAAAAATTATGAGATTGTCGTTTGTTTATGCCGTTGATGCATCTGGGGGATTTAAAAAAAATAATCCCGCGAATTTATTTGCGTAACAATGGCTTACCATCGTAGCAAAGCTATTGGTTCATCCGCATGTGTTTTTTCCGCCAATTATAGTTATAGCCGGCGGTGAACTATCGAACCTTCGACGACTTTACACGCTTGGGTTTCCTTCCATTCAAATGCTTTGCGCGGTGATGCATACTGTATGTTGCTCATCGCGAGAAATTTACGGAACAATCATTTTGAGATAACTCCTCTTTGTCTCTTAAAATGTCGATACGTTTTGTTCAGCATCGTGAATTATTGTAAGCGAAAGGTTTTCCCTTAAAAATTCACGGGCTTGATCGACAGTAACGAAGATTAAACTTTATTTTTGTGTTGGTTTATACATCAGAAATGCACGTCTAAATAATCGAACCGAGTATCTTTATTCTCCCTAGGTTAAAATACTTTGAGTAAGGATGTAATAAAATTTGATGATATTAAAATTGTGACTTAAATAAAAATATATTTCATTATGAATTTAATTAGAGTTGAAAAATATCGGAGAATTTTCAAGAATAATTATTAAAAATTTGTCATTTTGAAAATATGTATTTGATAAACACTCAAATTTAAAGATTAATCGATATAATTTCTAAGCTAATGATTGAAATCATACATGTATTATCAAAATTGTATGTAAACATTTTACACGAGAATCAAACCATCGATTACGTTATGTTTCACCGTCAGAAAGCTCAAAAATATAAAATTATAATAACAGAAAATTGCTATTACAATAAACAGTTATAAATGGGTAATCTACATACCATTTAATTTTGATGAAAGACAGAATTTCTTTTCCTTGGAAGGATAAAACTCAACTTATGTTTTTTTTTACTCTTCTAGAAGTAATTTTTCTAACCTCATCTAGTGGTAAATTATTATTTAAACGTAAGAATTTTCTTGATTGGTGATATAGAAATGTAACCTCGTCTTCATTCGGCCTGAAAAATCCGACTTATTGTTGAGTTATCTAGCATTCACAGCAGCTCCATCTCAATCAGTACCAAATAAAAAAACACATCGCGCATTCCCAAGAGCCTTTTCGAATCCTTTTCTGCAGTCGTATACAAGAGAGACAGAGAGAGAGAGAGAGAGAGAAAGAAAACTTTAAATCACCTGGGCCAACAACCCGCGTAGGAATTTCAAAAGGAAAAAAATAAAAGGAATGCGAGAAATTCTTTTTAACGGCTGCTTCGCGCATAATGGCGAGCCAATACGTTACCGACAATAAGCGTCAAGATTACGTCCGACGAGGTGTCGTAAGGGTTGCCCCGGGAAACCGGTTTGACCACCCGGTTTCTTTTTTTCGGTTTTTATCAAAGGTTCGACGTTTTAAAGCTCCCGTCTCTTCATTTTATTTTTTTTTTAATATTTACATCCTGCGTTCAATTCCTTGGGGAAGTTGGAGTCTCGCGAATTCGCGGCTAGAATCGTCGTTTTTGATCTGTCCGAAGCTACAAGTTGCCCTTAAAGAGGCGAGAGGAGGAATAGGCGAATGGCAGGGGATGCGATCGTTTGAAGGAGCGACTCGCTTAACATTCCTGGTTCGTGATGATTATTGCGTCTCGGGGTAATAAAAAAGGAAGTCGTCCGCGAGGAAAGTTCTTCATTTTTTTGCTCTCGCACGATCAAAATCTCGCTTTATAATACAGGTTCCCTAGCGCTTCTTCGCGGCAACCGTTCGATTTGAACGTAACCTCGAGGTCGAGTTTTTTTAGAATTGATCTCGCCCGATGAATCCTCGCTTAAATCAAATGCGGATGGCTTGGTTCTGATCATACTGTAACTCGTTTTTTCTTATGAAACGGCATCGTTTTTTGCGTTTAATCAGACATAACGATAGTTATGCTGCTATTAGTACACCGACTTTTTCGTCAACGCTTCGTTAATGATAATAGGAAGCTTTGCCAATTTCGCTCAATTTAGCTCATTTATGCTGACAGTCTTACTTTCATATAATTACATTTTACTTGATACATTTCCCTATCATATATTTGCGTTAATGTGAGGAAAGAAGAGGCAAAAGAGGAAAGGTATACAGTAAAACCCCGCTATACGTTGTTTCGCATATACGCCGCCAATCAATTAAGGAACATGTTTCGTTATAAGTTGTGTCGCTTCGCATATACCTAGGTCGTTTGTGAAATACTAAAAGCAAAATTTCAGAAATTCTAATTGCGGTGCATGAATTATAACTATAACAATAAAAACCCTCTATTCGGCTTTTAATTTCATGTTTATTATTATTTATATGAATTAATTTAATTTAATATTTATCAATTCGTGTAAAATCATACTCAGAATAAACATTTGCTGGCCGTGTGTTTGAGAGATCACGATGGGTTAGGTGGTTCACAAGATACACAGGGGATAAAAGGGACTGTCCCAATTTTAATGACGATGTGTAAAACCTATTTCTGAGCTTTGTGAACAGTTGTGTCTAACATTTTGTGTGTTTACGTTTGCGTTGATATCTCATGAGATATTGGATATACTTTGGATTGCGAAATCTGCTTGAAAAGTAATCTAAAGTGCGTATCAGTGTACGTGTAAGTAAAGGAACATTTTTTGTGCTCCACATTATAGACAATTATTTTTGGTGATTTATGAATTTATTATTGCAATCGGTTACTCGTTGTTATGATTAAATGTATATTAAACCCTAGTAGCAATTAGTGGTAAACACATAGTGGTAACATAGTATGTCCAATGCACTTTATTGATATACATTATTTGAGAAACAAATGTGTCACAAAATATCCGCCAGGAACGTAACCCCTAACTTTTATCATAGTTCTTACGGTAATCTTTGTTTCGCTATACGTTGTTTCGTTATGTCTCATTTTTCAGGAACGCATCTCCGACGGATAGCGGGGTATTACTGTATTAGATTCATTAAAAGGAGTAGGATATGAGAATTTTAAGAGAAAGCCTTTGGATAGACAGGATTTGGTGGCGTGTGTCTAAAACCTACCGAAAGGTAGAATTACTTTGTGCTGTATTGTACATTTGCATTCTTCGAGAAGATAAATTCCAAGGAAATTTAAATAAGACAAACTTCAGCCTCAAAGAGTTGGAGGATTTTGCAATGTGCTGAGGTTTTACACTCAAATCCGCGATTTCTTTTGCATGTTTTCGATGAACTTCGTTCTTCTTTTTCACGAAGTTCTTTCCAATCATTTACCGCTATATTTTCCGGTTCTCTCCCTTGATACCGTTTTATTCGTAATGTATTTTGATACGTCGCCTGCCTAGCGTCCTACTCTTACTAAATTTGAATTAATATCCATGATTTTACGTATTCAATGCATCCAGTTGCTATTAAATAACCGAAACATAGGAAATAAAATTAATGCATTAAATGTCACGTCACGTTCTTATGTTTAATGTCGAGAAATCAAATCCGGAGAATTTCTAAGCCCGAAGTGGATTAGAGCAATTTGTGTGGTTATTTGTAACAATTATCTATATTAATAAATTTTTTCTCTCTTATTTTAGGTAAGTGCCTGCTATTTAATGGCGTTCCTTAAACTCCAGATTTGGTGAGTCTATTTGCACAGCTATTTGTGGAATCTTTACTTATAAGCATGCTTAATCTTCATCCTTGGATTTATTCGAAACTTATAATTAATCTACAGTTATAGACACATATGTGTGCGTACACGTATGTAACCTCGTTATTTTACCGAATAGGTTAAATTGATCTAGTCGAACTTCTTCCCGCATTCCTTTATGATCATAAACGAGAAATAATCCTGTTTAGTAATAATAAGCGCCTTAAGTTCTTTTTTTGTAAGCCAGGGGTGTGTTTGTATGAGTTCACGTGTATCTGTGTAGCTTTATATATCTTTCGACGCAGCGCTCCCATTCCAGTCGCCGTTTACTGCGCTTTCGAATCCATTCCGACCGTCTCTTCCCTTTCTGGAGATGCAATTTTAAAATGTAAATCTGCATCCTACTGCTTGTGTTTTTCGTTGTTGTTGTGTTTCGAGTCTTCGTTTTACTGCCGAGGCATGCTCAAAGTCGTATTAATGAGATCGTGCGAGCTTAGCAGGGACTAGTTCCCTGCTCCTCTCGCCAGAAGGATCCCCGAAGGGATCGTTACGTTTTATGCGTCGGCGTTAGTGTTTTTTTTTCCCGGTCATAATCGACAGTCACCACGCAACTGTCTCCTCCGTTTAAGTGCGGTTGAAAGTAAAATGGGAAAAGGACCTTTCTCTCTGTCTTTTTTACCTCGAAACGGTCATTTTTTTGTTTTAAAGCATCCTTATGTTTCCTGCCTTTTTAGTTCATCGTATGCACTCGTCTTTTTAAAATGGTTTTTAAATGAATAATCAACTGAATCGTCCTTTCCCAGTGTAGAGCGGGGGCATTTTCTCCTTTCATTCAATTTTTTTCTCGAATTTGGAAATGTTCCTTATTTATTGATACATTTTCTGATGTTGTTCTACATTTGGCATTCACTGTAAAAGAGTTCTTCTCGAGCTTTGCTTTGTTGTGGCTCGCATATTACTACTTCCACTTCAGAGCGATAGTCTATCTTGAAGCATATGAATATATACCGCTAAGTGGTTATTTGCGTAGAATTTTTTTCTGGAAAAGCAAAATCGTCGCCAAACAGAAAAAAATACGTACGAGATTTTATCTTAAAAATTTGATCGGTTAACAGCATAACCGTATATTAATGTGACTCATTTCTTCGTGGGTGAAAACTTTGTTCTTTATTAAAGTAAACATCTATTCATGTTCCTGTAACCATTACAGGTAGAGAGTGGTGGAGAGATTAAAAAAATACTAAAGTGTATCATTTGTGATTTTTTTGTTCATGAATTTCCATTCAAACTTATATTTTCTCTTATAGATTCAGTCATTTTTGTTTTGATTTACTATTTTCTCTGGGTCTAGAATTTACATTTTCACATCTGTAAATGTTTAAAGTTCGCGTAGTATTATGGTATAAAGAACTAGCTTAGCAGAAAAATTTCTTTTTTAACGTCTGCATCTTTTAAAGTTAAACGCGTCATAATTCGGGGCTATCGATGTGGCCCGCTGTGCGTAAAAAGTTGCTAACCCCTAAAATCAGGGCCGACCCATGGTACGGGCGAGTCGGGCGGTTGCCCTGGGCCCCAATGTATTGGGGGCGGTAACCCGATCACCTATCTGTTCATTACTTGCAAGCAGGGTTGGAGGCGGTAGGCAAAACGTACAAGTGCGTGGAGCTCAGATGACAATGGGGCTCACAGTCGGCCTACCCTATCTCGTCTCGTCGAAACTCTTTCTAAGTGTTGCCGCACAGATCACAAATCTAGTAATAATCCATTGCTTGTGAAAAATTTAGAGGCCTTTAACGTGCTGTGTGTGGGGCCTACGGGTCTCTTAATCCGGCCCTGGTTGTACCACGAGTAACGGAAAACATGGTATGCTCGCTGTCGTTCATATTTAAGCTAATGATTGGATTTATTGTAGCTTACTTGCCCACAGTGCCAATTTAAGCGCTGCGCAAAACACGCAAGTGTGCGGGGTCCACAGTGGACTGATCCTGGCTCGTCTCAACGATACCCTTTCCCAGTGTTGTGATAAATAACCTTGCAATTATCTGTTGTTAAAAATTGACGATTTTGTTGGAGCCTTAATCGTTCTGTGCTGGAGCCCATGAATCTTCTATTCCGGCTCTGATTGCTAGTGAATAAATGTTGGAGACCAATATATATATCCAGGGACAGAAGGGAATTTTTTCATTATTAATTATTTTATAGAGCAAAGAATATGTGAACAAGTTCTTTCAAAAATATCTTAACAAAAATTTACGGACGGAGGCGCTGGAGCGGTTTCTCAGCCAGGGCGCCAAAATTCCTCGGTCCGCCCCTTCCCGCCTTTAATAAATAAATACGTAAATATCTGAACGGTGAATGAATTCCTTTGGTTGTATCCCGAGTTATCGCGATATTGGCGACAACCTAGCAATGATCGAGCGACTGACTCTTATGTTAGAATTTTAGGGTTAGGTTTTGGACAGGAGGAAACGGCTAACAACTTACTGGATTGGGCGTTTCTTAGCAGACGGTCTCCCCGTACAGCATCTCCCCCCTCCGCCCCCAATTATAGCTACGTCGTGAACTGTCTCATCTCTTGACGGAAACCGAAAGCGCGCGTCCCTCGGACTCGATCGATATATACTCTCGATTAATACGGTACTTGAATTAGGCGGTTTCGGTTTTACACGGTCGAAAAAATGAAACCTCTTCGGCGCTTGCTGCATTCCTTGTACATGCGGCTCAGCGCATGCTACACCTTGCAAGCCTGATCGTCCCATATTTCGTTCGAAAAAGTTTTCTTATTATTCACTTCATTTTCCTATTAATTTAATTAATTAATTATTAATTAATCCTCGTAATCGCGTCATTCGCCGCAGCGCTTACTGAAGTATCGTAGATTTAAAATTCTTCTATATCTTTGTATTGCATATAATAGTACCGCGTATTATGCGAAGCAGGATTTTTTCAGTCGCTTTATCGTCGCGCAGTAATACTTTCTGTCTTTACACTTAAGGTTTTAAGGGGCGAGGTAGATAAAATTCTTTGCACTCGGGACATACTATACGGGCTGTGTTCAATTCCCAACGCATTCCCTCCCTTCGAATGTTTTTTGCTTATTCTCTTGAGGGTACATCCTTCTGGAAGATTTTCATCTCCTCGCTTTCACTATAAACTTGTCTTGCCGACAGCTGAAGATATAAACTTCTATACAATCCATCGATCCAGTGAACATTATTCATATCATCGGCCGTTATGTTTTATTATAGTGAGAACTTAGTCATTGCGCAGGTCGGTTTATATTCAGCATAAATTAACTATGCTCCATGAAATGTTTATTCTTGTCCAATTCCGTTAACTCAATTCGGATAAACACTTCGCTATGAATCGATAAATATTGATAAGAGCTTTATTACACTGAAAGATTGGACGTATCTTTATGAAAAGCACATTTACAATCACGTATATATGTCAATATACCTCGGATGAGTTATAAATTATAGCACGTGTCTATAAAACCAAAAGCGTTGTCATATTATCAGTTTGTGTATCTGTCTACAACTTAAAGATGTCTTGCCTACAAGTAACATTGATAACAGTGTCTTATCTTTCAAAGATCACGCTGCAAGGCCTCCGTAAATCTCGCTGATCCAATCCGTCCGCTCGTTCTGGTGGTCGTAGTTCTTTTATAAGAACTTTAAAAACCTTATTCGAGAAATAAAAACGAGATCCGGATTTTTTAGAAGGCCGTTTTGACGACGGTCCTTTCGACGGCTTCCAAAAGCCTATCAATGCGCTTTATGTGCGGCAATCGTTTTTTATAGGATCCTCGACCGTTCGCCTTCATTCAGCCGATTGGCACATTTTTAAAAGGTATTCGAACCGTCTATCGAACGTTTTACACCTTGAGTCATAAAACAATGAACCTATATAAAAAAGCATCCCTTTTCCTTCGATGGTGATCCTTCTTGTCCTCCAACCGCTTTCACCTTAAAAAAATAAATTCTCCCACAGTCGTGGCAACGAATAAAAAATGATTGTTTACATTTGTCGCACGTATTGCAGTTTGTCCTGCAGGACAGACCTCCAAGTACGTCCGACGGCATCCCTTCTTCACCCTTGCGGTAAATCCCTCTCAGACTTCTATGGGATCCACTCCTTTCTCTCCCTCCTCTTTATCCTTCGGGTGTTTCCGCCGAACTTCGTCTCTATCCCTTCCCTCTCACGCATCTCCCTCACTCTTTCACCTCTCTCTCTCTCTCTCGGCTGTCCATTCGCGCCGTATCCATTCAACCAACCTCCCCCTCTCTCCTTCTCCTCCTTTCACCATCCTCTCCGTTCTCCCTCCCCTCCTTTCTCCTCCCACTCTCTTTCTCCCCCCCTCCCGCCGGCTCTCGTCGAAGCGACAATTCCGTACGCGAGACGGGCACGAAGCCGAGAAGCGCAGTGCCGCTTCGGAAGCCAAAGGCGGAAGGTGTACGTCGACCGAACCCGTTGGGAGTTTTTTTTTCCGATTCTCCCGAGTGACACGCGTTCTCCATCACGAGGTGGAAGAAGTGGGCGGATTGGAGGGAAGGAGAGTTTTCTTCCGAGGGCAACATTCACCTCTCCCTTTTGACAACCGGGGTGAATTGATTCGTCCCGTTGTCGGAATTTCCATCGCGCTTCGCCGCTCCAAGTGTTTCGTTCGTGAAAAAGTTTGCAAACACTTCTGGAGATAGTGACAGTCGTTTTTTTCATCGGTCTGGAATGCTGGTCGTGTGATTCCACTATTCGGATTTCTTGGGGATTGTTAATTGGCGTATATTCTTGGCGGAAGCTTGTGCGAGATTATTTCAGGGGAAGAATCCCACGTGGTGTGAATTGTTGGAATTTCGGATGACAAAAGGATTTTAAAACACGCTATATAGTAGACCGAGGAGTAAATTAATTTTTAAAAAACTGAACTAGGAGAATAAATTAAATCGCTTCTCACAACTATAGTCGTCTGAGTGACACGTCGACGAGTGACGTTTTGGTTCTTCGGTACACGACGTGTTGCGCTGTGACTTTCGGTTTGAACTATCACCCGCATCTCTTCAGGTTTACGAAGAATAACGTTTTGAAGAAAAAAAAACTAGCGTCTGCTTCTGTCTCGATGTCGCCAAATGTCTTGAGATTCCCCTCTCAAGATCCTCCGTCATAATAACACTCCTCGCGCAAGGAAAACAAATTAGCCTCTCCATTGAGCGAAAGAAGTCTTCTCGTTCTAGGAAACAAAAAAACAGTAGGATTTCACTCGACACGCTTTAAAAGAAGTTTTTATCCTCTTGGCAACCAGAGGGGAACTTGAAGTTTGTTTTTTACACGTGTCTGGTTTTTATTCAAGATCACGAAAGAGGAGACCGAAGAGTTGACAGCCGGCGACGCGGAACGTGTTGCATCCCGGAATTGCACCAATTCTTCTCTCCATCGGAAAGTGGGAGGAACGTGTTGTGAACGAGTATACTCGTCGCGCGAATCCGTCGAATTCGAGCTCGAAGTTCCAAACAAAAGAGAAGGAAAAAATAATTTGGATCCGTCATTAGCATCGCTCTCTCTCTCAAAACGTCGTTGGAGATCCTCCCGTCCGAAACGAACCGAAAACAAGTGAAAATCGAGAACCGCCACATCCGGCGTCTGTCCGGGACCATTGCCCGTGAGTTGGTGAGAAGAGTGACAATAGAGGACGAGAGAGGAACGGATTAATTGCTTTCTATCGATCAATCGACGGAAGTTTTCTGTCTTTCTCCGCCTCTTTTGCCCTTCCTCCTCATCCTCTTTCCTCCCCTCAAAACCTTCGGCCGACACCCGTCGGGGAAAACCCCTTTTTCCAATAACGTTTTGTTGACAGTCCCCTCTTTTTTTTTTGTTTTGACCGGACCGGAAGGGGGAAGTGCCAGTGCAGAAAATGAGGGGGATGAAGGGCGGACTGGTAAATTAAATCGGAGAGGTGTCAGAACTGAAGGCGAGGAACGGTTAACGGAGTATAGTGGAGGACAAACAAAAAAAGTTTGGCGGAATCAAGAAGGGAAGAGAGGTTTCCTGGTGAAGAAAATTATTTACAGTGAAGTGTGTGACTCAACGATTCCATCGTGAAAGATATTAATTTAAAAAAAAAATATTTTGGGTCACGCCTCTTTTTTTTAGTTTTAGTTCAGAAAAATTGCTCGGTTTAATTATGTCAACGAGTGCCTGTGGACCGTGCCCTTGAACGAAATAATTTTTAAAAATAAGAGGGATTTTTTTTCTGCGGGATTTAAAAAGTTATCAGAGGAAGGGAAGTGTGCATTGTGCGCGGAGAAAATAGTTCGGGAACGTAATTATTTTTTCCTTTGATTGGAAAATTGGGAGAAAATACGTTTTTTCCCCGAGTTAAGTGGGTTTGGAATAATTAAAGATTCCGAGTGTTCGTGCTCCTTCGAGGAAAGAAAATAAAAGGCCCAGTTCATTTTTTTTCCCTCATTTGTTTGCCCGGCGGATTTTTACGCGATTATTATTTTTCTCCCTCGCGCGCCGAGTTTGCGCAAGGCGTTTTCCAAGGGTTCGCGGATCCTTTGAGCGACCTCTTTAGAGGAGGAGAAGTTTCGGAATCAACATGGAAACGCAACCCGGAGGAGGCGAGCCGAGTCTCATAGCCGACACGACCGCCTACGTTCGCACTTAAAGGGAAAAGGGATAACCAGAATCCCTTTCGGACACGAGAAAATATATCGCTTTATCCGTTTTTGCCGCGAGAAAGGAGCGAAGACTTCGTGAGTCGAGTGTCCAGTGTCGCCTCAGATCTCCTCCCCTCTGAAAAGAGAGGATAGGAAAGAGAGAGAGAATGAATAGTTGAAAAAGTGGCCGTCGAGATGTCGCAACCAATCGTCCCACATTGCCATCACGGGAGGAGCGACTTGAAGGAGCAGTGAAGAAGTCGGAGGAGAAAAAACAGCTTTTTTTCCCTCTCCGTTTATTTTTTGTTTTACCACCTCCGCGAAAGAGCGCAGGAAGACCGTCGTCCCCCCTTTTCAGAAGTCTCCGGTTCGTCGCCGGAAACGGTCGAGATGACCCCATCGTCTTGGTTGGCCTGTTCTCCGGCCTTGTGCCTTCTCTTCTTCTTCGTCTCGTGCCATGCCAACGTCTTCGGTGGGGTGCCCATCTTCGGAGACGAGAGTGAGTCATTTATCCCGTTTAATTCGTTTGATCGCGTTTCTGTTTTTTTTTAACCCTGAAAAACGCGTTTTGGTGGACGACTTCCGCTCTCGGCCGGAGGAATAATCCCGCTTCGAATCTGTCCCACGCTCTTCCCCGTTAATTTCTCTTTGCCCTTTCGGCCTGGGATTTCTCATAGGACGAAGGGAAAGGCATCCGTACGTTCATTTCTCTTATAATGAAAAAAAAAATGTAATAAAATTCGCGATAACACCTTTATCTTTTTCGTGATCATTCCGTTATTAGCGTTTTCTACATTAATGGAGTCCTGCAATCTCAGCATAGTAATGTTGTGTTGTAATGTTAATCAAAGTTTAACTAACGAAACGGTACTCCTATTATAGCGAAATTGGTTCGGATGTCGCTATGTTTACATTTAGTCGTAAAATGTCATTCTATGCAATTGGCTCGAGGGATGCGATGAGGTTGATGATAAATAGACAAATTACGTCGCTCCTATGGTCGCGGAATTGCGTCATAGCATCGCGCTTGAATTTAAATCTTGATGCGTTACGTTATTTTTATCGTTCGTGGACCGTTAACAATTTTTTCAGGGAAAGGACCGTTGTTACTATAGTTGGCCGAGGAATGATGTTGAAGCGATAGATTTTTCGCCTTGCTCCAATTTGTCGGCAGGAATTGCAGACTTTTTTTAAGCACCCACAAAGCGGTATTCTTAACTGGTGGTCCGCGAGTTGAGTAGGGCGTGGCGTTTCATTTTTATCTATGACTGAATGAACTACGAAAAATGTGAAATTTTCACGAGGTCCGCTTAAATTGTCTGCTTATGGGGTCCGCGGCTCCAAAAAGACATTGGGCGAGTTTAATTTAATATTTAATTTTTCCGGGAAAATTTTACGGCTTCTTTCGGCGAAGTATATTTTTTCCTTACTATGCCTCAAGCAGAAGATCGAATCACATTCGTTGGACCTATAGGTCCGTTCCTTGCTTCCTAGTCGCAAGTGTGTATCCGTCTCCTCGTCTTTCTAAGTGATATTTTGTTATCCAACCTTGCTATTTGCTGTTAAGTATTAGTTAAAACCGTTGTGGTCCTGAATGCTTTTATTGGCAAAAGTCGGGTTCCAAGTTTATTTCCAGTAACGGGCGCGGATTTTGGGGGTACGAGGCCCTTAGACGACGGCGATTTACGAGGCGCACGACTCACGATTCCTGAAAGCATATTGTTTAGGAAACGGGCTGTCTAATTCATAGTAATTTATTTACAAATATACTTGCAGTATAGTAGGTGGACTCCCGAGACCTGTTACTAATAATATATTCTTAATGCACCTCCAAGGAGTAGGTCCTCAGAGACGCAAGACCCCAGGGCCTCGGCGGTCGTCTGATTATGAGCCTATATCCGCCTCTGTTTTTCAAGAAGGTTAAAGAGATTTGATATCCATTACATATCTCGGAAAATTTCCTACGGGAGATTCTCAAACCGATTGACTTTGAAATTCGCTATTTGAAATGTGTTTCGCTTAGAATTTGAAGAAGTAATTGATGCTTAGTTTTTATATGAACACTAATAGCTTTACATATTCTATCTCAAGTTTCTTTTGTAATGGAAAAAATCAACTTATTGTAATTGTATTTCCTTCGTTATGAGCTTGAGTAGTGCCTTTTTTATCGAATTGAATATTTAAATGGAACTAAAATTAATTAACGCGATGTTTCAAATTTGAAATTTCCGAATGGATTTTAGAGTATTCTTGTTGAATTCTCTGGGAGCTATCGTTCTATCTCTGGGATCCCTCGAATTACGATTCCCTTACCTTTTAACGGGTGTAACTTAGCTG
The DNA here is from genome assembly GCA_036926305.1 of Uropetala carovei. Taxonomy (NCBI): domain Eukaryota; kingdom Metazoa; phylum Arthropoda; class Insecta; order Odonata; family Petaluridae; genus Uropetala; species Uropetala carovei. Next base: position 1,427,029 of record JAXCHB010000179.1, on the reverse strand, counting down.
CAAGAGAGGTTTAATGTTTGCACATTACGTATACAAATCATCGTTAGGGATTTCGTCTCCTTGTATCCCTGGCGTCTGTAATCCTATCGGATTAATCCTAATTTATCATTGAACCCGGTGCATAGTTTCATTTTGTCGTAGCTGTTTAATAAATTAATGAATACCTAAACGAATAAATATGTAAATGAAATAAATTTCGGTCCGAGTCATTGATTAATATTCGTGCATGGAAATAAGAATGTACAGTGTTACAAAATATACGTAATTTTAACATGATCATATTTTTGCTGCACTTATAAATCGTCGAGTATTTATTATGGAGCGATACAAGTTACACTCTTGGATATAACTGTTACAACTCTCCTTCAAAGAAAATTTTTCCCTTGGATAGAATTTCAATCTGGAGACGTATTGTAGCCTAAAAATAGACCCCAGACCTTACCCTTATTAGGATTTACGGCGGCAATAATCATAAGAGAAGCAATTACTACTCGCCTACAACGATAATTATTCTTTGAAACGAGCGCATATATTAAGAGAAAGTCGGAGAAAGAAGAGGGCGTGTGCTGTGCCTCACACTTCCTCGCGACGAGGGATATTCTTTCGGATATAATTTCACCGCATCGCGTACATTATGCTCTCAATTTACGGCCAACTCTCGATAGATATTCATTCCCTGCAAGCTTATCGGGACGATCGGTTCATTTTAACAGTCCTCTTGATAAAAAGAATGTTTCTACGTCTTCCTCGTTTGGTTTGAATGTTTAAAAAAAAATCGTCTCTAAGTAACCGAAGAGTTTTAATAGAGATGGGCGACCTTCCGTTTAGAACTTTACGACGGAGGCGGTTATCATCGACTGCACGTATCGGAATTTATTGCTGTCATTACATATGCAATCGCTTTCACATTATTGCGTTAAAAATTATGAAATATTTAAACTCCTTCGGGAGCTGCATTCAATGTTACTCATGAGAAATACTCCCTAAAAAGTTGCAGAACAAACGTTAGTAAACAACTTTAGACATTTAGGTATAATTTTAGTTACATATAATTTATGCTATCGCCTAAAAATGCCGCTTAACTGCCCAAATTGCCGATTCTCTGAAGGTTTGGTTTGTTACCGTTGGGTATGCCACGCTTAAAATTTCCATTCCGCCTTCCCGTATACGATTCTTTAGAATTAACCCCAATTTTCGTCATGAATTATATCCGCCCTAACGACGTGAGCTATCGAAAGCATTCCCTCCCATTCGAGAGCAAATAAAATTTTTAAAAGACGTTAATCAGATCGTGACGAAGTTTGATTGCATCGAAAAATCTCTCGCATTTTGAGGGCAGTTTTGTTGGTAAACCGTTTTTTCCCGCTTTTAATCCTTCAACTGCAGCTTATTTAGGTTGATTGAATTTCCCTCCGAACTCGATTCCGGATATTGACAAGCGTTATTCAAGTCATCGCCATGAAACTTCCGATACAATAGCACCAATTCATTTTTACCGATATCGCTTGTGGAAAAGAATATATAATCCTCCTGCATCGACGGTTTGCAAAATTTAAACGGAGAATTATTCATATTTCCACCAATTGTCAGGTCCTTTTTTCAGCCTGTCAATTTAGTGCATTAGCTTTAGAAAGTTTATCAAAGCACAAAATATGGTGAGCATTCTCCTTTAATAACCTTTCGGATTGGATTGTAATTGCCAATATCCGGCAGACACTGAGGCGTATGATTTTGTTGGATATTCATCACCGAAGTGACTTTGAAACGGTCATCCTTACGGGTTTTGTTAATTTTTTTTTCACTTGAACTAAAAAAATTGCGTTTTTGAAATTTGATTTTGGGAATAAACAAGACAATACGAAATGCATTTTAAGTATTAGGGATCATAAAACTCATGTTATTTGTAAGGGAAAATCTTGTCTAAACTTCGAAGCGTAACCTAATAAAAACCTATAGCTACAGCCTATAACAAGTTCTTGGGACAGAGGCACGTTAAGTCTTAATTAATTTTAGAACGTAAGTCGACGGGGTCATATGTTATGTTTCATTTGCAACCTTTTACCGATGACAGATGAAGGCGAATCTTTGATTATGTTAAGAAAAGAGCAATAATTTAGCAATTACAGGACCCGTGTTTTAATTTTACAGTTAATATTAGAATGTAACGAATTGGAGGATCTTATTATTGGTATATTTTTTATATTTTCATGTTCTAATTGTGCTATGGATCTTCACAGAGTTATCCGCCGTTTGGAGAACTCTTAATTCCGATTTATAATCAATTATTATTTTAAATGAAAGGCAATATCTATTCAGTCCAAATTTTCCTGCAATCGTTTTGTCAGTCTCTCCTTCCCATTCTAACGGTCATGTTATCGAATTCGCCTACTACAAGTATGTTCTTATCTAGCTTTTCCCCACAAATTGAAATCTGTCTTATACTTACCACTTCTTATTATGTTCGAATTTTATACTGTTCTCTACTGTTGTAATATTGACGATGGGTTAAATGTAAGAATGGACCTTATGGTCTAAATTTCGCCCTAATAAAGACGCTTCTCTATCTATCTATCTACTACCGGTATTAAAAAAAACTAAAGACATCTCATAAAGGAAATGACGTGCATCCTCCTTTATCGATTCCAAAAACACCTGCTCCTGCTTTCGGTTGGACATACGTAGATTTCTTCTGCAACTCTTTTATCTTATTATTCGAAACCGCTAATCGTCGGCAAAGACCAGGTTTTTAGTCCCGTTTCATCAAATTGTCCTGGTCGAAACCCGAACCGACCACTCGCGATTTCTCCTCTTTTCCTTTTTTTTTCGTTCCGCGGACACATGCTTCTACGGCAGTACCCGAATTCATTTCGAGCATCGCGATGAAACGGGTACCTTTTTTTATGGGCGCCCGGACCCCTTTTTTGCCGGTCCTCTTTTTTTATGTTCTCACCGTTGGAGTTCCCGAATGCGAATTAATAATATCCGACCTCATAGAGCGACACGACGCTTTTCATCAGAGGAATAGTAAAAATGAGACCGTTTCACGTTTGCGATTCAAAGTTTTACGTTAACTGTTTTAAATCCCTTTCGGGTTTAATACGTATATTTGAATTAGTGGGATGGCAGTGCCATGCATATGGACACACGCACGTATGCAAAAATTGCATGCATACATGTGTGAATAAATTGGGTATATAAGCGATGCGGTATGGTTAATCAGTGCAGCGTAGCCGAGTTATTTTTTTTTTAAACATCTTTAACCATAATCCGCGGTAGATTACAGAGAACGAGTAATTAATATTCAGTGGGTCGTAATTGATGAAGGCCACTTTGCCGGTGGGATGCTTTCAACGTTTCTATTGATTCAGCGCACATGCATTATAGTTAGGATTTATTCACGCTCTATTTTTTTTATTAATTCATGGCTTAATGGAACGGTATCCCTGCCGATGGGATAAATTTGAGTGCGAATGCAGATTTCATATATTTAATATATTGCGGACGAAGAACGATTTTCGCCATTAATAATTTTTGTCTTCAACCAGCGAAAGCTTCCTTTTCAAAGAGCTTTGTCGGAATGTTTTGTAATAATTTCAATTGCTTCCGAATCTAAAACCTCAACGTAGAATTGGGGAAGTCGAAATCATTAATACATTTTACGAGCGATCTTTTGCCGACTTATCGATAATGTCATATACCACAACAGTTATTTCGAAATCTGCAATGTACGTTTTTTTTTTAAATATTCGAAACAAAATTTTGAGTAGAATGTGAATTACGGTCGAGAGTTTTTTTTTTTTTAGTGTGAATCATAATTTTGACTGTATCGGTGAACACGTTTCTAATTTACATATAAATTTTCACCAATTTTATAAATGAAGGTTTGCAACATCCTGTATTATTTCACGTGCATTTAAAACGGCAAGAAGCGGCTTACCTGTATTCAAAATCGTCCAATCGGAGCAAAAGGTAAACAGAACAAGATAATTTACGGAGGATGTGAAATAAAGGACTTGAGTTTTTTGAACGAGCACTCCTTGAAATTAAAATGTTTCCGAATAAGAGGGTGGAGGCCATTTAATATTCTGTAAAAGTCTGCTATTAGATCTTTTTGTTTGTTCGTCCGTAACTCAGCTGTCGCGCCTTAATTTTTAAGTGGGTAGAAATGGAACTAAGACACTTATGAATGCATACGTAGATCCGATTCTTTCGAGTTTAAAAAAGATATATATCTGCTAAAACTGTGAGTGTATGGCAATATTAAAATAAAAACGTAATTTAATAGAATCGTTGGAATTGTCATTTTTACGAAACACCTACAGTGCCATTTAAGTTATCATTTAATATATTTTTTCTGGCCGTAAATAAGTGTATGCAAGTTAAGTATGCACTACATTTTTTTCCAATCGACCCTTGAGATTCGATGGTAAAAGTCAACAATGGCAACTTAACGAGCTTTTTTATAAGGTCTTTTAATGGATTTCGTCCGTGATAGTTTTTCAAAAATTTTCCTTTTTTTTTATAGATACTTAGACATCGTAAATCACCGATTCATTTCGTTCCCTTACCCTGTTACTCGCAGATATGCAAAGTAAGAAGCATCGATTAAATCTTCTTACCCCCACACCCCAATTTCGAACGAATCGTGCCATGCGTCGTCGTAGCCGCATTTCGTTTTAATTTAATTAAAATCCTCAACCATCTCAATCACTCGTATATAGTATATATGTATGTGTGTGTATATACATACACACACACACATACATATATATATCGCTCACAGGGACCAACCCTTTTTCCGTTTCATTCCGCAGAAATCACCTTCCTATTACCGGACGCTATCCTTAATCTGCTGACCCTACTGATTCGCGCATTTTCTTTCTTTCGAAATAATAGTCCGCCGATGCGATTCTTAATTGCGACAAAACGCTGAGCGCGTATAGCCGATGCTTCAAATCGGATTCCTCTCTATAAAAGGGGACCGTTATTATATCTTCAGCCGTCGGGCATTACCGCGGCAGATACTAAGAGAGAGATAGAGAGAGGGGAGGAGAGGTCTTATTTTGTCTTCTAATCCGGTTCCAACGGGTGTGTGTGTGACTGCGGTGCGGCGGTCTCTCGAGCGGAGAGAGAGGGAAGCTTTCTTCTTTTTTCCTGCTCCATCCTGGGCAGTGGTGTGGTAAAGGGGGAGAGGAAGGCAGTAAGAGAAAATAGAGCGGGTTCGGTCTGAGTACGAATTAATTGCGCGAATAAATTTTCCTACTCCCACACGTTCGATTCCAACGAAGCGGTCCAATTTCGATTTTCTCGTTCCATTCCTCTTCAACGTTTTGTTTCTTTTGTTCGTTTTACGATAGGAAAAGATTTTCATTTGTGTTCCCGATTTACCTATCCCTAAAAAAAATCTGTAGTGACGTCATCCGGTTGAAAAGGCGTATCTAGTATTTTAATTTTTTTCTTTGGCCCGTAAAAAAAGATATTAACGACATTAATTTTTTCCCGAGAAAATTAATTTTCTCCTTTGTGATCGGTTAGGTCTTATGTTCGAGATTGGTGAGCTCATTATTCCTTGATTTTTTTTTGCCTGCTCATTAAAACGGAGAGTCGAGACAAATATTCATGAGGCGGTCGAGGGAACCAATTATTTATTTAATATCTTTTATCGTGCTCTATTCGAAACTAAATACGTATAAAATTATTAATTCGCAAGGGTAACATTTCGAAAGAAGATTTAGCGTAAGAATGGAAAAATTTTGATTTCGAAGAATCTGCGCGGAACCGAATAGAATAATTCGATTTTAGTTTTTAATATTTGTTGAATATATGTAAATACAGTCGAAGTTCTATAAATCGAAGGTATATAGCTCGAAGTGAATTCATTTTACAGGGCAAAATCTTTTTCATGTGAGATTTTTTTTCTACAGTTCGAATGTTTCCTTGAGAATTGACTTATAGAAATTCCACTGTATGTTCGTAGATATATACATATGCATACACACACATAAATACGTATGCACATACATGTATACACACGCTATGTCCCTTGCTTACTTAGCTCTGTCTAGTGTGCGAGTTGAATCGGGAGCATAAGGTATAAAGAGGGAAATCCTTTACAAAAATTCCCGGAAGAAAAAGTTTCCAGTCTCGAAATGGCCTTTATAAGTACGTGACCCTCTCTCTCTCTCCCCTCCCCCCACTCCCTCCCCCCCCACCGCGTTATTCTTCTTCTCCTTCTTTAGGAAATTCCACTACGAGACCTCCATCCGAGAGTTTTCCCATCTTTTCTCCCCTTCTCTCTTTCCATCCGTGCTTCCATTAGTCTATCTGCCCATGTGCCATGTCCCTCATCCCGTGACTACTCGTTAATCCACTCTCTTCTCTCCTTATTTCCTGGCCTTAACGAAAACTCTTCCGAACACGCCCTCTTCCTAAACTATCACTTCCTTCTTCCCTCCCTCTCTATTACTTTGGTTCTCTCCTCCCTTTCTCTCTTTCCCATAATTGTACTATTGCTCTATATTTTTTTCCCACTATTATTTTTTTGCACTTATTTCCCATTCCATATGCCCTCTTTTTTACATGATTTCTCTGTTTTTGTCCCTATCCTATCTTTATACTCGATTCCCCTCCATTTCTCCGTGTGTCCTCTGCGATTTGTTGATCTCAACGCTCCCTCACTCCGTTGCTGTTCCACTTTCTATCACTCTCCGTTTTCGATCACTCATAACACTCCTCTTTACCATGTTTTTTCCCTTTCCCTCTCTTCTCTCCCTCAGTATATTTCCCATGTCCCCTCACTTCCTCCTTGACCAATCTCCCTCTCGTCCTCCTCTCTTTCTCTCCCTCCTCTCTGTCTCCCTCACTATACTTACCGCTTTTTCTTTACTCTTCCTCTTTTCTTGTTCCCTCTCTCCTTTCCATATTACCGTACTCCACCCCCTCTACTCTCTCTTCCTCCCCTCAATCCAACCCTTATCTCCGTCTTCTTCTCTTCCTTTCTTGCTCTATTTTTCTCTCTCCGCCTTCCTGTCATATTTCTTCTTTCCTATATTCGTTGCTCTTCCCTTTTCTAATTCTCTCTCCCATCTTCTTTTTCCCCACTCTCCCTTCTCATTTCCTCCCTTTCTGTATTACTTTCCATCCCACCTTTCCGCCCCTCCTTACCCTCCGCACCGACTAATTTCGCTCCATTGCATTAAGGCTCCCAAGGCCTTTTAACTCTCAATTAGACTACGCGAGCTTATAGACTAGTTTTATGTTTTAAGAGCAGGGAGGGAGAGTAAGGAGAAGAGAGAGGGAGAGCTGGGTTATGGGTTGGAGCACAATTGGATGAGGGTTAAAAGCGACGTCTTCTCCGCCACTCCCCCTTCCCGGCTTTGAAAAAAAAGGTCTGCTTCGTCCTTTCGGATTTCAGAAAAGGCACATTTTTTTCTCCGTTCCTTGTTTTCTGTGGCCTTTCATTTGAAGCGAGCCATAAGGCGCGTCCCCTTTTCGTTTTGAGCCGCCGATCCTAATCTCAAAAGGCTCTCGCTTTTTTTCAATCCCTTCGATTGTTTTGTTGGTTTTGGCTTCCTTTGTCGCGCGTCGCGTCTATTTTGGTAATAGGGAAAGATGGTTTTTTAACTGCAGCTTCGGAAGAGTTTGTTTTGTCGGAGTGCATCGCGGTAGTTTTTCTTCCCTGAGGAATTCTCCAGAAAATGATCCACTTGAGGTCAGCCTTTCTCAGAAATTTTATTGCGTCGTCGTCTCAACTTATATTTATTTATTAGTCCGTCCCGCAGTGGCGTAACAATAGGGTGGCCTAATCCCAAGGGTCATTGAGGCCCTCCAATTTTTCCGGATGTAGAAAAAAATGAAAAATATTTTTAGCGGTTTCCTTTATTTGTCCTAATTTCCGGATGACTTTCCAGTTATTAATTTTTTGGACAATAATTTTAATAGCCTAGCCTTTTCTTCATTTCTCTGACAATCGATTAATAAGTGCAACTGCAATTTCAATGAATTTAATTTTTAACTGAACATATGTATTCGTTGGATAAGGCGTAAGAGGCTCGATAATATTTTTCTGCAGGCTCTTCCGCTCCCAGTGACACCACTGCCGTCCCATCAAATATGATTGCACCAAATTTAGTGTATTTATCCATTTTTGCTTGCTTTTTAAATAGAAATTAAAGATTATAAATGTATCTCCTGTTCGTTTTTCGCTGTTCCTTATTTTAGTTGTTGGATTTATATCGTTAAGGAATCAAAACAAAAGCCACCGACGTGACCGAATTTTAATGTCTGCTAAAATATATATATAGTCATTCTTTCTAGTTATCCATCGATATTTGGTTCAAACAAATAAATTTGAGTAAACCTATAGATGAACGTTTCCGTACAAAAGTGGCCGTCCATAGTGGTTTTTCGGTTAGAATTAATGCGAGCTGTGTTTTTAAATGGACCTCTTTAAATTTAAATATTTTAAGATTGAAGTCGAGGTAGGCCGAGAGGCCAGAAAACCTCGAGATGACGGGTAAGTGTGAGGCGAGTGCATTTTGTCGGCAGGATGTGGACGAGTTTTTTCCCCTGATTTCCTTTCCCTCCCTTCGCCTCGCACCATCATCCGAGCCTCCTAATTTCGCCAACGTACGCCTTAGCAGCCTCGGGAACAGGTGTCCAACTGCCACGCCCTAGTTACCTCTCCGCCGGTCTTACGTCACGACTCTGGAAGGGGGTGGGGGGAGAAATCTGTGGGTTTTTTAATGACTTATTCAAATCAAGACAGTCGAAGAAATGATTCTATGTAGATTTGGGCGGTTTCTTAGACTAGAGGAGATAAGCTCTACTCAATATAAAGTTGATTTAATTCTCCTCCCGTTGTTTTTTTAATTACCGGCAAAGTTGATCAATGTTGACTGCTGGTAAAAGTAGTTTGTATGTGCAGATGAGCGAAGTTATACAGTTGACAAACTCGTTCGATTAATTATTATGAAATTTCTTGAGGGATGTGTACATTTTTAAGGCCGGGTCGGTCGTCTTCACGAGTTTCAAAATGTAAGATTATAACGTTATAGTCCAATGATGTTGTTTGGTAAATTGTTTGATTCGTATTTCTCTTGGTCTAATTAGAAATTCGGTGCTTACGAATTTGAATGTCGTCGTTCGCGTAGTGAGATTTTTATTTATTTATCTTTCTTTACCTATTTTCTTTATTTATGTTTTATTTATTTAATTTTCTTTGATTATTTTCTTTCTTTCTTTCTCTATTTTCTATATATTTACTTCTCTGTTTATACCTACGATTTATTATCTCTAAACGGTGGTTCATAGCTTCGTATTAATGGCATAGCGATATGAACTAGCTCGCATAAACGTGCCCTCTGCATGATTTGAACTCATGATCTTAGTTCCGGAGTTTGATTATTCGTTTATTATTTGTATTTCTGTGTACACCCGTGTCACATTCGTGACACGAAAAAAAACTCGTTAAAAGTTGTTTCTGTCAAATCATAAGCGTTGGTGTTTCAGATTTGACGTCCACAGTGATTTCCAAGAACGTAACCCTCGCAAACGTCGAGAGACTTCTGTACTTCCTATATGGAACTGCGATCCCGTCAACTCATTGTATAGTTATCATCAAGTCCAAACGAATCACTAATGTTATTCTTCGGATGCACAGGGCGAAGGCTACGCTTCACTAATTTGTATTCCAAGCGTTACATCGATATAGCCTTCGTTTAGCGCGCCACTTTAATCCTTACCGGCATTTTTAAATGCTGCACGCTCGATCCGTAATCAGCCATAGATCTCCGTATTTACGCGTCGAGCTGCGCAAGTAAAAACGTTCGGTGACTTAATCGCCTAGCGATTAATATTGCGCAACACCCCCAAGAAGCCCTTCATTCGCACCTACATTTTTCTGTTTCCTTATAAAGTGATTCGGGCGCGGTTTTTTCTGCCTTCCTCGCGTCGTTTCTTTTTCTTTCAGGCCGCGCCACCGTGTCACCCACAACCAATTCTCCGCTCCCTTTTCCCTCAATTGAAGTCGGTAGGCGTAGAGATGGGTAGACACGTGTTTCGAATGCGCTTATTCTTCCTCTTCTTCCCCTTCCTTTGCTGCTTCTCTCTCCCCCCCCCTCCTCCTCCCCACCTTCCAACTCGGGAGGAGAGATGGAGTTCTATTGAGCTATGCTCCGTTGGTCAAGGACGCCCATTTCCTTGGCTCCCTCGAAGATTTTTATGACCTCCTTGCATCACGAATATAAATGCGGAAAGTGGCATCTCTTTCTCTTCTGCTGCAGCGGTCACGGAGGAGCATAGCGTGCGTGGGTCGCTTGGTATAAAAGGGTAGCAAGATGGATGTGCGTGGAATGTCGGGGGACGTGACGTGTCTTTTTTTGGTTTTCGAAATTTTTAGGCGAAAGAAATGTGAAACGTGTCCGGTTGGGATGCTCATGCCGGGTTTGTAACCTGAGCTAGGAAGGAAAGCGGTGGCGAAGATCTTTCGCGCCAATCCTCTTTTAAGGTTTATGCATCATACTCTTTTTGAACCGGAGAGCGATTTAGAAGTTACTTTTTAGAAAGTTTTTTCTGTTAGTTATATCACGAACCGTGGGCACGAATTCTCTGTTAGGTTAACTTATTTTGTTAGATTTGTTTTTTTATTTGTCGATGTATGTTTCGAATAATCGGTTTAGATTCTAGCTTTATAGTCGTCGGTTTAGAAATTATCTATTAAAATTTATTTGTATCATTATAGAATTGCGTATTACGGCTGTAAGGATCTCTACATAAGGAAGTATTTTAAAACTTTGTAGTCACCGTGATTAATAAAAGTCAGTCAACGCGTAATCTAATTGGAATCTAATAGTTTAAGGGTGTACCGAAACTTATGTTACCTTATCGTTCATAATAATCAGAGTACTAAGAGATAATTCTTTGTGTGATATTTTGAGCATTTCTGCTATATTTTACGCAAGGAAATGTTCGATTTAAATTAATTAATTCTTCAACTACGCCCTGTGATTTTTCTCCATTGTATTTGCAAAATCTGGCGTAAATACCGGTTCGTCCAAACTTAATGATGCGTCCAAGGATTTTCATATGACACGGCATTCTAGGCTCATCACCGCATTAGTCCTTTTAGCCTTCTGGTATGACGTTGTAACATTTGTTGGCGGAGAATCAAAACTCACGCGACAACGAAGAGACTTTTGTTTTGCAGTCCGTAATTCCGCCCACCCCGAAGCTCTAAGACCAGTTTCTTGATTCGGCATTCACATTCTTGTCTCTACCTCTCACTCCGCTCTCTCTCTCTCTCTCTTTCTTAATATGGACCATTTAAAGGCCCATTTCATGATCATATTTTTCTTTTTTTATTTCGCCCAGTACTTTCTTCTCCCTCCTTAAAAAATTCTTTATCGCTGTCATTGACGCAACAATATCGGATCTTCTGCTCCAACCCCCGTCGCTTTGTGCGGTTCATTTTTTTCTCCCGACGACTATCTCTTCGTCGAGTAATAATTTTCAATCAGAGGCGAGACTTTTTCTAGGTCTCTCATTCAGTCCACTCTAAGATATCTCTTTAAGGGGTTTTCTTCCACCCCTTAATCTCTCCCTTAATTCTCTTTCCATATATCTCTCCAGGTCCATTCCATTTTTCTCCTATTCATCCACTCTTTTAATCCTTCCATTCTCCTTCACCTTCCCTCCCCTCTCTCTCCCTCCCTTTCCTCTCTTCCTTCCCTCCCTCCCTCTCCCTTCCCTCCCTTTCTCTCCCATCCTCGTATTTCATCTCTCCCTTCCTCTCTTTCCTCCCTCCCTTCCTGTCTCCCTTTTTCTTCCTCGCTCTCATTTTCTCGCTCATTTTCCCTCTCTTCCCCTTCATTCTCCCCCTCTTCCCCTTCATTCCCCCCTCTTCCCCTTCATTCCCCCCTCTTCCCCTTCATTCCCCCCTCTTCCCCTTCATTCTCCCCTTCTCTTCCCTTCCCTCTCTTACTCTCTTCATATCTACCACTCCCAACTTTCCCTCACAATTTCTCCTTTCCCTCCGTCTCTCCCACTCCCAGTTTCCATCTTCTCTTCGTTCTCTCCCCTTCCTCCTCTCTCTTTCTTCACCTATCTCCGTCCTCTTTTCTCCCATACTCTCCCTTATCCTTTCCCCTCCACTTCTCCATTCTTTAAATATCGTACGTCTAAACCGACACCCCTTCGCAGCCACCATTTGCGTTCTTACCCCACTCTTTCTCCCCATTTTCCCCTCCCTTTCCGCTTCTTTACTCTTCCTTCCCACTTCCCGTCCCCCCTCCCCCCTTTCCCTCGCAAGCAGCCTAGAATTTAAAATACCTGTTTTAACCACCCACGCTTCCCCTCCGTCCTTTTGTCTTACCCCTTAGGCAAACCCCTTCCTCTTTCTCCTCATACTTATTTTTATTTATATTTTTCAAGTTTTCCTGTTTTACTTGCTGTTTCTTCCCAAGGCCGGGTTTTGCTCACAGGAATGGATTGGACGCACTCCTTTAAATTACGTCCCTCGCTTGTATTTGCATTTTGATAAGGACAATTAACGGTGGTCTGGGAGCGTGCACCTTAAGTTGATTAATGCTCGCGAGAACATTAGTTTAAGCCCATGCGGGTCGTTTAGAACGTGTTTCGATTCTTTTAGTTTCGACTTTTCGAGAAGACTCCCACGAGCTCGCGCACACACGCGTATAAACACGGGCACACACGTACAAATCATCGCAACGACCTTGTCCCAGACGGTCTCTTCTTTTTTCTCATCCTTGCTCCCAGTAATCAATTGACCAAATCGCTCCCTCGCGTCGTGTTTATTTAACCTCCCGGCAGTTTCCGAGGTGCCCGACTGTAATTACGCGCTCAGACGTTGCGAAGAGGAATACTAATTGGGTGGATCACGGGGGATTGTTAAAAAAGTGTATTTTTTGTAAATCCCGAATTAATCATAGCTTCTTCTTCCGTTTTTTTTAAAGCCCGTCTAATTTTACGGCAAAAATGTAAATTTCTGTGGTTTTTTTCGGCGAAATATGTCAGGTTTAAGTTATATGGCTCCACATAAGCGGCGAAATTTGAGTATTGGTTTCGTCTCGAAGATAAATAACCGAAAAAATCGATAAATTTAATCTTCGCAATCGTTTTCTTCAGAAGATCTGTAGTAAGATATTCTGTGCGCCTGTAGTTATATCATCTTTATATCACGAGGGAAGTATGATATTTATAAAATGAAAATGTATCTGCCAGTCGCTTCGTTTTTACGAGCATGTAAAGATCTCTTAATCTATTTTTTCTTAAACGTATATCATTATTTAAATATACATTATGTATAATATTATTTATTGTAATTTTTATGAAAAGACTCTTAAACAAGAGAGAACAAGTGATAGACTCTTAACAGCGTGTCCTTTGTCGCCAAGTTTTCGTAGTCCTCGTGATATAGTCCCTGCAGACGAGTAGGCAGACGAACACATAACTTGCCTGAAAGCATTCCTCCCCAACTCGAAACTTTGCTTATAGCTCCATTATTTCGCCAAATATCACCTACACAGACGACTGAAAAAGTGGAAAACAAAAGCGTTTCCCTTTACAAAAAGGCGCCTAAAGCCTTCTTTCACAAAACCTCAAGACGGTAATTTTTTCTATCCATTCCCGCCCTCCTCAAAGCGGCAATTTTAATATATTTCAGCTGTCCCTGGCATTTACGTTTATTTTTTGGTCGAGGGAAAGGTATGTCGAGGTTTGAGTGGAAGAGAAGTCAGGATCCGTACGAAAATCCACTGCTGGGTCAGGATGGGGAAGTCAGGACACTTGTACGTGGCTTGAGGTTTTAAAATCTGCGGCATTTAAGCGACTTTTTATTTATTGTGTCCTTAAGGAATCAAGTCAACTCCATTCTAATCGTTATCCGAAACCTCATATAACATGGTACTCTTTAATGTTTCCCACGAAAACCTTCCTCGCACTTCGTGAGGGCGTTTTAACCCTGTGCGATTTTTTCTACAGATGACCAAGTCTTTCCCACAGAATTTTTTTCGTCTCCGTCGAAATGAAAACGTTTTCGTGTTGTTCACACGCCCGTCGACTGTTTTTGGTGCGAGAAGAGACTAGAAATTTACAATCTACTTCCCCTGATAAATGTTATTTTCATTTATTCTCCGTCCGTTTTCGCACTTCTCTGCCTCAAACCTTCTCATCTTCTCACTCCTATCGCTAATTCTTCTATCTTGCGTCTCGTTCCTACGCTTTCCCGGCCGCTTTAATCCCACGAGCCCTTACTCATAAATTTCCTCTCCTTCCCTTCTTGGCTTAAGTCTCTCTTTTTTTCGTTTTTTGTAGTTTATTTTCTTCTCTCTCTCGGTCTTTCTTATTTTCTATCACCGTTTCTGTCTCTCTATATTTCCCCTATCTTTCCTATCCTGCGCTACTTTTGCGATGCTTTCTATGCCGGCTTTCATCTTCTTTCGGATGATGTAATGCCGACTTACTCGGTGGCAATTTCCGACTGTCTCGGTTTTTAAAAATGTCGTCATCGCCTAATGTGGCGCAATTAAAATGTCGGGGAATAGAAATCTGGCGAATCTGTTTAAAAAAAAAAGGAGGGTATTTTTTAAAAACATCTCGCACGAGACAAAAAATTACGCTTAAGAATGTTTTTACATCTGTTTTTAATTTTACGCGAATGTATACATTTGTTAGGGAAATAAAATCATCGAAGAAAAATGTACGGAGGAGGCAAGTGGAGTAGCCATTCTTTCGATGGCCCAACCGATGCGTTATGTATGAAGCACCTTCTGCTCTTAAGCGGATGAGCGTGAAACGGCTTCGAATTCGAGACACGCTTTAGAATTATGAGGAATAAAAAAAAGGGGAAGACTGCGAAATTCGAACTTTTAAATGTGACCTCCCGTTTGGTATACTCCATTGTTTCCTAATATTCCACACTCCTTCTCTTCCCGTCGTACGCCGCTTTTCCCTCTTGTATTTGCCTTTACCGCCCTTTTCTCGATTCTCTCTTTCTCCCTCCCTTTCATCTCTTCCTCTTCACTTTCTTCTTTGAAGCTCGACCCATTCCTCCCATCCCGCAGTCACCTCCTCTCTCTCTCTCTATCCCGCTTTGCATAATTTAAACGGACATAATTTAAAGTTGTTGTTTCGGGTGGGAAAGGGTGCTCGGGAATGGAAGGGGTGGCGTGAGGGGGGAGGGAGGAGAATGAGGAGGGAGGGAATGGGTTGCTAGGGGGGAAAGGGCATTTAAAAGGAGGAGGAGAAAGATGGGCGGAGACAATGGGTTCGGAGATATGAGATGTGGGATAGGAGTAGCGAGGGAGTTAGAAAGGAGCGGAGGAGGGAGAATGAATAGTGGGAAGGAAGGAGTTAAAGAGGGAGGAGGTGAGAGGATGGAAGCGAGCGAGGGTGGGAGAGAGAGAGAGGGACTGAGAAGGAAAGGGTGTGGGTGAGGTACGGAGAGGGAGAATGTGGGGGAATGAGTTGGCTAGAGATTATGTGCGAGAGAAAAGACGAGTGCTGGTGGGTGTCAGAGGGATGGGAGTGGGGATAGAGAGAGAGAGTGTGGGAGGGAGTGAGAGGGAGGGAGAAAGGCAGCAGCGCTAAAGGGTAGCGTGATAGACGTGGATGGAAGAGGTTGGAAGGAGAGTAAGAAGATGGAGCCCGAGATTGGTAAAGGAGAATATACGAGAAGAAAGGAGGTTGAGGGCAAAAGAAGAATGTAGCGTAAAAGAGATTGTAACTTATTAAAATGATATTTATTAAGAGAAGGCTCTAAGAAGGAGAGGGAATTAAATTATATAATAGTCGAAAATGAAAAAAAATGAAACGAGGAGCTCTTAAGTAGAGTGTGTATGAAAATTGGTAAAGAGAATCTTCGTAGAAAGGGCAATAAAATTGAATAAAACGGAAGTGACACTCGCTAAATAATACCAAAAACGTACACGAGAATGTAGCCAACGAGAAAGCGAAAGAACGGAAAGAACCCAGAAAATTTAGCTGAAGTAAAATGATTCTATATCTATCTATATCTATAGTTCTATGATTGTATTATCATAATTCATAATCAATAATGAATGGAGAATAGGAAATCGAGCGGTCAGTAGTTAAATGAGTATCGGAAAGTGTATTATTTTAGTTAGTCTTAGAACATGTTAAAATCCCGAAAGAAAGACATTAGTTGTAGATTCAATTTAATATGAAGGGATGAGGATAGGATATTAAAATAGAGAAATGTATCGGAAAGAAGGACGAAGAGTAAATAATAGGAGAGAAAACAGAAGATGTCGAAAAATTGAATTCAGAAAGGAAATCTGGAAGAGAAAAAATTTGGTCTATAGAAAGAGAGAGGAAAACGGGAACAAAACGAGATGGGAGGTAGAACGGGAAGATCTACACGAATGGAAGAGAAAGACAGAAGCGAAAGCGGGAAGAGAGCACAGGACAAGGAGAAAAAGCGAACCTAAAAAAAAAGCATGTCAGAATAATAGTACATGAACTCGGGAGAAACATGAAACTAAGGATGGAGTGAAAGGAGAGGGAGAGAAATGGTAACAGCCAAATAAGGGAGAAGAGAAAAAGGAGAAAGAGAGAGAGAGAAAGAGAAGCTTGCCATATAGGAGTGGGAAGGAGATGGTTGGGTTCAACACAGCTCGCGACCCCCTTTTTCCAGCCTCTCACCCTCCTCCCTCCCTCCCTCCCTCTGGGGCACTTGTCATACCTCTTGATGTACTGCTATTGCGCTCGTTTAAAAAGCCTTAAACACCGTCTTCCTCCTCCTATCCGTTGCCCAGCGCCCTTCCGCCCTCCCCCCCCCCCCCACCCTCCCTCCCTCCCGTAAAATGGGCACGCAGACACGCACGCAAGTCCTCTCCTCGGCCGCCAAAATCGAGGGGCCACTTCTCAGTCGGACAACAAGTTGGATAATTAGTGGGCATGGGTTGGGTCGGTTAACCGCCATATTTCCCACCCTGAAACACACCCTATTCATTTTTTTTAAAAAGAGGGTGAAGAATGACGATTTGTTTTAAAAAAATGTATAATACGGGAGGTATACCCGCCTCCTCTAGAGGTATGCAGCTGCTCCCGAAAATTGAATGTTTTCCCTTTCTCGGATATGGTTATTTTTTATATCCCTCTTTTTCCCTCCCATTATCTCCTAACGAGCCACTTTTACCTATAACCCATCCTCCTGTAGATGTAACATGCTAGGTTTTTTAAAAAATGTGTTTACCTTTTCCGCCTTGGATTCCTTTTAATTCGGGTTGAGAAACGGGTCTAACGAGGACGTATATCGTGATGGGAAAGCGTTTGGAGGGAAATGGAGGAGGAAGGCATGATGTCTCAGGGGATGGATTTCCATTACGGCGCGTTTGTTAATTTTTATCTTTCGTTTCTTTTTTTTTTTTAATAGTAGACGTTGTGGTCTACTATACCATCAATTCGAAATACATTTTTTTCTCTTTATTTCTGTACGATGAGTGATGAAAAAGGATCGCATGTGATAAAAACGCAAATTGGCTTGGATAACGCGGAGTCGCTTGTTGCATACGAATGTCGCGTAATTTTTCGCCGGAGGTCGCTGCGCTATGAGAGCGTGGGAATGGCTTTCCCATTTTCCGAGAGAATCGATATCATTTCAACAAATCGGAGATTTTTTAAAATTTGAAAGGCGATTGAATATCTATCGTTTTAATGCTTAAATTAAGCTACTACTGGCTTTTGGTCGAAACAAGTTTATCCGGAAGAAGCGAATGTTTTTTTCATACGGTGTATTAATCAAACAATTCTTTGGAGTCGAATAAAGAAATTATATTTTTCGGCGTTAGAATTCTTATATTCTAAACCAGTGTTTTCCAAAGTAATGGTCGCGACCCATTACTGGGAAAACGTAATCACTCATAACAGCTGAAATACATCGTAAATGACTACGAACGAAACGTTCCCATTATATAAATGCCTGTCTTTTAGTATACATTGCGGTTTAATGAAAAATCATGTCAGGATGTTGATTTCTTCATTTTGCTTTCCCTTCTACTAGGTCGCGAGACAAAAAGTTTTTTGAACACTATTATAAACTAACAGTATAAAACTCCAGGTTTATGATTTGATGTAGAGTAAATAATAGCATTTATGCCATTGATATTGTACACTTGAAAATTTTATCGATGTTTTCATTCTATAGGAATTTGACTTTTTATCATTCATATAGAAGTGTGAATGAAATCTTATGTTCTTAAATAATGGTTAACAGTGAAGTTATCGAAGACGTAATATTGCTACGTGATTCTCTCAAGTCATTTCAAGTCAATCGACAGAATTGATTTCTTGTGAAATAATCCAATCTAGCGGATTTTCGACTTGCCTAAGCCCAAGTCATGCAGAATGTTCGATCAAATTTTGATTTTACGAATTCAAAGACGCCGGTGCGGAAAGCGCGAGTGAAAGGAGAATTTAATGATACGGCCATCACTTCCATCTCGTCAACATCAAGTGTCAAAAACCGATGAATTTCGGGAGGACCTTTCTTTTTTTTTTTACTGCCATTATCACGGGTGACCTCCTTTCCCTGAATTTCCCGATCCACAAAATTACGAACTTTTCCCCCCTCCCCCCGCCCCTGATTCATAAGAGCGAAGTGAAATTCAATTATTCAAGTCTTCCTCATATTTTTACATTCGAAATCACCGATCCGGTAAAATTAATTACCGAATACGCTAAAGGCTGTGCGGTCCGTGAAAATTCGGTAATTTTTTCCGAGTTGGTGGTTTTTTTTTACCGCCGCAGCGATGCTAATTGTTATTTTTTCCTCGCCGTAGAATACCCTTGCTTCACATATTTTTTGCTCGATGGCTATTTATTTTCCTTATTTAGCGTTTTTCTAACGTTTTTATCGTTTTTAGCCTAATGAGGTGATAGGAAATTCTGTCCCGTTTCACGTACGACATGGAACAATCAACAGTTTTGTTTTTAGCCATTTTATTGAATATTTATTTCATGCAAATTGGTAGGTCTTCGTATAATTATAGTTTTATAATACATATTTCTATAATCATAAATCAGAGTAGTTCATGAGAAACCTAGTGCTGCCTCGTATTTCGTTGGAATAATTAGTCTTTCACTATATTTTCTAGGTCTTTACGTAAATAATGTATAATTTTCTCTGAAATAATCCTAAAATTAAAATTGACTAATGTGACGGTTGCGTCCCATCAAATTCTTAGTTAAATCCAGAGAGTTCCGAAAAGAAGGAAAACTTACACTTTTATTAATTCTTTAAAATTTATTTTCCAAATTGAGGAGATGATTTATTTTTCGAGTCTTTTCTCTTCTTGCTTAAATTTATAGCTTCTTAAAGACCCATAAATTAACTCACGTCTGAGAGACAGTGAACGTGAAACTACGCCGTCGCAACGGAACTGGATATGTTATTATATAGCCTCTAGAACGGTATAACACCAGGCCAGTTGTCCGCAGTTACTGAAACTGACGTCGCTCCGTTGTCGAGATACTCCGTTTTCTTGGCAATATGGGTCAGTATGTTGAAAAATGATATCTTGCAGTGCCCGAGTCCCCTTCACGAAGTCATTTAAGTCGTTTACGGCGAAAAGAGCGTTTAGATGCAGTTAACGTCAATTGAAGGGTTAACTACTTTAATGGCGTGTTTAAACGCCTAGTATGGAACGCATCGTACAATTAAGAATTGTTTAGATTCCCATGATAATGTTTTAAACCTTTTCTCATCAGTTTTGGCATTATTTTACAAATAATTCTAGATTGATCCTTGTTGACTAAAAAGCACGTTTTTTTATGCTTTTGAGAAACTTTTCACCAGGTGTATCTACTAATAAATCTATAATTTCAAGAAAAAGCGTTTAAAAATAATAAAAACATTGAAAAAGTACTTATTTTAGGTGTCTCTATTAGTCGCAACAGATTTATGAAAAACCAAATGTGAATTTCGACTGCATTGCAGCCGTCTTCAGTGGTAATTCACCGAAAGTACACACTAAAAGAATTATTTTTATTTTTAATTTCTTATGGTTGATTTATTTTCAGGCGTAAGACGAGCTCGATACTTCTCAATTAAATGGGTAATTTATTGTAATTTTAAGCTTATATTTATCTATAACTTTTCTCTAACGAAATGTTTTGTCTGAATTATTCCTGGTATTTATTCTTTAAAAATTTTCATTAAGGCAATAACGAAAACGTAAAATCATGTTTGATCAGTAATTTACACCCTTCTTATTATTCTTTGCGAGCATAAGGCAAATGATTAAAAGTTTTAAAAGACTCCTTATCAGTAATTTTGTACTTTGTTTTAATGCTCGTCGGAATTTTTAATTCTATACTCATTTCGATGTAAAAATCTAACTACATTGAATGAAAAAGCTCACGTTCTTTTTTTTACCATCGACGGCACTCTCATTTGAAGAGTCGACTATTACCCTTCCACGCGTTTTGAAATTTTTAATTAAAAAAAGCTGTTTATTATATAAGATTCCCTGTTATCACATCCGTAATTTCTTCCAGGTAGGTTTGAGCACCCATGTTTCTTTTATCAACGAAATTATTTTATCTTAGAGAAACATGTAATTCCATGTTCGTTGCTTGATTTGTGTTCATGCTGAATCATAAGCTAGTGCTACGTGTCTCGATTTTTATTTGGTCGTTTTCTCAACAAAGAACGGTTTCGACAAAAAGACAGTCGAATTAGGATTTTTAAATAGGAGAAAGACATATTCTAACGAAAGAACAAAGTGATAATTGAAATAGGTCTTTCATGTTTTTACTTGGTCTCTAATGCTATCGTGGCTTCAGGGGCTTCCAAATTTCGTATTCACCTCGTAATTCTACCGGACCAGGTCACCTAAACTCAACCCCCTGTTTTTATGTGTCTGTGTGCGGCGGGTTGCACTTCCGACCCTCCTCGCACACACACACACACAGGCACACATCCGCGCCTGACCTCTCAACCCCTCGAAAGCGGATGTCGGCGCGGGCAGGTCTCTGATGTCTCCACCCCGCTCCCCAATTATACGAGTTCTGTGGTACCGGTACATACAGGGCGGGTTGGTCGACGTAGGAGGTGGGGGGGAGGGTGAAAGGGAGGTAGGAAGCGAATATGGACAAGTACTCTCGGAAATACGGGAGGGAGGGTGCGTGGAAAGGAGAGGGGGGGGTGGGAGGATTGGAGAGTATTCAGGGGGATTGCCGAATTATGAGGCAGTAATTCATTCAGGAAATAATGTAAAAGGGGGTTTGGTATATTCGTAAAAACCGGATGTCGCTTAGCCCTCTCTGCACATCTCCCTCTTTACCCCTCCACCAATTTCACGGTTGATTTTATACGCGAAGGGTTGGGAGGAGAGATAAGGGAAAAGGTGAGGGTAGAGAGGGAGAGACGAATAGGGTGGGAAGAGATGTAAGGATAGGGTGAAATGAGCGAGAGAGATAGGGAAAAGGGTCGGAAGGACAGAGGTGGAGATGGCGGGAGGCGAAAGGGACAGAGGGAGGCTGAAGGAAGGATGTGGTGTTGGGGGATGGCGGATGGTTTTGGAGCGAAGGGAGATAGGAAGTCAGATGAGGTCAAATCGGAAGGGTAAGGAAACGTCTTTCCCAGTTGGGCGGCTTCCAGGTAAATTCGTTCAATTACCTTTGTTTCTCTCCCCCCCCCCCCCCCCCCTTCCTCCCCTCCGCCATAAATGCATTTGGAATTGGGCTCCATTTTCCCTTTGGGTTTAATGCGATTACCGCCGTAATTTTTTCCGGTCTGCTTTCTTTAAAAAATTCTATTTCTCTCGAACTGGTTTTGTTTCATAAGGGCTGCGTCTCGTATGATGGAAATATATATTTCGATTTTTGTTGGTGGTGCTTAATTTTAACGTTTCGAGATATATTTCCCTTTTTTGTAACAGCTGAAATGGAAATGTTTGAAATTTATTATATAGTGCTTTGATTAGAGCATCTCCAAAACCTTATTATAATGAGCGCATAAACATCTTTATTAAGGCATGAAAGAGGCTGTCCTATGCAAGAAGAGATTTTTTAGCCTAGTTCTTGTCTTAATAAATATATCTATTTATCAGTTTCATCTAACACGGTGGCATCGCCATGAAATTTAAAATATCACCTCACAAGAAATCCTAACCTTTCCTAAATGTCTGTATAGAACCGTGAATTAATAAGAGAAATTCAGTTTTGTTGCACGTGGCTAAGATTCGAAAAGAAGAGACGCTATAACCCACTATCGCTTTACGACGGCATAATTAGGCAACTTCATTCAATGTTCTCTTGCAAAGATATCCCTTAAATAACGATAGTAAACATGCCTACGGTTCAAGATCAAAAGCTCCGTTCGACAGTTGTTATACAGAAATTTTTTTTACAATTCACCCAGTCTGCGTTACACACATTCATTATCGAAAGAAATCACATATCGGGCATCGATAAAATTTTGGATAGGACGTAAAAAGGAAACTTTGGGCTATAAAACGGAATAATTTAATGGTTAGGAAGTTTGATGTCTCACTCTTCCTTCCGCGGTTGCATCGAATGCCTCAGGTAACTGGTTTTGGACCCCCGTTATAGATAATAGCCTCTTTTATGGTTCCCGATTGGGGGGGTTATAAAAAACGGACCCTTTCCCTTGTTTAGTGAAGATTTGAGCCAATTAAACCCATCTATATAGATTCCAGCCAGTGATAGGTACGTAGATATAAAATCTATCCGATGCGTTTCGATATCTTGGTAGCCTGCCTATTCAGACTCTGGTTGTGGTTTATTGTAGTAAGGTTTATAATTAAACTGGAGGAATGCATAGAGTGAAACCTAACTTGGATGAAGAAAAAGAATATACGATAAAACCTCACATAGCGCGGGAGTTGCGTTCTGTCTTGCGTCTTGTAAAATCGCGTTAAATAAAGCATTAAGTTAATAGGAAATAGTGAATTATTTATTATTAATTATTTAATTAATTAAATACGTAAAATAATACCGTATTTACTCGGCACATCAAGGGCTTTATCGCGGCACACCGGTTGCGGAGCTCTGCCGTATTAGCACAATATGAGAACCACACGAATCGTTGGACGCAACATTTTTATAAGTTAAAATAATTACATGAATAAAATTTTCAGTATTTTTCCTTTGAAATGATTTAATTTGAAGTTTTTATTTTATATAGTTAACGAGAAATTTAAAGGTTAACTTTGGCTTGGACTTGTCAAACTGCGTCTTACCGAGATTTGGTAGGGAAATGTATACCGTGTCTTAGCGAAATCGCGTCGTGTTAATTCGCGCTATGTATTAAGTTCCATTGAATATTTCGTTTATAAATGCTAAAGAAAAATGGTTTTGTGGCGACTGTCTTTAGCATCCATATTTGGGACCTTTTTACGCCAACCCCTGCTATAACAATGCGTTCCGAAAAATAGCCGTGTAATCTTAATCAGGCACCATTCTCCAGACCCCAAATTCCAAAACCTTGCCCTGATGCAAATATAGCAATAAATACGTTGTTTTTGTCGAATAACTAACCTCATAAACCAAGCACTCGGATCCGTCACAGTGCTTCTTCCTCGCACAGCCATCTGGATTCCCGCATCCCAGGTTCGACCAAACGACGTGACTTACAACCATAATCCGCTTTATCTGAAATTTATATTAGGAAGTAAATCATGTTGTAGAGAATTCGTGTTATGGGGGGAAGAGGGCAGTTGTACTTTAATGTGATCGGACAAGAAATTGATGGAATAAAATGATCACAAGTTCCTATGCAGAGAGGCATAAGTTATAAAGCTGATAATAATTTTAACACAGGAGAAAAATTATTCCCTAATTTTCGCACAAATGAACTTGGATGCTTACACACACAGGGCTATTTTTTCAACGATGAAAGAATCTGGTTACTTCGGCTCCACGTCTTTTGGTAAATACTTGGCTTTACTGAAAATTTCTTGGCTACAAAATTAAATTCAGTATTTTGTTATCCGCATAAATTCTTTTTTCTAATATACTTAATTTTAAAATAACTGAAATATAATATAATCTGCATGTTATAGTTTATTACACATAGTATTTTGATCACTTATTCTATCATATGACGTTTTTATTTTTTCACCGCAATATAACTAATTTTATCGAGAATTTAGTGCATGGGTCCATATATATATATATATATATATATATATATATATATATATATATATATCTCGAGCAACTTTTAGCGGAGGATTGAAATAAAAAGGATGGTAAGAGTTCGATAAATTTTTCCCTCCGCGTCTTTAGGTGTCTCTTGTAACGTCAGCCTTCCTTTTTGTCCGCTTCCAAGAGAACCATTGTTCCTCCTACTCGATCCGAGGGAGGGGATGCGGTTTTTATGGTAATGCACACGCTTTTTTCGTCCTCGGATGAGAATACTTCCTCGATAAATGCGAGTTCGAATCGAAAAATGTCCTCGCGTCCCGTCAAGGAACGCCCTCGTCCGCCTGGCGTGCGTGTGCGTACGTCCATTGTTGAAGGCGCGACTCGGGAGATCCCGGAGGTTCGGAAATCTTCGCGACATCCTGGCTGCGGTCGACGCTAAAAAAGTAATTGTTCTTCGGGTCGTTAAGGAGAGGAAATAACGCGGAATCATGACGTGGTTTTCTTTCATCCCGTTAGTTGTTAAATATTTCATCTTCCCGGCCAAAACCTTTTCTTTCTGTTACCTTCCCCTTTTAAAAGAATGAAGAAATTAACGCATATGAATTTTTATTTCATTAGTATTTCACAGTGACGCGCTTCGAATCGTATAATGGAAGCAAAAGACAATACATTAATCGTTGGATACCTTGTAAGGATTTATCGACACATATTGCTCGTTTTTATATATGGAGACGCTTGAGTTATATTATTTTTTGCTTATTTTTATTGTTAAATGAGGATAACATCTCTGAAGAATTATCGAGACCGTCTTATGGCTGAAAAAAATCAAGACTTAGCATTTAAATATAGAAAACTGACGAATAAGTACTTATCTTATATATCTCCAATAACTGTAACAGGGTTATAATTGTGCCTATTGTAGATACCTACGATAAGCACTTATTTTCATTTTTTTTACAATTAGTTGATTATTCTTGAATTAGGATAAAGTCTTTCAATATTTCTCAACATTTGTTATTCGGTGCAATGATAGAGATGACTTAATTATTCAAAAATACACTAAAGTAAATGATTTATTTAATGGTATTCAAAGCGTTTTTTCCTTATGAACATTACTTTGCACAAAGTTGTCACGGGTATGGAAAGTAGACGTGCTATTTTAATGTATTAAAAAGTTTGTAACGCTCTTCTTTAAAACGGATCATTCTCAAGATTCAGCCCACCGACGCAGTTTCCGCAAATTCGCGATGCAGAAACCACCAATCATGGTGAACCATCTGGAAACGAGCAGAATACAATCAACTTTCAGCATGCGCTTTAGGCTTCGAATCTATTGACTCAAAACGTGGTACCCTCAAAAGACCTTTGGTCACAGAGCCACTTAAACGTGGATGGTAGGGTAGTCCGTGAGCGAACAGGTAATTTAATGCGGCCTCCTCCGCCCCACCCCATATATCTATCTATCTTTGATCTGCCAGTCACTCGCCAGTGTCCCGCAGCATGACCCCTTGACCTCTCCCTACATCGTGATGCCTAGTTAGAAGGCTTACCATGATATCCCCCTCTATCTCGCACCCTGCATCTTTCTCTCTCTCTCTTCCTCTCCCTCCCTCTGTGATTCGTCTCAAAATTCAATTTGTAACGCTGTGACAAGAAGTTAAGAGACGGAACCCAATATCCGATCCCTATAGGGAGCTAGGATGTCGCCTGTGTTAGGTGGAACTAGGAGGTTATTAAAGTGAAAGTAGGGCAGACTAACAAAAATGAATGCAAGGATTTGTAATAAACGTGTAGTATGCGACGCTACGATTCAGATGAAAAGGTAACGTGGGGGAAATGTAATAAGTGAATATTACAGGAAATACATGCATTCGTGAAACGATAGAATCCATTTTGAGGACGGTTCAAGTTCAGTTAATAATTCATGTCATATTTTCTATTCATTTTGCCCAAGTTCTGCCATTCCTTTAGGAAATGTTTATTTAAACTTAGGGATCCGAAGAAATTGATTAAAAGGTCCAGAAAAATGTTAAATGAGATGGTCGGTGATGAGATAAATTAGGCTGCGTGCTCAAATTTGTCACCGCTACCCCGATAAATCGTGGTATTTGTAAATTATTATTGTTAAGGTGACAAAAATTCCTATTTCGTACTCTAAATCAATGTTCGCTGATTCGGATTTCAGTTCCTTTTAGCAAAGATAGACATTTTTCTTTCAGGTGTACGAAGATCCAAATCACGAATTTGTAAATTGAGTTTGACCTATTCTAAATGAGAGTAAACATTTTTTTTCTGCTCCATTTATTCCCATAAACTTGAATTTACATTTGGGGATTTTTATAAGCATTGAGTATCTGATATTTCAGACCGGTTTTTTATTATATCTAATTTTGAAATTATTGGCGAATTGCAGCTACATCTTGATTGATTAATAGCATCCTTTATCTCGCCAAAACGGGAACTCTCGGCCTCAGCGTAGACGGCAGACGCAGATGCTCTGTCAATTGCGGTAATGAATCACTTGACACGGATTGTATTGTGTTTCTTTTCACCTGTCGCGTTTTTCTCTTCGATGCGATGATTAAAGACCAATTTTCTAGAGCGTTGAAAAAAAAAAGTCAATTACTTTAACGCGCGTTCACACGTTTAGAAAAAATTCATCCATAAAGACGTGTGCGAACGTTACGTGTGGCCGTTAAAAGCGAGCAAAAGTGCGTGTTGCCGCGAGCGGCGAAAGAAAAAAATAGGAAAACTTGGGACCGTTCGATACCCTGGGAACCGAGGGGATCGCCGATGCACGGCTTGGACGAGTAGGGTGGCCGGAAGTGGCAGCGTGCGTGTTGGTGTGCGTGTTAGCGCGAGAGGAAGAGCGATGGTTTGGATTATGAGTGATGAGATTTTAATGTTCCGGACCCCTAACGGGTTGTATCCGATGAACATGTAGGGCAGCGATTTTTGTTTTTGTCGCATACTCCCTCCTCCATGTTCGTTTTTGATCTGTAACAATTTTTTTGCGACGGCGGCTGTCGATGTTTCAAAGAAAATCTTTTGTGTCTCTTTTTAGTGGTACCAATAGAATTAAAGCTAGTATTATAAACATAACCAATATTTTAAAAATATATTAAACTAGCATTTAAGAAGTAGAAATAGCAGTTCTTATTTCTAGTTTCTTGAGCATCTTAATCGCTCAACATAGTAGTAGGATCGTCTTGTGGTCATTACTTATTCTTTATCGATTTGTGGCGTGAAACAAAGAGGCCTTTGTAATTATTTACGGTGAATCTAATTTATTTATTTATTTCGTGTCTAATTGTGAGTTATTACATAGATATGGCCTTGCCTTTTTTGGGAGAAATTTTCTTTCTTTATGCAAGAAAAACGTTTAAACGAAAGCTAGTCTCCAAACCGGCTATTCCGCTGAATTGGATCGTACTTGACAATCAAGGAATATGGATTATTTATCGGAAGACGTAACTTCTAAATCCAACGGAAATTGTATTGTATTTCATAAATTTAATAAACGATGTTTCATTTTCGATCTCCATAATTAAAGGAAGATGAAATTTTAAAAATCTTTTCTCTCGAAGTAATCGCTTCTTACGCTAATTGCCTGGTACCGCAACAACGAAATTTTGAAAAGCGAGCAAAAAAACCTCCCGACATCCCGAAAATTTAATTTCGATGCGCTTTTGTTTTGCGCTCCCGGGTACTCATCTCCATTTCGATTTTCTTTTTTTTTTAAGCGTGAGATTCACCCTTCCTCCCTCTCTCTCATGCGGGAAATGCTTACATCCACACGCCTCCCTTCTCGTGAAACCAATTTTCTCCTCGAAGCGGTAGCCTTGACGTCCAATGATTGATCTCTCTCGCTTTTTTTCGCGTTCATTATTTCGTCATTATGAGGGGAAATATCCGCGAATACCCGTCATACATCAGTCCGTCTCTCTCTCTCCCTCATCTTCCATCTGGCATTTTTCGAAACATCGGCCTCCGAAAGATGGAAGCGAACGATTTTCAACCGCGTAAATTTCACTCGGAGATCGATTTCTCATGTTGCTTTTGGCATTGAGGCTTTAAAAGTGGGCGACCGTTTTTACCCGACGTTTAACGTGAAATTTCTGACATTTATGTGTTTTTCAATTTCCTAGCGTATATTTTCGCAAAATCCCGTTTTTTTGCAGAAGCCACGTCGGAATTTTCATTTTTAGAAAAAGAAATTCCGCCCATATTTTGGATCAGTTACAAAAAATGCTAGCATTTTTTAATGCTGACATTTTGTTTTATTGCTCTACAAATTTTTGCTTCTTCCGATGCGTTACTTTAGAATGCAGAGGCATATTTTGGTTCCGTTGTCGAATTTTTCGTTCAAAGGCAGTCAAACCGAAATAACTGAGTGTTGAATTTCTGTTTGTGACCTACATTGTCTACACTTAGCTGAATATTTACTGACGTAGTGAGTTGTTCCTTTTCTGAGTTCCATCGCTGTCATCCTCGCTGTGCCTCGTATTTCTTTTTTTTTAATATTTCAACAATACAGTAATCCCTCAGCTTTGCCACCAGCAACCGCATGCGCATTTCAGCTACAAAGCAGCCATCTTCACTGGTCATTCACTGAAAATAGAGTTTTAAAAGTTTTTGTTGAATTGGCTACCGTGGCTAAGATTTCAATTTAGTGAAACGCTTATTATGCATTTGCCGCTGTTCCGTTTGCCACGAGTTTGTGTGACAACAAAACTCACGTTTCCCTACAAATCAACTGTTAGATTAGTATGGTTTTAAAAAGACGCAGTCGTTTTCGTTATTTATTAATCTCGCTTTTTTCCCTAAATCGGATTTCGGTTACTGTTTTCCGCAGGATGGTTATATTCGGCCGGTTTTCCTACGGATTAATTATGGATATTCTGTCCGTCGGAATACGAAACCTCCTCATTGAAATAACGGTTGATAGTACTAATTAGCCGTAAATGTCGGGTGGGATTTAAATCGGTCCGTATTGCAGGAACCGTATTTCCGGGAAAACGGCATTTTCTGCGAATCAAGAATTTCTGGTTTTGAAGGTGGATCTTAGTATGTAGAGATGTATTTTTTTTTACAGATTTTGCAAATATTTTGTTTTATATTCGTTAATTGGTTCCGTTTCATTTCATGGATTCTCTCCAAATTTTATGTCGCCGTTTACAATCTTATTTCAGAAAAGCTTTTATATTGTGCGAATACATTATAGTTGCAAAGTGAATCGGGATAAGAGTAATGGCTTCCGCCTGTGAATTTCGATTAGGGATTTGGATAATTGGGCATTTTTCGATAGATAATGCACGATAAAAATCTCAACTTAACTGAAGTGAAAGTATAATAAAGCACGAGATGGGAATTTCCTAAAGTTTTGAAGTTTTATCTTTAGCATTGTATTTATTGATTGAAATAAAGGCTTAATTGAACTAACTTCGCCCTTTTGAAATATAATTCATCTTTTAAAATTGGGATTACCAAGTAAAATAGAATTTTACTCTAACTCAGTGTCCTTGGCATTCATTATTTTATCTCTCTCAAGTCGATAAAGTGATCAAAAACGCAGGAACATTTTATTTTACAATTTAACTCTCGTGAATGAAATCATTCACTCATTTTCGCTCATTACCGTATTTTCATCCAGCACGTATTGGTCCCGTCCAATTCGTGAGGAGGAAATAATTGTATTAATTTATTCGCACAGCATTTTACTTCAATAATATGATTCTTTCAGCCGCACCTACGTACAAATGTCTAGTTAGTCTCTTGGTCTAAACAATCTTCAAATGTCGAGTTAGTGTCACATTTAAAAAAATTAATAACGATGGCATCACAACGAAGAAAGAACATTTAAATCACTCTGCAACAACTTTACTCCTCTTTTACTTTAATAAGAGAGTTATCGTTATTTACGCTGATAACTTGAAGACGTCAAATTTTGTTAGTATAAAGTTCTTGTGCGGGAACAAATTTCCAGTAAAACGTTTTAAATTGCATTATCGGCATACTTCATTCTGAAACAAAACACTTCATTACCATGAGAAGAAAACCGCGGATTTGCCCCAACCTTTTTAATTGTAAAATAAATCGCGCAAAAACGAGAGAAATTACAGGATTATGTACGGTAAAAAGATAGCACCGAAAATAGAGATATTTTTGTATTTCGTATTTGATTTTTTTCAGCTACCAATCGTCGCCCATACCGACACCTTTCGTCGCCATTTTGATTTCGAATCTTTGTCGGATTTCCTTCCCTCCCGTCGCCGCCTTTTCCTCACCCCCACTCCTCCACTCCCTCATTTTTTCCATTCCGACATCTTTTCCTGTCCTTTCTCTCCATTTCCTCCGTTGCCTCACTCATCAATTCCGTGGCCCAATCGCATGTGGGCCAAAGACGCTCCCTTCCATAACCCTCTCGGTCACCTGGGCAGCCATCTTTTCCTCACCTACCCCTTCTCCTAACCCCCTTCCGTTTC
Organism: Uropetala carovei; assembly: GCA_036926305.1. Lineage (NCBI taxonomy): Eukaryota > Metazoa > Arthropoda > Insecta > Odonata > Petaluridae > Uropetala > Uropetala carovei. Next base: position 1,396,394 of record JAXCHB010000179.1, on the reverse strand, counting down.
CTTTCCTTATCTCTACGTATATATTTTTCTCTCTTTTTCGTTATCATCACACTTGTATTTTAGGCGTATTTTTACTTTACATACCCTAGCAATACTTTTTTCAGCATGCAATGAACAGCGTTCACAGTATTTAAAAAAAGTGTTATGTAAGGAATTGTTGCTGTTTTTTTTAGCGTTTATCTTTACCATGTTTGGTCACTACCGCTTGGGCGTAATTTGCATTATTTCTTTTAATTAATTCCAAGTTGTTCTTCACAGGTAGTAGAAGTGTTAAATATAATTTATACAACTAAATTTTCTTTGTATTTATAGCTGTGGAATTACACGAATCACTGTACAGTTTCTTTTTGCCTTACTTATTGTAATTTTTACGTTACAAGGATAACATTTACCATATGCCTATTGAGAAAGAAGGAATAGCGTCGTTTTCCTGTATTTTCGTATTGCGTATATTTATTACTTTCGTTTATTTCTCCTGATCTATCGCGTAATAAAACAGTGTATTTCCTCCTCCCATTTGAATCGGTAATTAATTTGCATCTAACACAATTTCCGCTTAGTCAAATGATATAGGGTATTACTAAATTGTGGTTATTTGCATAGATCAACGAACGAAAGACATATGCCCGTTATAGATTAATTCTAAGCAATTTTCCGGTTGTCACTTGGCCGATTACTTACCCATTTTAACTTGAACTTAATATTTATTGTCGTGGTAGAATTTCGTTTTGTTACTTTATGCTAGCACTTGAAATTTTTTCGTTTTTTTTATCCTAGCCAATTCTCGCGCGTCAATTTATGTAGTAACCCCCATCATACACGTACCTCGCAACCAATTTCTCCGTACCGCGACTTCTATTTCCTGAGTGAGTCACCCATCTTCACTCACTCTTCCTTACACATTTCCTATCATACCATCCCCACCCCCATCTCCCCCACCGTCGTACAGCCCAACCCTCTCCGCGAGAATTACCCCTCTCACTTCTCCAAAAATCTCATCCCTCGCCCAATAGAAAACTCCTCCCACGCCGCAATCTCCCTACCCTTTCCTTCCCAACATCCGATTTCCTCCCTCTCCCCCCTCCTCCCCCCCTCTCTCCTTCCATCCCACCTCCGTTTGCCAGCACCCGAAGAGCTCAAATTTTGACTTCCGCCTCGGGGATGAAGAGAGAGACGATTGTCACCTCCCAACGCCAATCCTCTTCGTTCGAAAACCACCCTTCACTCCTCCCCCCCTTTACCCTCTTTCTCATTTCCTATCTTTCCTCCCACTCCACTCCCCCGCCCCACACCCTCTTTCTGCCCTTTAGGGCCTCCCCTTTTATTGGCCTTACCGGATTCGCAGTTCTCTTGATCCTATTTCCCCCTTTCACGCCTCCATCTCCTTACCCTCTCCTCCCCACCAACACCCCTTTCTCTCTCTCTCTCCCTTTCCACACCCCCATCTTCCCATCTGGATGCCCTGGGCAATCCTTTCGAACCCCTTTCCAACCTCCAAGCGTCTCCTCAACCCACGAAACGCAAAGGGTTCTTATCCATCCCCATCCTAAAGCTCGTAAAAAAATCTCTCTCGACTCTTCCCCAAAAATGTACAAATGAAAGAAATCCTTGATTTCGTTTCTTTCTCACTTTTAAATCCCTCATTATGTACTTTATTTTTCTTCGTCTTCCTCTCTTCAGTCCTGGGGGCATTTCTCTCTCGTTTTTGCATGTTTCCGTCGCAATGGACATTTATTTTCATATTCTATTCCGTCGTTTCAATTTTTCGCGCGGAAATAAATAATGAAATTTCGGGATAATTTTCAGTTATTCTAACGTTTCTTGTAAGAAAAAGTTTCTCTGAGGATTCTTCGTGGCTGTTTCTCCATCATTTGCCGCCGTTATGTTATGTTGCGTTACCGGTGGACGAATTTTGAAGAAGTTTAGTATTTATAGTCATGTGTTGGATAGAGTGACCAACTGTATTCCGGTATATGCTTCATATAATGGAAGCGTCCATTTCGGCAGTTCTAAAATCCTCATCCCTCTTTACGAGAAACGTTCGGGAATATTTTCCTCTAATTTGTAAAATAAAAGGAAGCACTTTCTTCTACATATCCCGGCGAGACTCTTGGTTTATAATACTGTATTACCTATTTACAGATATCATTAAATAAAGCGATCTACGCAAGTATGACGCTATCAGTCAATACTAGAACTCGTTTTATATCGAAAGCTTAGTTAAAGTGGAGGTTATTCAAATTATTGCCACATTTTTCTTGAGCGATGAACTATATAATGCGAGTAATGTTAATCATTTATGTTTTAAAAAGATAACCAACCCTTTTAGATGTGAAATTTCAGATTTTCTTCTATCTATAAGCAGTTTTCTTTTTTGCTTAATTATCTGTCCATTCTGATCGAATTATATTACCTTACTAGTTAATTGGTTGATAGACTCTCGTTGATAGTCAGGGGCGCAGGCCCACGCAGTGCGTGGGGGCCTCAAGATATTTTGGGGCCCAACAAAAATACTGAAAACCCGTAATCTGCCGTAAGGTATTCGAAGTAGTAATATCCTTATGGGAATGAAATATTTCATCGCTCGAAATGAAGACGAAAGTACCCATCTCAAGTGTTTGGATTTTATTGTCCTATCTTTATAATGTTAGAATTATAGAAGTCTCAATGTACTTTTGGAATTAAATCGTAAAAAATGTCGATAAAAATCAAAACGGTATAATAATTTCATATATTTTTATGTAAATGGGGGCCCCAAAAACTTGACTTGCGTGGGTGGCCCAAAACCGTAGTTACGCTCCTGTTGATAGGTCGTTTTTTTGCACTTCCCTTGAAACAGTTCCTATTTCCATGTGTGGATACGGAGTGAGCTGGTGTTTCCGCACGCCCCTACCTTACGCTCGCGTCAGCGGGGTTCGCCCTAAGCCTCTGTGATTATTTCGAATGATTGAGCTGCGATAATTATTCATTCATTCGAAGTGGGTGAGAGAGTCAGGAGAGGTTTTTGAAACATTTGGCCTCAATGACGGGTCGTATCGCGGGATTCCGATCGGGGAAAGTGACAGCTCTGCTCAAACCCGCATCCTACTCACGTTCGATCGGAATTTCAATGGGCGGTGACGGAGAGAGATTGTAGCAGTTGAGCCGATTTTGTGTTGCTTTTCCTTCTTCTCTTGTTTGTCCTCGGAAACCTTGATCCATAATGACAACTGTTTTCGTAATAAAGGAAGATATTTAACCCGATAAACTGTATCACGATAGAAACTTCATTGGAAGCTTCCAAATGTTTTTCGAGTCCCGTTCCACGGATAAAGTCACGCATGGAAGCAACGTTACCTCAAGTTTAATTCGGACGTTTGGTTGCTTTAATTAGTAATAGGAATTATTTAAAAACAGAGGGAAAGAGATGTATTTTTATAAACCTCATGAATATTTTTTGGAGGCCATGGCGTATGTGCAGTACAAAATCATTTGTTAGAAAAATGTAGGTAAATATGTTACCGTGGTATTATTATGGGTTTCATATATACCGTGTTTGTATCTATTATTATTCACGGTGTAATGATACAGTGCAATATAATTGTGGCTTTTTAATAAACCTATAACATTTTTTTTAAGTTTAGCACAAATTATTGTATTTTTCTCTACATCTTTAATAGCTTTTGTTAATTTCATATAGTGTAGAAAACGTTATTAATTTTATAAGGATTTATTAAAAGCGCTTACTCGTTAAAAATGAACTAATTTTTTCTGGTTGTTGTTGTCATGAAATAAATGTTATAGTACGAGTGTTTGTATTCGTGAAGATTCTCGCTAAAAGGGGGTCATAACTTGCAAACTCATAAAAAGCCTAATTAAGCCTCTCTGATAATGAATTACGAAAATATTCACCCGAGGTTCTCTAAATATAAATGAACGAACCTTGGGTGTACCAATGTGACACGAGTGTACGTTATCAGTATCCAAACGACGCTATATGCGTCATCAGCGGTATTTCAACAATCGCCGATTTCTATTAGATGCCGCCTTTTTATTGCATCTATATTTTTCGTCGAATGCAGCCCAGCATTCGTCGAAAAGGTGCTAAAGTGGCGGATTTTATCGTAAGAATCGACAAACATCTTCCGTGCACACGAAAAACGCGTCCTTTTCCGCGACGAGGAGTAAAAAACTAAAACGACGCATTGTTACTTTTCCCCGGCACGATAGCTTTTCACGCCGAAAAGATATAAGATTCTCGAGCGAGAGGAAGATTCCTTTTCGTCGAAACGCATCAAAAAGACGTAAAGGATTTTTATATGTAACGCAGGAACCTTAAACACGCATGGATTGATAATGCGAACGTCTTGGCCAGGGCAGTATAAAAAAAGAGCGGAGAAAGGAAAACTTTATACGAGTTCCTCGGGGGATGTTTCGTAGGATATAAAATGTTGACCCAGATGGAAAAACGTAAAGGAATGATGACGTGTGTGTGCGGAAAAGGAGAGGAGGTTATGCGAAAGAGGGAGAGATAGAGAGAGAGATAGAAGGACACGCGGAAAGGATAACCCCCCCCCCTCCCCATAAGGATTGGTTTGGGAAAAATAAATAATGCCCGAGGGTAGATATTTAGTATGTTGGGTAAGCGGCTTTATGGGCGGGAAGAGGAGAAACGTTTCATACGCAGGAGATGAAAAAAGAAGCGAAAAAGGAAATTTTCGTGCTCCTGCCCCTCCTCCCCATTCCGCGTTCTTTGCACCAATCAATCAATTCGGTCAATCCTCTCCCATCGACCGTCGAGTTTTCCTCTCTCCTTCCCCTCCCTCGATCGCGATATTTTTTTCCCTTTTTTTTCGGTTTCCCTATCTCTTATTTTTCTCTCTCCCTTGAAATGTCACCGCGACCGCACCGGAGATGAGTTGGGATGGGACTGCCCAGGGGCACACGACGTGGTTGGTACGAAATGGGGCGGAGGATGTCTGGGAATAAGATGCGGGTGGAAAAAAGGAGGGAGGAAAAATGGTACGGCGGAGGATGCCGATCCGTAGGGTAGAGGTTGGAAGGGGAAATGGAGAGGAACGTCAGAGGGAGGAGGAGGAGCAGAAAAAGGAGATTTAGAATGGGAGAAAGAAGAGGAGGGAAAAGGTGTGTGAAGAAAGTGAATAGAGAGAGGTTGGAAGGGGAAATGGAGAGGAACATCAGAGGAAGGAGGAGCAGAAAAAGGAGATTTAGAATGGGAGAAAGAAGAGGAGGGAAAAGGTGTGTGAAGAAAGTGAATAGAGAGAGATTGGAAGGGGAAATGGAGAGCAACATCAGAGGAAGGAGGAGGAGCAGAAAAAGGAGATTTAGAATGGGAGAAAGAAGAGGAGGGAAAAGGTGTGTGAAGAAAGTGAATAGAGAGAGGTTGGAAGGGGAAATGGAGAGGAACATCAGAGGAAGGAGGAGGAGCAGAAAAAGGAGATTTAGAATGGGAGAAAGAAGAGGAGGGAAAAGGTGTGTGAAGAAAGTGAATAGAGAGAGGTTGGAAGGGGAAATGGAGAGGAACGTCAGAGGAAGGAGGAGGAGCAGAAAAAGGAGGTTTAGAATGGGAGAAAGAAGAGGAGGGAAAAGGTGTGAAGAAAAGGAATATAGAGATATAGGATAGAGCGGTGGATAAGGAAAGAAGCATAATAGGGATGAGAATGGTTGATAGATAGATAGATGATCGTCTTTATTCGGGCGAAATCTAGACGAAAAGGTCCACTTTTACATTTAACCCTTGAAAAATGTCCAAGGAAAGATTTATATTTGTAGAGGAAAGAGAAGGGAGAAGAGAAAATGAGAGAGGAATTGGAAGTGAGAATATCGTGGGAAAGAAATATTGAGATATATAGAAGGGGGACATAATAGAAAGGAGAAGGGAGAAGAACAGAGAGAGAAAGTGAGTTATATAGATCGATAATATTAATAATTATGTCTTTATTTAAGGGGCCATAATTAGACTATCGAGTCCTTCGTTACGTCGAACCCAGAACGACAATCACAAACGTGCATGTCCTTTTCGGGATTCGAATCTGCGACCTTGGTATCCCTCGGAAGGCACGCTAATCACCCACCTACAAAGGTGATGAGAGTAGAAAATAAAAATAAAAAAACACCGAACGAAGAGAATAAATTACAGGTTGAAATGACGAAGATGGAGAGGCAGACGGGAATGATGCAGGGAAGCATAGAGGAGTGAATGGAGATGGGAAGAGAGGATTGGGACGGTGAAATTGGAGATAAAGGTATAGAAGATAGTGGAGGGATGGCTCGAGTTGTGGGGATGCAATGTGTGTAGGAATCACAGTGTTGGGGGTGTTGCGGAAGAGAGAGAGGACGAAAGGGTAGGTGGGTGGAAAGGGGTGCGCAGTTGGCGAAGAAGGGAGTGATAGATACTACAGCAGCCGTTCGACGCCGACGAATAACGCGTCAAACCCATGACCGCCGCGTGATTTTATTATTCCGGTGGGAATATATGTTATCCTTGATTTCGAATGGAGGGAGAAACGGCGAGGGAATTTTAAATGGTTCATTTGTTACGGATATTCATGGTTTCCATATGTTGCCGAAATTTCGGATGCCATTCATAAATGTAGAACTTTAACGGTCAATATCCTTCGCGTTTCTTTGTTTTTAAATTTTTAATAAATCCCTATTTGGTTGCTTGATGTTAATTTTTCATAAGGACTGATCATAATTTGTAGTTATTCTTATCCTCTAGTATTTTTAATTTATTTATTCATTCAATTTTCCATGTTTTTATAAATCCGTTCCACCATTTTTCACCTTAAAATTTTGAATCATGCACAAATCTCGTATCCTTAAGTTTCGATATAAATCGACCTGATTTTTTTGATTTCTATGATGGAAATCGCCTTCTTGGTCCATCGTTTGATCAATACAATAGAACAAAAACTTCTGAATAGCTGTTTATCAGATGAATTGCGTGTTATAGCAGTGTATGTCAACGTCCAGTAGTTTATTTTAAAACGCTCAATTATTCAGAACCGTTTTTATTTGAATCGATATTCCTAACAAACATTTTCACGTTGTAACAAAATCAATGAAATTTTATGACTTTTACAGATGGACGACAATCCCGAAAATATTGTATATACCTCACGTTTGTATCTACCTATCTTTAATTCATTCCTTTGCTTGAGTAATGAGTTTCTTCACACAGCTTTTTTTTTAATGCAAGTCGTATATTATTCAGATATTCCCTCAGCGAGAACTTTTACGTAAACACAAATCGCAAAACATCAAACAGATGTTCCCGCTTGGTTTACAACTCGTTTACCCTGTGGTTTCTCGATCTTGATGATTATTCTTTAAAGGACAGTATCTCATTTGGCCATTTAAAAAGGTTTATTTTTATTTTACAAGAGTCTTTCGTTGAGGGAGGTGAGCGGATGTGGTCGGATGGATCGGCCTCTCTAAGGCGACGCTTTTTATGTGGTTTTCGCGGTTTCTCGTCGTGGTCGGAAATGCAGGAGAGGGAAGGACGTCCCACCGTAAAAGGGGGAAGGAAAATGGTGAGGTTCCTGCGGCTAAGAGGGTGTCATGTAGTTTCGGAGACGCCCTCTTGGGAAGAGATGAAGAGAGGGAGGGAGGAGAAATAGAGAGGGAGAAAGATGTCGAGGGATATCCGAGGAAGGAAAATACCTACGAGTGTATGGGTGCGTGAGAGAAGGGTAGGAAAGTGTAGGATGAGGTTTAGGAAGGGATAGGGTGAGGGAGGGTGGAGTAGGATGGGGTGATGGGTGGGGGAGGGGAGAAGGCTAGGTTGACGTGGGGGAGGGGTAGGGTGACGTGGGGGGGGGGGAGGAGGATGGAAAGGGGAGTGTTTGAGATGCGGGGAATAAATAATGTATGGAGCCATCCGCTGTGTTGAGGAGGGTCTGAAGGTTGGAAAGGATCGTGCGTGCGTGCACGTGTGTGTGGTCGGTCTGCCGCGAATTTGATGGATTTTTTCCTTTTTTATTTTCCTCGGAAAGTGGTTTATTTTCCTCTCTCTCTCTGGTAAGGTGGCTGATCAAACGATGGCAGATGGAGATAGGAGTGGAGAGAGAAGGAAGGGAGAGGGGGGGAGGAAGGAAGGGAGAGGCGAGCACGGAGGAGAGGCCTATTTTTTTATTTCGGCGACGTCGAATTTAGTTTATTCTTCGTGATTTGATGGCTGTTAATCTCGAGGAAGTTTGACTTTATATCAAGCGGAATAGCGTCGGAGATCTGCCGATGTCTGACTTCCCTGTTTCCTTTATTTGGGCATCGATTGGAAGTTTAGCGATGTTGGAGATATGGTATTGAGTCCCGTTAGTTTATTTTTCCTATAAGTTAGGATACAAGTACGTTACTTTAATTATAGTGCATCGAAAAAGTGAAATTCGATGATAAATTTGCCTTTAGACGTATTTATTGGCAGAGAATGAGTATCGCGATATTTTAATAATTTGTATGTAGTCCATTCTGTGCAGAACGTATATCAAGGATTTGTTTTTTATATTAACAATTCAATTTGTTACGTGAGTAGTCTCGCTACAAGGGCATCTCAAACAAGACTATCGATTATTAAACCATGAGCTTAACTTTTCATTTACCAGCAGCGTCTTCAGCCATTATTAAAAAGTAGACGACTTCTTGAAAAATCTAAATAAAAAATTTAGGCATGCAAAAAATATACTAAAAATTTAATGAAATATTTTAACTTTTTATTTTGTAAACTTATATACACCAATCAATATTACGAAAAAGTTGGTGTTATTTACATGGCAGGAATTTATCGATAGTTTTAATTTATTCAAGTGTTCTACGGACCCTTGCTTTTTAAAATGAGTTCTTGGGACAGAAATGGATCCATTAATTTGAAGAAAAAAAATGTTGTCGGATTGAAAATAGATGCATAAATCGCAGCATAACATACTACGTCAAAGTGGCCTACTTAATTAGGGGTTGGAATTACACAAGCGAGTTCATATAAATAGCGAATACTAATATCTTAAATATCTAATTATTCCGAGGACTATCGCGTGTCACGGAACAGAATTCCCGCATACATCTGTTGAAACGCGACGCTTTTGTTTCGCCATCTTCCTCCGCACATGCGTTTCCAACCAGTGTTTTGACAGATTGGCACCCTTTGAGAGGGTTACAGATGCGGTCTGAGTAAACTTGCGGGAGGTTAGTAAGGAGTTTCGTACCCATGTTTCGAACCCGCTCCGCGCAGCAACAACCAAACACATCAACACCCCCCGCGTCGCCAGACGTTCCCCGAGTAAAATACGTCCTTCCAGGAAGGGAAAGGTATTCCTCGGAAAGATGGTTCGAGGGCGACGTATCTGGGGTGGTCACGGTTTGTAAAGTGGTCACGCGGGGAGTTTTGAGCGCTTATACGTACGTGCGTTTCTAAAGGGGAGGTTTCCGAGGGCTTCTGGAGATGACGTGAAAAGGTTCGGGAGACGCTGAAATGCAGAACGCGGTTTAGTCAGAGAAATTGGATGGAGAGAAAGGGTAAGGACGAAGAATGGTGAGGAGAATGAGATAGGGAAAAGAGAGAGAGAGGGGCTGATAGGGAAAAGAGAGAGAGGGGCTGTTTTATTACTACCGAGTTACGTATATAATGTAACACAGCACTGTATCTTTTCCTCTTAAAATATTTTTTCAACCGATGTGCATAAGATCTTCACTGTATTCAATCCATCTGTGGAAATGTTCGTGGAAAAATCCGAAGTCGGTAGATTTGTGGTCGATTAAGAAATTTGTCAAATTTGACAATAGCAGCCTATAAAATGGAAATTAATATCTCGGCCCTTTATTTTGAATTTACGATTCGATAAGTTTCATTATCATATTTCTTATAACTCTTTTAAAAAATATAATCGTCGATGGCGTTTTTCCTATTTTCCATGCTATGAAATAAGCTTCAGTATTTGTGTGAATTCCTTCTTTGGAAAATAGAGTCATATCTGTGTTGACCTAAGTTTCCTATTATAATTAGCACTCATCTTTCTGATTATTTTCAATAATTTGTTAATAAATGCAGTTCACTTGAGAATTACTGATCTATTATGGCTGAAAATTGAGCAATAAGAACTTTAAGTATCAAAAGTCGAAAAAATAAATACTAATCGTAAATATTTCCAATAGCTATGTTCTTTTTTAGAATACACTTTCGGTGAAATCGCCTCTGACGGCTGCGCCGTAATGCGCATCTGGTTTTTCATGACGTTGTTGTGGTTGTTGGGAGTACCTAAGATAAATACATATTTTTCAGACTTTTATGCCTGAGTGCTTATTCTGAATTTAGCAGAGAATTATCGAACTCGTCTTATGGCTGAAAAATTATTATTCCGAATTAGTGTAATGTTCGTTTGTACTCTTTTCCACTAACAGAAACGTCTTTTGTTGTTCATTTCATTATTAAGCATATCACTCTATATAAAACGATTAAAAATTCTTGTAATTACATTTTATAAATTTATCTACATATAGGAGGAAAAAGAGGTCTCTCCAATCCATCTAGAATAAGCGAAGATAGAGAGACTATCCATGACTACAAAAAGATTCAAGTATCGAATCACACTCCAGAGATACATCCACGTCCGGCAGTTCCTTTTGAGAGATAATTCATGTTAATCTGCTGTCGAAAACGGTAGCCGCTATTGATGGCCGTATTGGAAGCCGATATAGTAAGTGAAGCAGAGGGACAGGTGGAAAAAAGCTTATCTATTCCAAAAAATCGTACGGTTTCCTCGCTATCTCGGATACGGAGAGAGAACTTTGGATATTGGATTGAGATGGAGGGAAAAAATCTGTAATGGCGTTCCCTTAAAGGAATCAAGGGGGAGGAAATGTATTCCTTAAAGGGTTGGGAATTTGGAATCGTGTGGGGAAAGAAAGGGAGAGAGAGAGAGGTGAGGTGGGAGAGTTTGGAGGAGAAGGGTGGGAGGTAAAAGGTAGGAGAGAAAGGAGTATACGGAAAGTGCGAGACGTAGAAACGTTATGGGAATTTGAGGAGGAAGGAGAGAGGGAGTGGGATTCGGAGAGTACAAGGAGACGAGAAAATAGGAGAAAAAAGGAAGAGAGAAATAGGAGTACGGTGAGGTTAACGGAAAAAGAAGTATGTACAGTGGAGCTTCCATAAGTCGTAACCTCCAAGAAAACAAAAAAAAATATTCGACCTATAAAAAATTCGAGCCATAGAAGAAAAATAACATGAAAAATATTTTGTCCTGAAAAATGAATTCACTTCGAGTTATGGAAAATTCGAGTTATAGACGCTCGACTTATAGAAGTTCGACTGTGTATATAAGAGAGAATAGGGAGGGGAGAGCGAGGCAAGTAATATTAACTTTGAGGAAAATGAGAGAATTAAAAAAAGCAGAAATAAAATCACGTTAGGCAGTTTAAAGAAACAAAAAGTGAGGCTTTTTCTTGATGGATGCTGTCAGAAGTGGGAACCAGAATGTTCCATTTTATCCTCACTTTTTACTTTCTCCATATACGTAGTATAGAGAAAGTATCGTTTTCATGAAAAAATTCGAGATTTCAACGGAAATGCACGTTTTGAGATCCCCTGAACACCTTTTCTCAATGATGTCTGTGTGTCCGTATGTGTGTGGCAGAAATTTTTCGTGTGCTTTAACTCAAAAACTATTCATCAGATCAGCATGAAATTCTGTATTTATGATTTCATATATATTCTTAAGATTTGAAACGATTTTGATAACAATCGGTCAGTCGGAAGTAGCGATTTACCCCTGTAAAATTTTAGTTTTTCTTAAATATTTCGCTTAAAACTGAATTTTTGTTAGCATACCTATACATATGTCTGTATTCTTCGAAATTGACGGTTATTGGGCAGCTCGCGCGCGTGGTACTGACGGCAAAGGTGAATTTACAAAACAATTCGAGCGTGTAAGTTGAACTGTTCCTATCGCCGTATTTATTTTATTTTAGTTGACAACTTACGTATGGAGAGTCATGTGTTGGACTCATCAATTTATTTTAATTGGAAAGGAATCCTGTCCGAATTTTTTTTCGTCTTCAATTTGATTTTTTAAATCCTTTTTCTTTTTCTCTCTTGCTCTTTTATTCTTAGTTCCCAGAGTCAATTTTTTTATCTCGTTGTCTGTTATTCCTCCTCCTCGGGGTCGGCGCCTTCAACCCCATCTGGCGATCCTATGGAGAAACGCCCCCCTCCCTACCTTCCTTCTTTTTTTTCTCGCTATCTTTTTGTGTATGAGAAGGACACCCTGTCGTGATTCTTTTGTTCCCCTCCTCCCCTGCCACGCTACAAGTCTTCATCGTCTCTTTCTTTCTCTCTCCCTTTGGTTGCGTAGCGCAAAATCTCCGTCGGACCATTTTACGAGCCGTGACAGTTGAATGTCTCCTTCCGTCTGGCAGACTTAATGGCGTTTCATCCATCGAAAAGAGAGAGGGAGAAGTAGAGAAAAGGAAATAAACGAACCGACGGCCGCCGTGTAATTGTTGTCTTTTCCACGGATTAAACGAACCCTTCAGATTGTTGTCGTTTCCACGATTTCCACCGCTGTCGTTAAGAGCGAATGCTCGCTTGTTCTCTCGTTTTTTTTTTTTAACGTTGTCGAGTCCGCCGTCTCTAACGTCATCTGATTGCTCTCATTATTTTGGCAAAGTAGTCCGTTGTTTCGCTTTTCAACCATGTCGCCGAATTATTATTTAGTAAAATCCATTTCTGTAATAATTTTTTCGTCGATTTTTCACATTGGCGTTACTTTTTGAGTGCCTAGCAGTCCGCTTAGTTATTGCGTATTTTAATAATCTATGAATTTTCCAGGATAAGCTTCAGTCTCTAATCATATCTAATGGATTCATCTATAACGAATTCAGTAACTGAAATTTATACATATTGTATGGCCCCCTGTAATCCTCTTAGAATTCACTTTAATTATCATCCTTGGCCATAGTTGAAAAATCTATAAAAATTCTACAACTTGTAAAAAAAACCACTTTTTTCGTATGCATGAGTTTTGTGTCTTTTATTTTTCGAAAACTTTTGAGTTCACATAGCCTTTAGTTATCTTCACTTAGGAATGAAATAAAAATTTTAAACCTCGTATGGTTAAGTAGCACATTTTCTAATGATGAAGTAATCCATGAATTTCTTGCAGCTATTCTCAAAATGATGGGTGAAAGCTGCGCCACAATACTATCTCGCAATGTTGAATTTACGTGTTACCTTTCAGTTCAACACATTAGAGATTAGTGGGTGGTACTGCTGCTAATTTACTGTCATTAATTTCAATTTGCCATTCTTTGAACCCCGCGGATGTTACTTTTAAATCTTCCTGCAGCGAATGATTTTATTTCTTTATATAGAACGGTGCCATCTGCGAAAAGTGTAATTTTACCACGAGTTACCGAGCAGATATCATTTACGTGAATCACGTATTATTGCCTTTTGAATAAAGGGCTTCTTGAATAACAATGGAATTTCGACAAAATAAAAATCTTAGTCATTAGTATTGTAACGGATTGAAATAAAAAAAATATATCATAATCTCGGTGCTGGATTGATGTTTACTCGAAGTAACTACGTGCATCCTAAACTCCGACTCCGTTCGGTAAATACGTCGCGCATTCCCGCACGAAAGACTGCATAGTCGCCGTTGTATGCTCGCGTATATTCCAATTTTTAAATCGTCGACAATCAATCGACCCGCGAACGAGGCGAAGTCGGAACAATCGATCAAACGGATCGCTCGAGGCGACGTTGCCGCATCGACGGGACTTGGCGTTCGATCGAGATATCGATAGTCTCCTTCCGCTCGATCCGTCGTCTGACGCGTCATGTTTTCAAGTTTTTGATGTCGCACGAGAGGGAGAGGGAAGAGACTTGAAACGAGAACGCTTTTCGGATTCATTTCGACTAGGGTTGGCAAAGCGAGGTTTCGAAATTGATTTTAAGCATTCCCTCTTTTTTCTCTCTCTCCCCCTCCCCATCTACACTATATTTCTTTCCGCCTTCAATTTCAAAAACTTCAAAAGGCAGGAGAGAACTTCTCATAAGCGGTAAGGGGATACTTATTATCTTATCCTCTCTTTAACCTTTCACCCCCTAGTGATTTTTAATTCCTTCCATCCCTTCTCTCTTTATCTCGACCCTTCGTCCTATTACGTTCCATTATTATTAAAAAATAAGTAAACTCATTCGCGCGTTGAGGAGGTATTTGCCTTCTTTCCGTCTCTTCTTTTAGTCATATTACCTCTACCCTCTCAGCCTCTTCCATTGGACTGCATCGTCTTATTTCGCGAAACTAATTCCATTGCATTTGCGCTGGCGTAATTTGTCGAGTAATGTTGGAATAATCGCGTCATATTTATGCTTAAATTGGTAATTTTTATTAATTTTTTATGAAATGCCTCAGACGAGAGAGAAAATTATTTTTTTTAACAATCGGTATTATTTGTATGGTTTTTTATTTTTTTAAGTGTCTCTGTTACTAAAGTCTTAATATGCGCCGTTTTAAAAAAACATAGCGCCGCAATTTTTGGCGGCATTCAGCGATTATTAAGGGCCTACTTATTTTTAATCTATCATTATTTCTTGTAATTTTTTCCTTCGAAAATTATTGGCTGACTAATCCTCAATAGAAATAATGAATTAAATGCAAAACCTCTTTTATTTCAAGAAGATAATAATTATCGGTCATTTGCTAATTTCATTTTCCGTTTTCGGTCGTTGCAACTATGTCAAGAATTTTTCTAATATTGATGTTATGTTTCACGCGGTAAAAAAATAAACTTTATATATGCGCACACGCGCGCGCACTAACATACACACAGGGCAAAGGGCAATGCACCGCTTCAACCTTTCACCCTTAACACTTATCTTCCATTAATCAGCGTTGTCTTTTGCTTCACACCCATGCTGTTCCTACCCGGAAATAGATTTCCAGTCAAAACAAATTCCAGGGACGCCAATTTATTCCAGCGTCCCGCAAATGCTTGCTCTCTCACGTATGTTCCCCACTCAAGCAGACACAACAGGCGAGAGGAAATGGTTGGATGGATAGATTATGGATAGGTAAGGAAATTCCTCCGAGACTCGAATTAGTCCACGAGAAAGAAAGGACGTTAATGGAATCTTGAGCTTCCCTATGACGATTCGCGTCAGTCGCTGGAGCAATCTCTTCCGCGATGAGATAGGATTTGGCGTATGTTTTAATTTCCATATCGAGAAACTGGTCTCGGTGGAGGAGGATAACAATTAATGGAGTCTTCAGCGCCCTAATTCCCACTAATGAGAATCGACTCTCGTCAACAGTGATGACGTGTATTATTCCGCGTGGATGTGTGTTGTCGAAACTCGTATTCGGTTATACAGTCGATTTCGGCTTCGTCGTGCACGTGTTTATTTGCTCGTGCTCGTTGGACCGTGCTCTCCCGTATGGCAACAACCCGTAAAAACCACGGGTCCTTGGTTGTTGGTGCGTGTGCAAGGCGTAAAGTGTGCGTGTGGTCCCGTAAAAGCAGTCGTGCGTCTGTCCCCCTAGTAAGGAGTGAAATTTTCCTTAAGCCTGTAAGCGTGAGATTTATTCCCTTCTGCTCCTCGTGTTTGCTGCATTCGGAAATGTCCGTGTTCCGGATCTTTTCGTCCGTCTTAAGTGTTCACGTCTCTTCCCACATTCGAATCGTTTATTTTGTAAAAAATAAAACATTCTCATACGTATTTAGGCGAAGTTTATGACGCAGTTGTTTTTTAACTAAAAGTCTATTTCTTTGAAGCATTATTTTGAATCGCCGTTTGATGAGTGCACTGGTAATGAGCGTTTGTTAACAAATTTCATTGTTTCAAGACAAAATTTTCCTGCATATATGGTCTTGCTTTCAGACGTAATTTTCTCACCAAAAGGAAGTCTTCTTCGTTATTGAATGTTTACGTCTGACTCCGCTATGTAATGTAATTTTTTCCGAATGTTGTTTTTTTCGTATGTTGTTTTTAACTTTAGAATTATAATTTATATCTTAAAATAAAAAACAAAGTGAGATTTGCTTTTATCGCATCATTTATGGATTACGTATAAGTACAGATAATTTTCTTAGAAAAATGAGAGTACTATGGCTCATGGGCATGAGAAAATCATGTTTTGGATTTTTTTCAGTTGTTAGTAATTTTAAAGTGCAATAAAGTTATTACGTTATTACACCTGAAAGATATTTTTTCTCTGTATGTGATGTTCTTCTCTATACTTAATTCTTATTTCTTTATTGAAATATAAAAGTATCCCTGTTACCGTCGTAACAGGAATTTACCTTTATTTTTCATCGTTTATTTTTTCTAAACAACTTCACTACCTCCCATAAATTGCCGAATCTCGCTTTGTTTCAAAGTTTAACTACTGCTTCTATACTTTGATTGGATTTTAACTATATTTTTAATATATTAAGATTTTAAACTGCTCTTTGTGAACAAACGTTTCATCTTTTCGGAATGATAGGCAGTCTTTAACCTTTTGACAACGCTTTCGCACTAATAACCCCGGATATTAAGGTCTAGGAAAAGGATAGAGCAAAACATGGCGATTAAGGAAGCAACTATACTTGCATAGTCTGCAATTGAAGGTTTTGTGGAGCGGGAAAGGGAGCTCCTTGCGTCCGCCCGCCGGCGCGAGGAGAAGAAGAGGAAGTTCCTGCCATCGAACCGCTTGACGGCGGATGAATGCTTTTGAGGGATCTTTCATTTGCCGAGTTCATTCTCGATAATCGGCTACCGTTCAGAGTGTTAACAGGAATTTATATGGGGAGTGTTGTGCGGAACGCGGCCTTAATTCTGTCGTTCTTGCCTGCGTCTGTGTGCTTCAGGCCCTACGGAATGAGACGTCTAGGAAATGTCACTTCTTTTAACCCTGGTTTTTGGCTCCGTCCGTCGAAACGTAATATTGAATGATGACTCCAAGCGCGTCGATCATTCGAGGTAATTTTGTTCGAGATGTCAGTCTCTCAGTCGATAGTATTTGCTGAGTTATGGCAAATTTTGCGTTGAACTCACGGTTTTGCCATGTTTAGGATGAGGATATCTAAAGAATTTTAAAAGAATATATCGTACATATCATTTAGGCATTGTTCGAGTCAAAGCAAAGTCCTCCATTTTGTCTAGGCAAAATTTTGTGATAACTCACAATCATATATGGAATCGAATCTGAAACCGAGAAATATTTTTTTAAATCGATAGAATTACATCTAGGTCAACGTTCGATGAAAATTAAAATGATAAGGAATAAATATAATGCATCGATCTATGGTTACACAACCGTGAAACAAACAGTAATTTGGCAATTTTAAACTTTTTAAAGGAACTTGACCTTAATAATTCAGAAATTCACTTCAAAGAAATTAACATGTTATTTTAAAAAAATCATCTATCATGCCTAATGCCGTTGTTTCAAGACGACTTTTTGAGCAGTTAGAATTCCTCCCATTTTTGGGAGCGAACATTATCGTTCTCTTCATTTTCCTACCTCAATTCTTTCGAAACGAATAAAAAATTGCTTGCTTCTACGATAGCACCCGCTGCTGTAAACCGGAATTATAAAGATGAATCATCAAATTTGACACAGTGCCATTATCTGTAGGATGGCACCCATACAGATGTCATCATTAAAAATAATTTTGACGTCCAAATAAACTATAAATTTAAAATTATATTTTCGTATACTGTAGTAATTATAAAAATGTAGCAAATATATAAATAAGCAAAAATATTCTTTATAACTTTCCTACACTGCGTGGGATGAAATGGCTTTTTGACACCCTGCAGTTTGCGTTGTCATAGCTATGCTTTGCGTAAGTTGTCATAAAAAAGCGTGGATGTTTTTATATTTGTATAGGCACGTATATATGTAAGTTAACATATGTACGTATCTTTTTTGTAACCGTTGTTTGCTCATAAATGTGACTGTTCGCGTCAGTATGAATGTATATTTACTTACTTGAAGATCTCTCTTCTCTTAGTATCTTTGGTAGTGCGCCGCACCTGTCTTGCTTTATTTTTCCTTTCTCATATACGAAGTATATTGAGAAAGTATTGTAATCGCGAAAAAATTCGACCTCGATATTTAGACGGAAATATACGTTTTAGATATAGCTGAGTCCGAAAAAGTGTTTTTCGCAATGCCGTCTGTGTCTGTCTGTTTGTCTGTTATTAACTCTAGAGCAGTGGTCTTCAACCTTTTTTGAGTCACTTCCCACTTTTACCATATGTTGTCCTTTGAAATAAGTTCACCGGCCACCCAGTGGCCTAGTGAGGGTTTCTGGCGCCCGGGGCAAAGAATAATTTTGCGCCCCCAGTAGCAAAGCGATTTACGGAGGTATGGTAACCCTAATACTAGTGGGATTGACGTTAGATGAGATTACCGAATACGGTCTCAGTGGTAATAACATTGTTTAAAAATTTATGATTTTATATAGTTGATGAAATTAAACTCAAACGCTTCGCTGCTTCAGCGAGAGACTCCGACCACCCTCATGGGCCTTTCGATTTTACCGCAGCATGGATATATTGTCGCTAGTATAGTATGATATGATACTATAGTTAACGACAAACGAACTGTAATGGTTGTACATAAAATAGTTGTACAGAATATGTGTGCGTATCATTAAGCTTTTTATAGAATTTTATTTTTCAGTGTAAAAATTAGAATAGCATTTGGTGAGTTCTTTAACGCCCACTGGTGGACGCTATTGCCCACCTTGAAGACCACTGCTCTAGAGCCTAAACGGTAGAGCGAAAATGAATGAAACCTCGTACTTTGACATTTTATCATACGGAACAGAGGCTAAGAAGAAATGGTTGACATTTCTCAATAATTAAGGGAAGTTTATTCTACGCATTTTTAACAACAATTTGATTTTCTCAAAAACAGCTAGAACGATTTCAATCAAATTTCATACGGTTACTTGAGTTTACGTCTTCAATAATACTGTATAGTTCATATTTCTCAAAAAATGAATATAAGGCTAGTTTATTCTAGGTATCTTTGACAATAATTTGATTTTCTCAAAAACAGCTGAAACGATTTTGATAAAACTTCGTACAGTTACTTGAGTATACTTCTGCAATAATACTACATATTTCATTTTTCTCAATGAATAAATATAAGGCTAGTTTATTCTTGGGCAACTTTAACAGAATTGAATTTTCTAAAAACCGGCTGATACGATTTTCATTTTCTAAAGATAACTGAACGACGCACTAATATATGAGAAAGTCTGTACAGTGTATGTTATACCAATTTTTTTAACAACCCCGAGGAAAAGAAAAGATTAAGAATTCATGGCCGAGATCTGAAAGTGCGCTTTTTTAAAGGTTGCCGTGGGATACGGCGGTTTATTTAGGGGTCGCACTTAAGAAAAGTAAGGTTCAGAGGGAGAAAGAGTAAAAAGTAAAGTTTTGAAACGATTCGCGAGGGGGATGTGCGGAATTTTAAAAGCGGCTTGTCCCGGGACTTTTAAGGAGAGGAATGGGGAGGTTTATTTCCTTCCGCGGTATCCTCCTCATTGTAGGGGAAGAGGGAGTAGAATTTAAAACTATCGAGATTTCGGTAAATGTCTCGCATGAATATGCATTTATATGCGTGGAGGAAGGGAGGAAAAGGAATGGGGAGATGGGGAGAGAGACTTTCCCCGTTATCTTTGCGGAATTCGGAAAAGGAGTTTCGTAATGGCGTTATGGGTGGAGGGTAAGTATTTATCTCTCTCTTCCTCCTTGCCACGAAGAAATTCAGGGATGCTCCTAAGGAGTTATTTAAGTAAATTATTGTTGCTTGCTACGTTTTTACGGTCATAATGCATTTTTCACAGTAGGATGAAGGAAAAGCTCAATCGCTATGGGAAAGTCGCTTGTTTGAGGCAAATCTATCGGAAATGTTTATGTTAAATGCTTGGTTACTGAGAATACTATAAATGCAAATGTGTTTGAATGAAATAAAATAGTTCATTTCATCCTAAGATTTATACCTATGTTTTTACCATTTGTACGATTCCACGTTTGTTCAGTTTATTTATTTATTTTGTTTGATTTCATTTTTATTATAAATCCCATATTTTGAAAGTTATAATACTATTAGTATTAACTTGTTATTTCTTCTTTAATTAATACTTTTAATTCGTTTGATAACTCACAAATTTCTTATCGACTGCTTAGGTGGAGCAGGATTAGATCTTTAAGACGCATGAATATTTCTGTAATTATTACATTTTATTCGAATCCATTAGTATTAATGTACGTAAATATTCATTAAAATATTTTTGAGAATTTTATCGTTCCCCCTCTATTTATTTATAACTTCTTCTTAAACTGTTAGAACTTTTACTCTAGAAAAGTTGTCTTTGTTCCTTTTATAACTCAGAAGTAAAATTACAACACTCTTAGTGGCGTTAGGGAAACCATAAGCATAATTTCATTACGATAAGCATGGATATCACGATCCACAAGCAATTTGTTACATGCTCCTTTACCGCTGTTCTTTTTTTTTTTGCCTGCACATAAATCCAGATAGTTGGAGCTGGTTGTAGTGATTACACGGTAATATATCGGTACGAATGCGCACGATAGCGATATCGAAACAAATATCGTCAGGATCCGTAATTTTTCGACCGTTGCGATTCCGAGCGATATCGAATATTTCCATTCGTTTGCTTACTAATTAACGCCGTCATCATCAGTATCGTGGCAAACTTTTCTCCGCGAGAAAATTTCCAATTACGAGCCGCGTTTCATGCATTTCCCCTAGCGAATGGTCAGAGAGAGAGAGAGAAAGAGAGGAAAAAAGAGGCAGTGAATGACGTTCGATACGTAAATCGATTCCAGCTAAAGCGATTAACGAGACTTCATGTTGCCTTCAAAACAAACCGTTAAAAATGGCAGTGACGGTTTTGAAAAGCCGTTGAAATAAAAACCGCATTCGTTTGTGTGTCGCGTTTTTTTTTGTCGCACAATGCGTTCTCGCGAGGCGTCCATTCCGCGCGCGCCGTCGTCCGCCATTTGCATATTCGATTACCCGCGCAAATTGCCGGAGGAGACGGTCGTCACGCAGATCGTCGGAAAAATTATTTATTTTCGCGTTTTTTTTTATTCCCTTCGTCGAGACCGTGTCTTTTGCGTCTCCGGAGATGAAAGAAGGACTAAAGGTAACAAAGTGACGAGTTGAAAGATGGACGGTAAATTACGTGCCATGTAAAGAGAGAGATAGAGAGAGAAAGGGAGCCTTATATCTTCTTATTTTTTCCTTGCCGTGGGCATAAAAAAGGAGTCGTAAGTTCAAAGGTTGCAAAGGATGGAGAGAGAGAGTGAGAAAGAGGGAAGTGATGGAGGGATTGATTAATTAAAGAGATCCAGCTTGTCGCCATGACAGGGAGACTGATCCTCCCTCCCTCCCCTTTTCGTTGGCTAATCAGCAATCCCGGCTCGGCATAATGGAAGGGGAGAGAGAGAAGGACATTAATTAAGGTCCCTCCCTCTCCTTCGCTTTCAAACAATCCTCATTTACACGTTACCGTGTCGCGTTTGATATTTTATAAGAGGGGAGATGAGAGAAAAAAGAGAAGAGTATATACTCTTCTGAGACGTCGTCGGATTCTTTGGTAACTTATGGCTGGGTTGATTTCATGATTCGTAGCGCTGTTTCTATTTATCCGTTTCTTTATTTTTGCGCTACAGAGGTTCAGTTGCTCCGTTGTTTTTTCTTTGCTTTGATCTTAGCTTTTGGATTAATTACGTTACGTTGCGACTTGCGCCATCTTTTTACGTGCTTTTACCGTGAGAATGGAAGTTCTTTCCGAAAGGATTGGAAAAATTCGCGAAAATCTATATTCGTCGTTATTATTTTGGCTTTTCATTGGATAATAAATTGATTACATGCGCCATTGACTTATCCTTAGAAATTAAAATACGATGTTGAGCTCGTTTTTAAGGTATCGAACAAAAAATAAATTTTTAAGTGTATTGCAGATGTTCCTTTATCTAATTTGATATTTTCTGAATTTTTAATATGCTTACTTTTACGAATAACTAACTATATTTTAATGTTAATCAACTAGTACTTTGTCGAAATACTTCCATATTTCATTCCTACAAATTAAAAATACTTTTTCGCTTTCCTCCGTTACGTAAATTTACTCAGTATTTTAGTCGGTTTTAAGTTTCATCACAGAAAAATTTTACAAGCAAATCTCACTTTATGATTCTATTTTCCAAATAAATCAGTGAAATCTATCGATTCGTCGACCTCGTCTGTTCGTCGATAATTTGCGAGATCGTTCTTTCGCCCGAAAGAATATAATTGCTCTCCAATTGAGTCTGAAATGAGCGTGAGCCAAAGATAACTCGTTTTCACTCGTAACGTTTTTAATAGGCCCTGTAAGAAAATAATAGTCGCTTTGTCTTGAACGCATCCTTCTGTATTGGCAAAGGTAAACTTTTAAGAAAATATTAATCGCAAAATTTCTTCGCCAATCATTTTCGGCTTTTGTTTATTTTAGTTTAGAAAGAACAAAACTAACCCATCAGTATCGGTTTACCTGCGAGAAAACTATCCGTTAGAATTATTATAATACACGAGTTCATATCCTCGCTTTTCTATATGGGTTTCCATCCTTCTGTCTCTTCGTATTTTTTCCTATTTCGAAAAGTATAAACTGAAGAGGAAAAGTTCTCTACCTATCGGATCAACTATTCTGAGGAGTTCATTTAAGTTTTTTAAGCTTATGGGTTTGATTTAATTAAAATAAAATGTCTTGATACGGGAATGATCCTACGAGATACAGAGTTATTTCGCAAGAAAAAATATTAATGAAATTTTACCATACGAGTTTCTTTTCATTTCAATTTCATTTGTGCTAGTGTCCATTGCCAGAGTCGCGTAATTCCTGAAATGAGTAATTACGATGGACATTTTTTTACATCGAGCCCGTGGGATGAATTTAAGTGAAAAAAACACCATCGGTGCTCACCCCCTGTTCGCCGTTGTGCGGTGTCATATGCTTGACGATAAATTTACCCGTCGCCTTGTCGTCCATAAACACGCACTATAACCTTGTCGAAATCACTCCTGGATACTGCGGATATAAAAACATTCAACGCCTCCGCTCGTAGTTAAATCAATCTCGAACCTTGGAGATGAAAAAGAGATTGAAAGAGGAATAGAGAAAGAGGGAATGAACTCGTCAGAGATAAATGACGCCATTAAAGCGATGACGATCCGCGACTCGTTAGTGTCTCCATATGGAATGCATCCGGGTTAAAAAAAAAATAGAAGTTAGCGTCCGAGAACGACTCCTTCGGCCGTTTGTTTTGAGTGGCGCCACTGTTCTTGGGTGGCTCCTTTTCGTCAGTCATGAGCGAGAAATTCTTTCGAGTGTATATTCTTGCAAGCACGCTCTTGCTAGTACAGTCAAAGTCGCATTTTGTCGCTGTTCCTCTCTCTTCCTCTCCTACTATTAAACGTGGTTGTGGGCTGTTTTCCTTATCAAAACGAAAGAACAAACATTCTCAGCCTGAAAGACGGACCACGGTTGCTATTAGTTGTGGTTGAGATTGGCTTGAATACGACTGATAGAATAAAATATTCAGTCGTGTTTTTTTCTCTGTCACGATTTTGAGAACTTTCGTTTCATATTTGGCATGTGCCATGGATATCTGCGTTGCTCACATTTTTTTGATGCAAAGAAATATTTTGTCATGTATCTTTTTCGCCGAATAGTTTTTTTCGAGAACTAAAGGAGTTTTTTTTAAACGTAAACGGATCGTATAAAAATACTCGACTGATTTTTTTCTGGGAATCGAATTTTTCTCACTCGTTAATTAGAACTTTTATTCCCATCAAAACTCCGTCTATTCTGAGAATTATCCATTGTCTCGCTGAAATATCCGTGAGTAATCTAACATTCTACCATTTCGCAGTGAAATTCACGCGATAGCGTCGCTTTTTCGTTGGGTGTTGTACGTTTCAGTTCAGTTACAACATAAATAATGTTGCTCTTGTGAAATAAATCCGGTGATAATCTAATAAAATTGGGAGAGGGGGCAAATTTAGTGTAGTCTTCCTAAGTGCAGCGTGATGGTTTAAATTACTTTCGTTTTAAAAATTACGCTTTCGAGAAAACATTGTTCAAACTCGTAGCCGTAAAAAGAGCGATCACTCATCTGTTCTCCGGGGATTTTTTTTTCGTGGCTGGAACCAAGACTCGTGCGCTTGTGTATATAATTTAACGTTTTTTTTCTCCCTCATCCGACCGCGTTTAGTATTCAGCTTTTAACGTACCTGGGACCACTATTAAGGGAATCAGAACCCCATGGCATTCGCGAGGCTCAGATCTTTTCGGCAGCTCAGAACCCCCTTCCCCTTCTCACCCCTCCGCTTTTTACCCTTACTCAAGACATCCGAATCGAATATTCATTAGATTTGTCCGCGACCGCTGAAAGTAAGCCTTTAATTGGGTTTCCATGTAACTCAGCAGCGATGAGAGAGCGTAAGAAAAGCGCGGAGGACAATGCGTGCGCAAGTTTCTTTTGGGCGCTTATCTCTACGGAACCAAAACATAAATAACGATACCGCAAAAGCGAACGCCTTTGCCATATACACGAGGTCGGTGTTCTTGAGAAATATATTTATGTTAGAGTGGCAATTAATACGGCTGGCGAGAATTCAAAGAGAATTCGTCGTTGTTTTGGTAATCGCAATTTTTATCGATGGAGCTCAGATGTATACATTGCGCCCATAAGATTTTTTGGACTTTCTTAGGTCGTGTTTAACGCGAAATAATTTTTGGGAGAATTTTTATCATACTTGATGGTGCTTGTTTCAAATTGTGCTTAAAAAAACCTAAAATTCACTTTCTGTTTGGAACATATTTAGTGCTTTCATTAATTATAGGAAAAGTTTAGTATAGTTGTAGGATTTTGGATGAAATCATGTTCATAAACAATAAATTTAGCTTGTCTATTGCTCAAATCAATGCATGGATTATATAAATTTAAATTTCGCCTTTTGGATTTATTTATTTTTGTACAAATGTTGTATTTTCATAAAAATTATATATTTCCGTCATTACAGTATTTTATTACTCAGTTTAAGTCGTAACACTGAGCTTTTGTGTATTATTTTACAATAAGGGAAAATTAAATATCTACCCTTCAAAAAAACTTTATTGTAACCAAACAATTTTGAGTAACCATAAACTTATCTTTTGGTCATGTATACGTCCTTTTTAATAGTTTCAATTCTTAAAAGTAAAACATTTTATCGTCCCACGTTGATTACAATGGCTCGTATACACTTTCCGCATGTGATACGGCTTCCTATTGGTGCATGCGTAGGTGAATGACTGGAGACGCGTACAGCAACTACCGCATTGTTACGCCATAACAAAGCGTTATTGATGGATTATGATTGACGCTCGCAACTTGTTAGCCCTTAACGACACCTTGTGCCTCCATGTTTTATGCCGTAAGAGGCATTAATATTTATAGAACCACACATTAAGGGTCTAACGGAAAATAGGGACGTAATCACTTTTAAAGGGTTTCCGAAAGTAACGTATCGCCGAATCGTCGATACCGAAACGTCTATTGAAATGGTTGCCTAGTTGCGGTCTACTGGTAATGGCTCGATCCTCTTTTATTTTCTTTTTCTTTTCGGAAAGGTTGGGTGAAAAAGAAAAGGAGGGTGCTTTTTACGATCGCAACGCCATTCGGTCGTAGTGGGATCTGGGAGAAACTGCGGACGGAAAGGTGGGGGGAGGGGGGGGGGGGGTCGAAAAAAGAGCATCTGGGGGCGCTGCTTTATTTTTCTTCCGGGGATTGTGGGTTGTGTGAGCGCGTTTGGATGTGTGTGTGTGTGAGAGAGAGAGAGAGGTTGTCGGGTGCTTCCTTCCCTTCGGAAAGGTTTGTAACGGTTGGTAAAGGGTAGTGGAGAAGGAGGTGATTGTTGCAAGTGGTTGGCGTGGGGGAAGCAGCAGCAGGGTTTGGGGGTAGGTAGAAAGCAGTTACGGGGGGAAGTTAAAGGAGTTCAGCCACGCGTTTGGTGATAAAGGAAGAAATAGGTTGTGGGCGAGAGGAGAAAGAGTGGAAGGGAATAGAATTGGAGGAAGAGGGAGAGAGAGAGAGAATTCTTTTTCCCTTTTTGAGTCGTATGAGATGGGAGAGGGTGAGATTGGAGGAAGGAGCAAAAGGGTTCCCTCTCTCCAACCCCCCCCCCCCCCCCCCCTTCTACTACTTCCAAATGACGTGGAAAGATTCCAGTGCTTGGAAGAGGTCACTGCGCTTCTTAACAATTGGTTTTGGATTGCACTCTCAATATAGAGAAGAAGGGGAGGATAAAGATAAAGCCCAGGAGTTGCCGTCCCTCGAAAAAAAGGCTGTAATTTAGCGCGTTAATGTAATTATTATGAAGGAATACGTGTAAGAGTATAACTAT
The DNA here is from genome assembly GCA_036926305.1 of Uropetala carovei. Classification (NCBI taxonomy): domain Eukaryota; kingdom Metazoa; phylum Arthropoda; class Insecta; order Odonata; family Petaluridae; genus Uropetala; species Uropetala carovei. The sequence continues at coordinate 1,369,938 of JAXCHB010000179.1, read as the reverse complement.
AAATTTCAACCCTTAAAAGTTGATTTATAAAAGTGGAATTATAGAACATTTAAGGAAATGCGTGGAAACACTAAGAAATTCAATAAATTTGTTGAAAATGATTAAAAGTATTACACAGAGAGTTTATGTATTACTCTTATCTCATAAATTGGCCGTAAAGCGTTCGTGCTGTTCAAAGAGCATTGAGGAGTTCTCGGTAATCGAATTGCTCAAGAGTTCCTCGGAATTTCCTAACGCGTTTCGTCTTACCCTGCTAGTCCTCTCCTCCCTCAATCACCAAGTTACCTTGTGTTAGCAAACTTTGCGTCGCATCTTTCACTAACGCAGTTTCCATTCTTTTGAAATGTCTGCGATATTACCTCGGGTGATACTGTGATTTATTTTACTCGCAAATTTTTAATATTTCATACCGTATTTGAAGCATATCCTTGTGTTTCTGCTGTATGTCGATTAGCGTGACTTGTTGATTTATTATGGAATAATGTCTATGGGATGTATTTGGTCATTTTGATTAATTTCTTTTTCCTTTATGTTTTCAGGTAAGTACCAGATTCCATTCTCTGTTCAAGATGATGAAACACGTAATGCGGCGTGCATACATTTAAGGAGCTTACGTAAGTAACATTATGAATTTTTTTTAAAGGAAGATTTGATATAGCATCCAATAAATTCTTTGAGGTAGATAATGGATAGCTCATACTCGATATTAGTTTATTTAGTGTAAATGAGTTATTAATAGAGCAGGTTTCTCCAATAGTTGTAAAAAGGCTGGGAAAAGTAGATGCAAATTTCATCTCCAAAGTTGCTGTCAACGTTGATGATTCACCTGTTTCGGACATTTTTAGCGCGTTTTATATTATTAACGCTGTTTTTGCTCTGCCCGTCTGTGCAATCGATTAACCCTTAATAGGTCGCGCGGATTCTGTAACGTAAGAGGTCGCGCGCGGTCATTCGGACCACGTTGGAAAATCAGGCAAAATATCCAACTTACTAATTGTTTTTTATTATTTTTTAATTTTCAAGAACAATTCGTTCATACCATATTTAAAAAAAATAATATAACTACATTTAATCGGCGGTTAAATTTACAATAAAATTTTCGAAAAAGCTGCACAGAATACTTCGTTGTACGTTAAATTAAATTTAGTTTTAAATAAAAATTGAACGTGAACTATAAAAATTGAGAATTAAATAATGATCTCTTAAATTTTATTGAGCTTTATCTTCATCGTCTTCCTCTTTCTCATCTTGAATTTCGGAACAGCCGACGCATTAAGTAAGTAAGTTTTCTTTCCGGGAATAAAAAGCACACCTTTCTGGTCAATCGTTCCCGTGTGCTGACCTTTCTTCCTCAAAAATCTGTGCGAATCGCCTAATTTTTGCTTTAGGCTTCTAGATATTTTCTCTGTGGTGTTGGCCTACATTGTCATCGTCTGAATCTTCATCCACGGATTCTGCTGATTTTTGGCTGCCTGTGCTATTGTCACTTTCCTCTAAATAGTCCTCATCATCGGAATAATGCAAACTAGTTATTCCTTCTTCTTCTTCGTTTATTACAATATCCCAAAGGAGCCAGAACCCTTCCACTTTTCTCGCGTCAATTTAACTCATGACGAGGAGTACCTGATAGATGTAATTCGGATGAAACAAAAGTCCTTTATAGAAAATAATTATTCTCGCACATAAATAATGAAAACTGTGATAATAACCAGCGGACTTGGGCGACGACGCTTGAAAAGGAAAGCAAAGATCGTTTCTCAACTAGACTGTCTCTCAGACAAAAACGACATTCGATGGTTTCGTTGAGGGATGATACCATTTGTAGTGAAGGCATGACAAGTAAACACTTATCCACGACTTTTGTAGTCATAAGGAAAGGTAAGCAAATGCATTTGGCCATTTAAGGCAGTGGTTCTCAACCGGTGTGCCGCGGCACATTAGTGCGCCGCGAGGAAGGGACTAGTGTGCCGCACACTCCTAAGATATTTAATTTTTAAATTATGTATGTATTTAATGTACAATAAAATTATACAATTATTGCTTTACCAATCGTAATAATCTAATATAACTGCGACTTTTACTTATTACGGTAGTTTTTATCTTTTAAAATGAGTTTTAACGCAGTGAAATTAATTAGGGGTGGTTTGGTGTGCCGCAATGTTCTTAAGCATGGATGAAGTGTACCATAAAGCAAAAAAGGTTGAGAAGCACTGATTTAAGGTACTAGCGGACAGAAACCAAAGCGCAGCAGAAAAAAATCCCTATAAAAACATGAAAAGCTGACATAAAGAGTCCTTAGACCCATAAGTCAATAGATGGTGAATTCGAGGAAAGGTACTGAGAAGGCCTGGGAAGAAAGTTAGATATAAGGTTACAAAATAAAAATAAACGAAAATGGTGCGGTCTAAAAGACCGCGCATAACCTCTTAAGGGTTCAATCAAAATAGCAAGTAAACGGTAGGAAATAGTAGGTTGAAATTTGCAGGGTGTATGTGATCTATAATCCCATTCATTATCTGTCAAAGAATATATTTGGAATAATCGATGGGTGGCTTCAAAAATTTCAGATTAATATTCTGAGCAAATTACAACAAATATAAAGTTGAACATTTTAAATGAATTATTGAATAATTTACTTTGCGTCATATAATTATATTACTATGTGTATGATTATACAGACTATCAAAAAGAGGAAGGCGAACTGGATTGGACATTACCTGAGAAGAGATAGCATGAATAAAGAAGTGCTAGAAGGAAAACTGGATGGAAAAAGAGAAAGAGGTAGGAAAAGGTTTCAGCTGTTAGGCGACTTGAAAGGGAAAGAGAGCTATCAAGACATGAAGAAGACTGCGGAAAATAGAGTACATGGGGAATCAGGTTTAACCATGAATAATCACCGACCTGTCTACGGACAGACTACCTATGATGATGATGATGTGTACGAAGAATTTTAAGCTTATAATTCTAAATAAATCTCAACAAATAAAACGCCTTTCTTCATATTGCATCATCAAATGAAGATCTAATTTTTAGAATATACTTTCGTTGAATAATTGTTTTGACGCCTGTTTTGTAGCTGAAGTTAACTTCTAGGTTTTTTCAAACTTTTCTATGGTCATTAAAGCAACTTAATTCATCAACTGTTTTATCCTCATAATATGAACCCGATAATTCTATTTTGAAATCATCATGTGACCATGACCATTCCCTGATGGTCGCGAAAAAGTCCAAGTCGCCTTCCAGTTCTTCGAACGTGTCCGAACGACGTAGGTGCCTCCTTTTCTTTTGCGTGCATCTCGCTCGTCGTTTTCTTTCCAACTTGAAAAACATTTCGATGCTACAGAGTGCATCTGAAGTGTTTCTGGCAACGGATGAGTGGAAGTGGTAAAAAAAGGAATAACGCTCCTTCGACTCGGAACTGCTGTTCCATTGGCTTGATCCCAAAATTCCGCGACCGCGGTCGTAACTCTCGACATCTTTTCATTTTTGTTTTATTCTTTCGGTGTCCGATAGTTGCCCACCACTCCTTTGGTGTTTCGCCTCACGCGTATTTTTTGCTAGCGAGATCTAATCGATAGCTCGTATATCCCTCTTTATGTTAGACGTCGGAGAAAAACGACGATCCTTTCCCATCTCGACAGGCGGTGTCAAAAATCTCTTCACGGCTTTTTTTACAAATCGGTAATATTTACGCTTGGGAAAGAATGTATTTGGAAGAAAATGTCTGGCGTCGTCGTTCTTTTCCAGCGAACATCGTAAAAAGGTTGATGGGCAACAAAGTTTCCTATCTCCTTCGAAATAAACATAAATGCGATGTATCGTGTGTTTCCGGAGAGACGTAGGCATGAAATGTCCTGTTCATTGTTTCGTATTTTATGTCCTCATGCATGTATCTATTCTCTCTCTCTTGATGGTTAGATTCGGAGCAAAGTTAATGTCACCCCGGGTCAGCCTACTATACATCTATATTTCCGTTGGCCGAGTGCCTTCATTTCATTTCAATATCATGAGAGGAGTCCGTGCTTTTGCTATTCTCGATGCTAAAGTATTGATAAGATTTGTTGTGGAGTTTTCCATGCATCACGCATCGATATCATCGATTGTATTAAACACGTAAACTTTGACGGAAGATGGATGGAATAGTAATAGACAGTAGAAATCACTTTTTCCGCGGTTGTCATTTGCTCGCTTTATATTTCCTTATGTACTCATTTGGAATTTGATTGACAGCTTAGCTCACTCTTCAGATGAAAGATTCTCTCAGTATCAATCCTCTTGTTACCGGCTACCACTTTCCAAAATTATTGCTTATCATCATAGTTAGCATTCTGAAGTTCGCGTTTACTTCCTGTCTGCAGATGCGTTTCTCTGAACATAAGAAAATATTACGTTGTTTCATATCGAAAAGTAGGATATATATAAGGGCATTAATGTTGCACTGCATCCACTGTCAACCACCACTCTGCAGAATTTCAGAGTAATGTGTTGATGTAGGTTTTATATATTCAACAAACTTCGAGTGATAGATATACTATCGTGTTTTGGCGGGAATTTCATTCATGAAAACAGCGGCATGTGAACAGAGAGGGCATTTTTTTTCCTCGCCCATCATAAATAAACCGTTTAAGGAAATTCACAATAAGTAATTTTGCTCCTAAGAAAGCAATATAAACACATCGGAACTACAAGGAGGAACTCCGCATTGGAGAATAATTGATGTTTCTGGTAGAAAATATCCCTCCCCCTTCCGTCTTCAAACGGTGTGTTCTTCCTTCTTGCCCGATATCTCCGCGATATAAATACTGTCGGAATCCGACTTTTTTAACGGCTCAATGCGTAATTTGTATTTGAGACTGCCTTAGCCAGGAGTCTAAAAGAGATAATGAAAAAGTTAATGGTAAGTCTAAGAGACCGTTTCCAGTATGCGGGCGCTCGCGTGGGAGGAAGATGCGATCGGAGAAAAGGGCGTGGTTTTTTATTTTATAAATAAGCACGGTAGGAAACACCCAACTAGCGATAGATGGCGCTGTTTTAACGGCTTAAGAACTGCCTGCCAATATGGCCGACCCGTGCGTGGGCGTCTTTAAGGGGTTAACGAACCTCTTTTTTTCTCTCCGCTTCGAGCGTTGAAGACCGGTATAGCGCTTGGGCGTTTTATTGAAACGCTCGGCGCGGCTTCCATGACAATGGCCTTCGATGCTCATTTTTTTACTCATCCCCCGAGCGAAGCGTAAGTCGAAACTAGAGCCTTCTTTCTCAAAATCCATTAAGGTTGAATGGGAATGGGGTTCACATTTCTTATCGTCAGTGGGCATTTTAATTTACATAATTAGGTAATATTTATGACAGATGTAATTTTTCTTGTCACAATTTATTAATTTGGGGACGGAGAAAAAATTTATATTTTATATTTTGCCGTTAATTTTGCATTGTTTCGGAATCCGCCTCTAAATATGCTTTTTAATATTAGCCTCTTAAATTTGAGAATTGCCTTTAATTGCTGGGAGAATTTTCGAAAATTTCTTCGTGAAATCAAGTTTTATTTTGGGCAAAAAGCGATTACCTACATAAAACTCAACAACGATAGGACGTCTGGCGAATTTAATATCAGAGTTCTTTGAAAATGCCAGCTGATTAATGGCAACATATTAATGAATTCCGTCTCAAAAGATAATATTTACCAGTGCTTAACATAATTTTATTTTTAATTCCCTGTGTTTATTATTGATATTTTTCTTGTGTTTTCCTACTCATCATTAGCATTGTGAGCGGAGTTCGTATTATAAATGCTCATAATTGCCTATCTCCTTCCTATTATGGTTAAGCCACTTCGTTTGCAGTCGAGAATCTTCAGACAGAGGTCTTTTATCTCGAGGCACGCATTAGCCGATAGCTATCACTGAGGAAGTCGAATCAGAATCGATATGTACGAACGGCTGCTGGTTGTTGTCGATGCGGGGAGATGGAGGAGAGAGAGACTGGAAACAGATGAAGGAGAGCAGAGCGTGACGGCGGAGGGAGACTAGAGGAGAGTGAGGGATTGAGTTTGCGGCTGGTTGGGAGAGAGACTCAAGGAGAAGTCGAGGGCGAGGGAAGAGCGCAGAACACCCACATACGCGTGGCAACATCCCTTCTGTACGTACTTCTCATCCCCACCCACCAGGAGAGGTAACTCTCCCCCCTGCATCTAGTGCGTTCAACCCGGTACTTTGTCCAACCAAGAGGGAGAGGGAGGCGGAGGAAGGAGAAGGGTGGGAAGCGGAAAAGGGGGAGGGAAAGGAAGGATAGGCGAAGGAGAAGATATGGAGGAAGGAAGGAGAGGGAGGGGAAAAAGGAGGAAGATAAGAGAGAGAGGGGGGAGTGAAAGAAAGGGAAAGGGAAGAGGGAGGGGAAAGATGAAAAGAGGGTGGGACAGAGGAAAGCGGAAGGGAAGATAATGGGTAGAAAGAGGGAGGGAAGAGAGTAAAGAGAAAGAGGGAGAAAGGGAAAAGGAAGGGAAGATAGAAGATGGAAGAGAGAGGAGGGTAAGGGAAGAAAGGGAGGGGAAATGAGAAGGCGAAAGAGAGAGAGAGAGAGAGGAAAGGAGAAAGGGGAGATAAGAGAAATTGATCGATAGATAGATAAGCGTCTTTATTCGTGCGAAGTTGGAGGAGAGTGAGGGAAGCAGGACGGTGGAAGAGAGATGGAGAGGGGAAAGGAGAACGTAAGGTGGAGATAAAAGGGAGGAGAGAGAAGGAAGAAGGCAAGAGAGGGAGAGGGTAGTAGAAGGGTGAAAGCGGGTGGGGGTGAGGAGAAGGGAAAGGAAGGAAAGATAATAAGAGAGGGAATGCGATGGATGAGAAAGAGGAAGGAAAGAGGGAGGGAAAGAAGGAAGGAGGAAGAGCTACGGAGAGAAGATAGGAAGAAGGGATCGAGTGAGAGAGGAAGAAAGGGAGGGATAGGTGAGGAGAAATGAGAGAGGAGAGAGAGGTAGGGAGAAATGGAAAGTTGGGGATGAGAGGATTACGGGACAACGGTAAAGAAAAATGGAGGGTGAGAGATCTATACGGAGGTAGACGAGGAAGACTGTAGGAGATAGGGAGAGATAGTTATAAGGTGGTACAAGTGGTTAAGTGGAAGAAAATTAGCACAACAGAAAAAGGAGCGTGTGATTCCAGTCACACGCTGGAAGAACATGTAGAAAGAAAGAGGGTTGAGAAAAAACGAGTAGAAAATAAGGGAAGTGAAGAGGAAATAAATAGATTCGCAGGAGAAAGAGAAAAGTTTAGGCTTAATTAAAATACGAACGAGGGTATAAAGGGTTGCTAATAATTTTGAGTTGTAAAGGGGAGGGAAGATGGAAGGAGCGAGGGAAAATAGCATAAGAGAACGAAGGAAGCTCAAAGGAAAAGAAAAAGTTAGAAAGGAGTGAGAAGATATTAAGGGGGTTTGCCAGAAAGGGAGTTAGCGAAAGATAGAAAGGAAAGGGCTAAGGAGAAAAATAGAGAGGAAGGGAGAAAGAAAGAATGACGAAGAGGGAGAAAGAGAAACAGAAACGGCGAGGTAGAAAGAGAAAACGGGGAATGGGAAAATAAGCGGAATGCGAGAGCCCAAGAGAGACAAGGAGACGGGAGAGAGGGAGGTGAGAGAGCGGAAGAGAGAGAGGTAATCTGCAAATGAGCATGAGAGTGAGAGTCTTCTTTTTTCCCACCCCTTCTCCCTTCCCTCCCTCCTTTCCCTCTCTCTCTCCCCCCCCTTCCTCTCCGCGAGAAATCCTCCCCACTTGCGGCCGACGCTATTAATCAACGTGGCTGCATCCCTCCTGCTTAATAAGTTGGGAGTGGCTCTAAACCACCGCGGCGAATAAGGCAACGGTCCAAAACGTTTATTCATGATCCCCGCGAATACACGTTCGCCTCCGCCATTATTTCGTGGAAGGGAAAAAAATCCGATGCGCTTTTTTTCCCTCCTTCCATTCATCCAAGTCGTCGGGGTCGTGAATCTTCTCTGAGCGAGCAGCGGTCATGACTTTTGTTAAGGCGAGTGCGTGCGTGTGTGTGCTCGCGTGTGTGTGTGGGTGTGCTTGATTGAGAGACATCGGTAACTGCGTTATACGCTCCTTCTGTTACGTCGGCCTCTCGCGAAACTCGATGCGTTTTTGTTTCCCCTGCCGTCTATCTCTTTCTCCGTCAACCTTTATTGGAATTGATTTGTGTCTGATTTCAAAGTTGTCAGCCGAGGGAAAAAATTACGTCCAGTCATCGAAGTAAATGCAATCACAGTATTGAAAGGTTGGAGACGGGCTTTAAGCATCGCTTACCTTAACGATTTACCCCGTCAAGCGTGAGAAGGATGTGACCGCTGCTTTAATAGGATTTTTGACACTTAGATGCTGTGTTTTGGAAGAATATACAATCTCTTCATGTGTATGAATATATACATATGCATGTGTAGTGTACCTATATAAATAAATTATTATAAATAGGTTATTACGTAAGCTTTTTAGAGGACTTATAAAGTCAAATTTTGTCATCTAAGGGAAGTGCAATTAGAAATAAGGGAATGGAAATATAATTAAAAAGTCGAATTTGTGGTTAAGTTGTAGGATTGAAGTAGCTACGATGAAATCTACGTGAACCTTTTTGAAATCCGTATAAGTGTATTATACATTTCAGCGTTTAAGTACAAATTCGAATATAATCACCAAAGCCACGCAATAAGTAAGTGGTGTAGATTTCTGTATTTTTCGATTCGAGTTTTGTTTTTAATTTTATTCCATCGACTTACATTGTACGTTCTTTATTTAATGTATTCCTATAATGAAGTCATAGATTCTTGCTCGCTCTCTTCAAAATCCACCTAATGTCTTTATACTCTCTTTCTCCCTCCTTTCGACCACTTGCGAATTCGAGAAACACTATTTAAACGTCATGCGGCAGCATCGGCAGATTCGAGTTTCACGAGTTCCACCATTAATCATTATGTTCCCGGTCTTACGCAAGCTCCCAAGTCGTAATTAATGGGTGCAACTTAATCTTTCTTACATTTCAAATCCTGGTTGTTCGCAGTTACCTTTAGGTTGGTAGGAATCGTAGATTCTCGTCTTAAATTTCCTCTCTTATTGTCCAATCCTAAATACGAGCTGTATTGAAAAGAATGCTACCGACTTTTAATAGATTGATTTATAGTAAACTAGCAGAAATACCCTGCGTTGCCCGGGGAAATTTGGTTCAAATCCGATCGGAATTCTAGATGATACATGGTATTTTAGATTTCACTCGGCCGCCGTTTTGAATAAAACGGGCAGGGAGAAACAAAAACCACGTATGAATTATTTCTGGGAGCCCTCCACAATCGTACCAAATTTGATTCAAATCAATAGTAGGTCTCGGGAAAATACGCGTAGTTTAATCAGTCCCCGCCGTCCAATTACGGGTATGGAAGTAGTCATTTCCCATCTTTCTCACTCTGTATAAGATGTAGAGTTACCTGATCTTTGAGAACAGGAAGTTTATGAGAACAGTTATTTTATTGAACAGTTTAGGCATCAGAAGAGTTCGAAAAGAACTGTTCCGTTCTTTCTGACCCATCTCTAGCATTTAGCATTAGCATAAAAAGTTGTTTTGCTTTTTGTACAATTAATATAAAACATTTGGGATTGAAAAGTAGCCTACGGCCTTCGTATTTGTGAAGAAAGTATTTGTTGAAAGTTTGATTACTCTAGCTTTAACGGTGTGGAAATGTATAGATGTACAAATAAAGAAACAAACAAACTTGCATAAATATGTAGCAGATGACAGATGAAATTTCGAAAATTTCAAGGCTTTATCTCTTAAAGTCATATATAATTCAGATTTTGCATAGTTAGTTGTCCTCGAAACATATAAAGATACACATATCCTATTTCTTATAACATCCGAAATTAACCTTTACAAGTTCTTTTCTGAATGAAAGCACACATTTTCTGTCTTAATTCAACCTTGATAACAATTATGAGCTAAGGATCATTTTTGCATTAGCTATAGTCGATATCATCAAAGCATAGAACTGTTTGCTTAATAATTCTTTTGTCATGCGATTTTATTTTATAATATCAGATGTGTCTAATATATAGATTTTTATATGTTTATATAAAATTCTGGGTGAGGACTTTTTTTTAACAGGTACTCCCCTACAATCGGTTTTTGAGCATTTAATAATTTCTTACCCAACTTTATATAACGGATAAAGATGAATTACAAATCAAAGAAATTGTCAGTTAAAATTGTTATGATAATTGAAGAAACAGGATTAAAATTGGTCCACAATAGATACTTCTACAATATTTCTGTGAAAAGTAATTAAATACCTATGCGATTCATAAGTTGTATTTCTGTTGAAATTTTATTTGTCAAAATCTTGATCCAATGTCGTTCCATATTGTGTCTTCCAAGAGCCACTTTATCCGATGCTAGATTTCCGAGGAAATATTAAAGTTTTGGCCGGAATTTTTGTGGCCCAACAGGCATCTGTTAGGATGACTCCGTCTTCTCTTTTTATTCGAAATCCTCGTAGTTTTTTTTATAGGAAAAGTACTTTGAATAATTACATCCTCGCAAACTCATTTACTAAAACAACGGAGCTTTTTGTCTCTCCGTGTACGGCATACCTCAGATGTCACGAGTCGTCCGTCTTTTCTTCTTTCTTTGAGAATTAGTGGAGGAGTGTGTCCTAAAGTTTACGAGTTCTTCCTCTGGTGTTGTTCCTTACCCTCTCTCTCCCTCATTAGCGTAAAGCGTAATACCCATCTCCAGACCTCAGTGACTACGTCCGCTTCTAAATAGGTAAATGACGTAAAAGGCCTTTTTACAAGGAAGTTGGACGAGTCGACAGCGTTCCCTTTTTATTTATTTATCCGCGTGAGCGCCGTGCATTGTTGTCTTTCTCAGGCTTCTGCGCGTCGGAGAATGGGACGCGAGCTCGCAAAATGGTCATCGTCCCCGTCGTTGAAAAGGCTCCGCCTCTTTAATGACGAAGAGGGAAGGGAAGTAGCTCCCAATAAAAAACACTAGGAATGGAAAAGTTTAAGGCTTTTTGTCTCTGCCTATACGATTCGCTCCGTACGTTGATTTCATCGGAGGAACTATCGGATTCGGGAAACAGGTCAGCAATGTAATTTGGACCACTTAGTTTGGCGCACGTAATAAAATAAAAGTTTTTATTTCCGCAGTAAGATAAAAGGGGACTCAGTCCGCATAATCTCGTAAGGCAGAGTAGAAAATTAAGGCTATTGAGAAAATCCAGGGATTATTACGGCAACGTATTTGAGAGGTTGGATTTAAAGAACCTGTTGCTGATAGTAATTCAAAATATTGCACGTTAATATTTCGATTATAGAATTACTAATTGGAAATATGGTTTTAAATAAAGAGGACGATTTAGATGTTTCAATTACGGAAACAATAATAACACTGTATTCAAGTGTATTTTGCGTTGATCTAGGATGTGCTAATAGTGGATGGTGCGTGCCTAGAATTAGGATCACTATTTTTGTGTTTAATCAATTGTTTAAATAGATAATACGATAACTAAATCGGTTTAAACATTCAGTAGCATAGGGAAGGACTATTTTTTGCGCTTCCTTACAACTTAAACCTCGATTTTTTTGTATTAAAATTCAAAGGCTTGTGGTATAATTAACTACCAAACAAGTTTCTCATAAAGAATTTTTCGAGAACTATTTCAAATAGTTTTGCAGTTAGAGAAGATAGGACGAAACGTCAAGTTTCAAAATTTTGAAGTTTTTTTATTGGTAGATTGCCAAATGAGCATCGAACCCCTATACCACTTATTCTACATATCTCACTTGCGTGTTCTCTGGAATCCCATTCGTTCCTTCTTAACTGAAATGGAATGCCAAAGAACCCTCATAAATTTAAAAATAACGATAATAAATTCCTTCATTTTATCGAGTTTTTATCTTAACGACATGGTCGTAACAGATAATTAGATCGTCATTTTCAGTATCATTATGTGTATGAAAACTGCCCGGCGAAGTCATAAAAATAAAATAAAATCTGGCGATGAGTGTCAAGAGAGGGAAATTTTGATGGCAACACGTGCCCCTCTTTATTTTATAACGAGTCTATTTTCGCGAGGAACGCGTAAGCAATATGGAGAATTCAGAGCCCATGGTTGCGTTGGTGGTGTGTTGGGTTTCCGAAAGGCGATTGACGGAGTTGCTATTTAGCGCGACGATTCAGGACTTACTTCTGCGTATCGGAGCTGCGAATTACCATCGCCAAAATTTGTCAAGTCCACAAACGTTTGTTTATTTAAGTTATTTTTCGATGAGCCGTGACTCGTATTTTTTCCTAAAATATAACAAGGAGAAAGATCTTCAAATATTCCAAAAGCCCGAGTCGGCAGTAACGTACCCTTAAATGTATGCCTATATTTTTAAGAGGTTCTCGATTTCCTAATGGCTGATGTTAACGTAGTAATTATTTACCCGATTTCATGATGTTTCCTTTTGAAAGGGCGTTTTATGAATGCTTATTTGGCATTCATGACCCATTTGTTTTTTTAAAGAAATAATACCGTAAACATTGAATGGTGTATATGATGATATAACAACTTCTTGTTTCTAAATAGAAATTGAACACGTTCATTTCAGTCTGAGATAGGCGCATAAAGAAGGGGATTCTCTAGAGAATTTCCTGGATTCCTGTATTAGAAATTGTTTAAATTGGCGGTTATCAAATTAGCCTCATTTTTCGAGCTTAATGTTACATTTTAGTTACCTCATGTAAAATCAATTACCCAGGAATAGTTTGTTTTTCTTAAAAATAATGTGCTTGAAATTACGAGCCTAGCATCTCAACACGTTAAAGGCAATGTTCTAATCAATTTTTCCTGCATTTCTATGTTAAACTCTCAAGTGTATAATGAAAATTATTGAGGCTGACTTTATTCCGTTTGCTTGTTTCCGTACCTTTACTGCCAAACTTTCAGTTTCCTAACCTTTTTTCTGTCAATCCTTAATGCACTAAAATTTCGTAGTATGTCCACCTCCATCGTGAAAGACCCCTTAGGAACGGTTAATTGGCGAAACTTAACGTTGATCACACACAGTCGGTCAAGCACTGAAGGGGGCCCTGATGCGAATATCAATTGGGGCCCCACGATATTAATATATAAAGTAATAACGAACGATTTATGGAATCCCATTTTCATATTATAACTTTTACGTAGTTTCTTTATTGAAAACCAGTTTGCAAGTGATTCTTAGTCAAAGTTTTTGTAAAATTTACACTCGGCACCTGTGAATAATTGAGAACTTCTGGGGCCCCCATTATTCGGGGGCCCGGATGCCTCGCATCCGCCGCATCCTCTCTATGGCCGTCCCTGTGATAATCTTTTCAAGCTCATATTCACGCCACGACGTAACAATCTCGTTAGCAAACGCCAAGTAGAGCGATAGGTGAGCGTTGGTGACCTCCGGAGACTTAACTGCGAGAGAGAGAGAGGGAGAGAAGCATTTTGTGGTCTCCTAACAGGAGTTTTGCGGCCACGTTTCGTTAAAAAGGATGAACAGCGGTTTTACAGAAAGGGATGAATGTATATCTGCGCATGTTGTAACAGCCGGTAGGACTAGCCCGTGTGAGAAGGGGGGAGCATTGTTAGACGAATAGTAGGTTCTCTGGTGATGTGTGGGGGAGGGGAGATCGGACCCCTGTTTCCCAAGTCCGACTGAACAACACCAGTTGTGTTCATCGGAACACGATGGCGTGAGTTCTAGGAAGACGTTTAGATTTTCCGAGTGGGGAATTGGAAGAGGGCGGAAGAAGAACTTTTTCACACCCCATAGTGAGGTAGAGCAACAGGAAGCGGATGGCGGCGCTAGCATCGCTGACGGCTGGTTGGTTTGGCGGGTGTCCTCTTTATTGCGGCTTGCTCGGTTCTTTTGTTTATTCTTCTTCCCTCGAGCGCTGAGAGAGTGAGAGAGATAGGGAGGGAGAGAGAGAGAGATGGATAGTTAACTGGAGGAGGAGGTTGATACTCAAGTATCTCGTTTCTCCCTCCCTAGAGGGTATCTCGTTCGCTCTGTCTCCCTCCTTTCCTTACAATCCCGCTATTCCCTCCCTCCTTGCTCCCTCGCGCTACATTCCTTACCCTGTCTTTACTGACAGAATGAGCTCATCTTGGAGGAGTGTAAACAATTCATCAGAGGGGTTAAGATATCCTCTTCATCCCATTTGCTCTGTTGGTTTTATCTCCCGCGCATAAGGATAATTGGATTCTTTAAATTCTTGGGTGGTTTTATTATTACAAAATGGACAGAGTGAGGGTAAAAACTAAACACAAGTAAGATTTTTTTCATGACTTATGTATCGTGAATACCAAAGTTTAGAACGTATGTATACTTTTATCTAAAAGTTAGGGGTTATTCATGTCACTGTAACAGTTAAAAATGTCTACTACGCCAGGAAAAACTTCAACAATTTAACTGAAAAGTAAACGATATGGATAAGGGTTATGAATGTGAACTTCGGTGAATTTCATTATTATTAATTTTAAATTATTACAAAACTGTCGTACCCCATTTTTACCTAGGTTTCTTAATCGTTAACATAATGTTACAGGTGAGTAAGTATTCGAACATTTTCGTATATAAGAGTAGAGGTCTGCAAAGGCCGGGCCGCAGCCCTAGGCCCCGGTGATGCGAGGCCGTCTCGGGCTTGTGAAAAATCATTTGTGATTAATGACTTCCGTAACAACTCGAGCTTTTTTCGGGTCGATTTTCCACTTTAAAAAAATTTAATTTAACTGGTTGATTAGATAACATTATAATGTTTGTTACTTAACAGTAAAATTTAAGTTTGTTTAAATCTCCAGGCTTGGGAGGGGGGACATGAATGTGCGCACGTCTTAAGCGTCTTATCTCCATCTTGCCTCCATTCTTATCTTGAACGTCAGGGCCGAGTTCGGGCTAAGCGGGTAAGAACAGGAAAAAAATCGGGCCTCGGGTCGGGCTCGCGTACCAGCGAAGCTGACAGCGCTCGGGTTCGAGCCGGGCCAGGGCTGCACCACTGCCGGGTCGGGCTGGGCCCGGGCCAAATATTTCGGCCCTATCATACCTCTGTATAAGAGGAACACTTTTAGGCTCTAATGTAAATTTAATATCATCCATTTACTGTTAAAATCGTTTCCTTCCAGCTTAGTTTGTTTTTAGCGAGCAAAGTACCGTCGAAAAAAAATTTGTGGAGTTTACGTCTGCGTTTCAAATGGTGAAATTGTAGCAGATGCGGTTTGTTTTTTCTTATTAGCTATATAAGTTAAGTAACGACATTAGCGTCTACAGAACGGGGGTAAAATGTAATTCGTGCGCCGCATGAGTCGCATGCCTCGGGCGGAGGAGGATCGAAAACGTTTCGAGAAGCAATTATTGTTTCTTTCTGCTTAAATTGGCGATTCGTTCGGTGAACGTCAGGCAATTAAAATTGCGGAACACGAGCATTGGTAACGATGAAAATGGAACGCTGCCTATATCTGGCGTGCGTCTCACAAATACAATTACGCGGTACATTTGGGAAGAGAAATGGAACTATTTTTTGCAGTTCAGTATGGAGTGCGCTGATTTCCTCTTTGTGGTTTGCTGTATAACTGCTAAAAATGTTTGATATTCCGCCATATTCGTATGTCAGCAGGATAGTCTTTTTTATATAATTTAGCGTGAGAAAATTCATGAATTATTTCTACGTTAATTGGTCAGAAGGTCACCACAATCAAACCAGAAGCAGCGTTTTATTGACGCAGAAATTAGTAATCTAATTTTTGCGTGCATTTTCTTTGGAAATGCTTTATAAAATGCGGCATTCATACTTCAAAAAGGAGGGCAAATTAATTAAAGCGACACGCGGCTGTGTGTCAAGGAACCATTATTTTTCTAAGAATGATTCCTCGAGTAATCAGCAAATTGAGTCGTGAAACGTGACATTTTAATTTTCGAGACAGTTTATGATGAAAGCAACTTAATTACTAATGTTTTCTTCCCGTCGACGAAAACTCCTTTTGAGGAACGCATCGCGTGTTCAAAACAAATAACTTCGAATGACTTGCTGTTTTTCCCTTATCATATCATCGATGTCATGTTAGCGATGTATCAGTTTGCGGATGCGAAATTACCTTTTTATTCTCGACTCTCATTAAGAGATGAAATTTCAAAGATATGGTGCACATCGGTTGCGAAAGTCGTTTTTCCCGTTAATAAAAAACATTCATTTTTTAATTTTACGATACATTCCTTTTTTTCGAAGAACGATCATATAAGCCGCTATAATCTTTGAATAGGGAAAATTTTTACTACATGCGAAATTGAGCCGTGAAAGGTATTACTTAAAAGAATAATTTCTAAATTAACAAACTTTGATTTGATAAAAATTTACCTTTCGCTATTTGAAAAATAATTTACATTGAATTTATTTAGCTACATAACAGGTGGGTAAAGTGTGCGCCTTTCAGTTGCAGAGTAGACATCCTCAGCGGTAGTTTACCCATCCTTGAAATAAGAAGAATAATCTACGACCGTTGAATTACCATGGAAGACGGCTACCATGTTGTTGAAAGAGAACCTACGGTTTCATTGCTACGAAAATTACCCATATCATTTTTTTTCGTGGAAGCCTCGGAACCATACCCCATAATTCATCGTTTGAACTTTCGCTATTTGATAAGATGGTGTATGCTTCACAATGTTTACGATTTACGAGTCGGCCTAGGTGGCGATCGCACCCTCCACCCTCTCGCACCAACCCAACCTCCGTGACTTCGCAAGAGTATCATTAGGGCGTGAGTTTCATCGCCGGTTCCGTGAATATCTCAGCGCTGCCCTGCTCACGCCCTCGCTCGGATAGGAAGGGGTCCCTTGGCGCATATCGTGTAGGGAACGGACTAATTCCAGCTTCCTAACCCTCTCTCTCTCTCTCTCTCCTTGCTCGGAATGAATGAGCGAATGCCTCTCCCTCTATATCCCAGCGGAGGACTGGACGTTGAGGATAACAAACCCATCTGGCAGCTACGAATTACGTCCTGAATAACTCACGACGCAGTGTATGGAAGCAGCAGGCCGTTCTGTAGTATCTCAAATGTTATTCAAGGGCGGATAAGATGTAACGAACCCAGATATTGCTGAAAGAGGTAATTAACGGGGATTCTTATCGATGGTAATGACTTTATTCGATTCGTCCGCTCCTTTGATAAAAGAAACCGTATTCAAGAGATAAATGTAATTGTTATAGAAATATCGTCACCGAGGGGTGACTTTATTTTATCTGGCATGCGATTTAAGATAACATTTTGTTTTTAATGTTAAAATTAGATTCAAAACGTACAAATTTCTAAGGTTAAGTTGGTCATAATCATATTTATTCGCCCAACCTAGTATGCACCACCCAATGCCTTTCTCTTCCATATTCTCTACACATCCCTTAATCAATCCAGATTCCAACGATAGCGAATGAATCTTTTTAATTAAAACGCCTATATTTTTGTTTGGATATTTTATCGCTGCCTTGTAATGAGAACTCATGGCCAATTAAAATAATCTCATTAACGCCTTCCTTGCCAAGGGTGTATTTTGCTCTGGCTATCTTCATATTGGCTCGGCATTCACGTCAACTGTACACGTTGGTCAGCATAGTAATATTCCCTACCTCCTCGGCTTAGCAGGACCGAGTTACTGTAACTCTTGCCGTTCCGCGAAAAATTTTCTTACGAGCTATTATGATCGCAGAGGTGTTAATTTATGCGGACCCAGAAGCCTCGCTAATCCGTGGAGTCCTTTTCGAACCTCGTACCTCTTAATGATTTAATGGCTGCATAACGTCGGAGACGCTATCTTCCAGACGCATTACTGTAACCGAACACCGTTCGCTCTATAAGGAGAGCTCAAAGACTAGACACGCACGCTATGCACTCGCGGAGGAGGGTGATTGTAAAGAGGGAGCGGAGGAGAAGAGAGTTGACCTCCGATTGGCCATAACCCTTTAGCTGGGCGACGCTGACGTCATGACGATGGCACCGTTGGGCATTGACCTTGACTGAATGGTTCTACGAATGTAATATATGTATATATATATATATACATACATACATACATACATCTCTATGGACAATAGGCATACATACATACATACATACATACATACATACATACATACATACATACATACATACATACATACATACATACACACACACACACACACACACACACACACACACACACACACACACACACACACACACACACACACACACACACACACACACACACACACACACACACACACACACACACACACACACACACACACACACACACACACACACACACACACACACACACACACACACACACACACACACACACACACACACACACACACACACACACACACACACACACCACACACACACACACACACACACACACACACACACACACACACACACACACACACACACACACACACACACACACACACACACACACACACACACACACACACACACACACACACACACACACACACACACACACACACACACACACACACACACACACACACACACACACACACACACACACACACACACACACACACACACACACACACACACACACACACACACACACACACACACACACACACACACACACACACACACACACACACACACACACACACACACACACACACACACACACACACACACACACACACACACACACACACACACACACACACACACACACACACACACACACACACACACACACACACACACACACACACACACACACACACACACACACACACACACACACACACACACACACACACACACACACACACACACACACACACACACACACACACACACACACACACACACACACACACACACACACACACACACACACACACACACACACACACACACACACACACACACACACCCACACACCCACACACCCACACACCCACACACCCACACACCCACACACACACACACACACACACACACACACACACACACACACACACATATACATGCATGTGTATATATATTTATATACTAGGCACTTATGCATGTATAAAAGATGGGACCTATCTGCTCCCAGAGGATAGCTCATAAAGTCGCATTCCCCGAGTGTCCCATATTACTTTCCCACAGTACAATAGGTTTTGGTGCACGAAAAGGGGAGAAAGGGAAGGAATGGGAATTCCACAGTAGTGACTAATGACGCTTTCTCACGCACAGCCCGCCGTATAAACAAAAGAGCAGAGGAAACCGTAAGGGTTGTCCGTCCAAAGGCACAGCGTATGGCCCAGTCGTGTGTACAATGCTTGAGACTCCTTTTCGCTCCCCCTCCACATTTCCTCCCCTCTCTCTCTCACTCCATCCCGTTGACTCTACCTCCTCATGTCGCTTTCCTTCTTACGCCGTGTTGTTCCTTATTCTTCAATTCTGTGAGACTTGTTTCCTGGTAAATTTGGTCAATGGTCAATCTTATGTTTCGGTGCACTATGCGAAAACTAAATTAATAACAACTCAAAGACGCACTCGAAAGATTAACAATAAGGCCAACGGTCAAAAGAAGCGACTTTTTCTGTTTGCTTAAATGGATTAATTGATTCCTCGAATTCTCTCGAAAGTAAACCCTTTTACACCATCAACGCTAAGATAATTACCACGATTAATTCTCGCGTTTGAGCGGACCAAATTTTAATAAAGGATTCTAAAAATGAAATTCATTAACAAATCCAATTCATTAAGTGGATTATAGTAAAAACAACATTATCGAAATTTTATCATGGGAAATGTTAATAAAACGGGATATACCCACAGCGAGAATCGCTATCACAAATTTTTTACGATAAAAATTTTTCTCTTCACTATTCCCATTTAAATGTGTATTACCATGGCCTTATTAATTGAAATCCCATTTTAATGCATTTAACTGGTCTTTATTGCCTCGTCTATTTCTCAAAAGGCTTAGTTACCATTTACTTTCATCTTTTTGTATATCACTTCATTCTTCCTTTTTATGTTTGTTCTTTTCTTATTGTTTTTTATCTCTCTCGAACGTATCTTCCAACTATCCTTCTGCTTCTTCGAGGAACTTTTCTCGTCTATTTGTTAATGTCTTCAAAACAACTCGCCATCCCTTTCACTTCCTTCTTCCCATCGTTATTACAACAGCCTCTTCATCACGCTCTGTTTATCTTTTCGCTTTTTTCATTCCTGTTAGTCTCACTCTCCGTTTCTGTTTTTTCGACTTTTCTGGCTTTTTATATTCTTGGCCTTGGTTGCCATTATGAACTTCGTAATGAAAAATATTCAGGAGGGTGGTTGTCATAATGGGCATTGAGCAACTTTAGGTTTTAAAAAAACAATGCCTCATAATCACCCATCTTTACTTCTCTTCGTTATCTTTCATCCATTCTGTTCGTTGCTTTATTTTAGTTGTAATCCATTTACCCGCTTTTTTGCATTCTCTTTCCGGAGTTCGTCAATTCAAATACAGAAATTATTTTGACGAAGCGTTGGCTTCGAAATTTTTTTACTTTTCAAGTGATGGAATTTCAGGTAACTTCATATTCATGGAGAGTTCAAAACTTTTAAATGAATTTTTGTCGTTAATTATTACTTGCAAAGAACTAAATTTTGGAAGGCTTCTCAAAGATTGGCAGTCGAAATTTGACTGATACCAAAAGTTGAGGAGATAATTATAATTTATTTTTTGGCAGTTCTCTAAAATGTTTAATGATCGATTAGTCTTTGAATTATTGGTTTATCGGGATCTGAATTGTTTATGTAAATTGCGCTAGTTTGTCTTTATTTTTAATTCTTCGAGTATTCCTCCTCTTTCCCTCATTTTTATCACAAGCATGTTTTTATTTTCTATCGCTCCATCCTTTATCGCATTCTTCTCCCCATATTTCTCGTCTCTACCTCTCCTATTCCAACATTCCCCTCTAATCTGAATTCATTTTCGTTCGTCTTACCCATAAAATCATCCATTTTGGTCGGTATTCAATTAAGAAAAAGACCATGGCGGAAAATTGTAGATTAAATATCGCCGGGTGGCACCATGATAAAATCGTTAGTAACTTAAAGCTCTTGTTTAATTATTTGGCGCTTTTTATGCGAAAACAGATTAAAATATTCCCCATCGGATTAATAAACTCCGTGTGCGAGAACATTCGAACCCCTCGCTTTCTCGTTCTCTCTCTCTTTTTGCCGCAAGATTATTGTTTTTCTCTTCATCGTCCATGTATTTCTCTCTCTTTCTCTTTTCTCTCCGTTTCGTTCTCTTCCTTCTCTTCCAGTGGGAGTGCGCGGTCGACGGTGCGTGGGTTGCCTAACCTCCAGACATAGCGGTCGTTCGCCGTGTCAGTGATAGCGCCTTCGGCACCGATGTTAAATGTAGCGTTTATCGACGTTAATGACCGTCCTTAATCTTCTTACGCCGCTGAAAAGGAAGTACGGCAGGATTGGTTGTGCGTAGATTATAATTCCCGCGTATTCGTTCTCTTTCGTTACATGAATGCTTTTTTTATTACATACGTACTCGTAGCCGATTGTAATATGTTTGCTAGAAGTTGTGTTTCTAATTTTGTTGATATTTTCTGCTTTTCATTAATGTTTTTAGTTGTAGAGGTTTTTATTGTGTTTTAATTCTGATTGTAACGACGAATGTATTAATATATCGCCTAATTTTTTAGTTCTCCAAAATTTATACATATTATTGTTGATTTTAGAGGGAGATTTAATTAATCTGTGATTCAAAATCACTTGAAAAGATTATTCTGACGTAGTTGTTTGTTTGTTAATGAGATTTTGGCCTTTTAAATCTCATATAAGCAAAGATTCCTTTTTATTTGATATTAACTAGGTGATAGGCCGAATAGACCGTAAAACTTTTCTAACCGCCTTTCGAATTACAGATTTCAGCGACCATTTATTTCCTCGGTGATGGCGTAATTATTTTTCTTTTTCAAACACGCGAGCACGATGAATAACGTTCGCTGTATACTAGTCAATGCAGCGTTCCGCGAAATACTTTACATTTATCCGTCGCGCATAAATCCGGCAACGCATCCTCGTTAAATAATTCCCCGGCTTGTAATTAGCGGCGGCGAAGCGGGCATCCGCTCGAGCTCGCCGTAATAAGACTCCCCTTTTGAATGCAAATGTTGCGTGTCCTGCCCCTTTCGGTTTCTCCCGACCGGTGAAATATGAAAGGACCTCCGTAACCTCTTTTTAAAGGTACTCCGCAAAACGAAACGAAGAGGGAGGAAAAAAGCGAACCTCTTTTTTTTTTTCAACCGCATCCGTTCGAAAAGATCCTGCGTCGTACTCTTCTTCGTAAAGGGCGAAAATAATATCTAAGGTGAGTTTGGTCTCTTGCGTTCGCTTTCACGGTAAGGGTTAGGGGATCGTCGTATTTCACCCGTCCGTCCATTCGCCGTCGGGAGCGATTCCTCTTCCTTCCTTCTCTCCATCTTTCCTTCGGCCGTCTTCCCTCCACGCGTGGGCGGGTCGAGATTGCCACAACAGATCGCGGGCGACGATTGGATGATTTAACGTTCGACCGCTGACGCGTCCCGAATTCTTTCAAGTCACCCCACAGGAAGCATCAGTTATGTCCACCGGTGGACGGGTTTGTTTTCTTTTTTTTTTTTCCGACCGCTTCTCTTTTGTGACACGACGCGTAGCGTGGCCAATATTCGGGAGTGATGTTTCCTTCTATTTTCTGCCGATGAAGACGCGTTTCAAAGTGTTGATTGTCCTCGGTACCTTTGGAGCTTTAACGTCGCGAGTAGTGTACTTTTTTGAAAAGAATTTTTGCGATCGTGTGATCTGTGGTTTCTGTCAAAAGTTTGTTTTGCAGTTTTTCTACGACTCGACACTATTTGCAATATTCATTAAAGTCTTAAGTAAATTTTAAAGTTTTCTATTTTCGTTTAACTTTTAGATTTAGATCGAGGTTTGGTCAAGACAGTTCTTGTTATACATGAGTAAAAAATCGGTACAACATACATTGTACAAACTTTCTCATATACTAATGCGTCGTTTAGTTATCTTTAGAAAATGAAAATCGTATGAGCCTGTCTAGAAAATACGTTTGTTAAAGTTGCCCAAGAATAAACTAGTCTTATATTCATTCATTGAGAAAAATAAAATATGTAATATTATTCTAGATGTATACTCAAGTAACTGTACGAAATTTGATCAAAAACATTTGAGCCGTTTTTGAGAAAATTGAATTATTGTTAAAGTTGCCTAGAATAAACTAGTCTTATATTCATTTTTTGAGAAATATGAACTATACAGTATTATTGAAGACGTAAACTGAAGTAACTTTACGAAATTTGATCAAAATCGTTAGACCCGTTTTCGAGAAAATCGGATTGTTGTTAAAAATGCGTAGAATAAACTACTCTTAATTATTGATCAGTGTCAACCATTTCTATGTATACTCTGCTCAGTATGATAAAATGCCTAAGTACGAGATTCCATTTATTTTCGCTCTACCGTGTAGGCTCCAGAGCCAGTAACAGACAGACAGACGGCATTGTGAAAACCACTTTTTCGGATTCAGCTACACCTAAAACGTGTATTTCCGTAAAAATCTCGAGGTCCAATTTTTTCGCGAAAACAATACTTTCTCGATACTTCGTATGAGAAAGTAAAAGCTATAAAACTATCGAGCGTACTCGATGCTAACTTCTACTGCGAAATAACCTTAATCAGTAATAATTCATCAGTAATAGCAAAGAAACAGGACACTAATTTTCCACTTCTTTGTGGATTTATTTTATATTTGCTATTATTACAAAGACATTCTAAAAATTATCGCCTGACAGAATTTTTTAAAATTGTGAGTCTCTAGTTCCAATATTAGTCGGAAATGCATTAAGAGAGAGCAGTCAGTTAATCGAAGCCGAATAAAATTTAGTTTATTCTCTAAGCGTGTATTATGTTACAATACCTTTTAAGGTCATGTGTCTGATACCATCCGTTAGTAGATCCTGCTCATGCAATTTTGAATGAACTTGTGCGCATGCGCACGTGCGTGCGGGAAAATACTGTGTAATTTAGAAATTGATGAGACCAAAATAGCAATTTTCTGTCGGTGAAGCAAGAGAAGGTCATCTCTCCGTCGCTCTCAAATAATCGAAATGGATCTCCAGAGACCAAAGACAAGACTCAAAGTTGGATGGCACGGGACACTACCGAATTCATAAATTCACGATGGAAAAATAGAGAGATGAGTAATCACATTTGTGCAGTCTTGGTTCGATATTATTATTCACGGAAAGCTGTGATTATTTTATATATATATATATATGGGTGCGTGGATGTGTATTTAAAACTGTTTTTCAGTCGGCAGGACGCGAAGGTTGCTTAGGTGGGATGCGAAGTTTCGAAAATAATTATTATAAAACTTTTTCTCAAAAAAATTATTGCAATAAGTCCCTTAAAAATTCCATGAATAATCATTGTAATACTAAAACAATTTTGACGTAAAAATCCACTTCTTGGAAAAGGAAACTTTCTGTTTTTGTCGTAGTGAGACTCGTTTTTTTTGACAAAATGGCGGTGGGACGCAAGATACAAAAGGTTGAGAACCACGGATTTAATAAGCATTTTTCCGTAACATAACAAAGTTTTTAGTTTCGGCTTCCGTTTCCGTCCTATTTATTTTATCATGCCATGTAATTTCGAATTAAAATTATCTTGTTAGCCCCTTAAGGGTTTTGTTTTTTTGCCCCATTCATTCGTCCTTCTAATCTCTAATTTAACGCGCCATAACATTCATTTCGCATCACTAATTTTGAGAAGGAATCCAAATCTCGTATTTTTCCCCCCCAAAACTATTTTCATTTCGGAGATTCCTTCTCTTAAACATATTTCACGAACTCCCGCGTCTCGACTCGGAATTGCGTCCGCGGATTCGTGAAATTTCCCGCTTTTTCCTAATCTTCTCCGAACATCCCTCCGTAAAACTAATGCCGCCTCGCGTCGAATTACTGAATTCAAATTGGCCAATTTCCTCGGGTCGATTTAAAACGAATTACTTTCATAATCTCCCTCGCCGAACCTCTCTCCCCTCCCGGCGCCACGCGGAACCCCCATATTCCCTTAAACCCCTGCTCTTCCCGTATCCTCAAACGTAATCCAGGCCACTGTATTTTAATAGGATATTAATAACACCCTACCGTGAAACCTTAGCGGTCAAAAGTTTTTTATATCAATTTGAAATTCCTCGAGTCTTCCAAAATTAGTTGGGAGGAGAGTGGATTTTTTTTTTGGGAGAAGGGTGATATTCGTATTCCTTTGGCGAACTCTTTTTTTTCAACTCTCGTCCCCTCCCCCATCTCTGTCTACCAGAGATGCCATATCCCGGCGTGCAACGGGGAGGATGAGGGGTAGGTCGGTCTGAGACGGGTGAAACTGGGAGGTTGGTTTCCCAAATTGGGTCCCTCGTCCGTTATGCATTTTTCATGAAGCCGCGAGTAGAGGAGGGGGAGGGGGCACGGGGGTGGGCGTGGGTGGCCAAGGGTTGAGCTAAGAGTAGACGAGGGGATTGGGAGGATCTCTGGCGGCCGTCATTTTTTTCTTCCTTTTTTGGAGGGAGTGTGGAGTTCGAAGTGGTGACGAGGGTGCTAGGGTGGGTGGAGGGTGTGGTGTCGGAATGTATGAAAAATAAATAAATAAAAGAATTCCGCTTCGGCAGGATCGCTGATTCCCTCAGTCCGTGACCGTATGATTCGTGTTATTAGTATGGGTTGGGGTTCTTTTCCCCTTTCATCTTTTCCTTAATTTTTTCTCCATCAAGTTTTTTTTTTTAAATTTATTTTTCGAATTTTTTATACGTTTCCGCAGTAATTCCTCGCTCGGAGCGCCTGCTTTTTTTCTGTCGGCATCGACAGATTTCTTTTTTTCATTCTGCGGTTTCTTCTCTACGTAACGCGGCCGTTCCCTTGGAGATACCTGTTGACATTCACGAACGGTCCGATTGGATTCACGAGATTAACATCGCTAGCCTTCAGGGGATGCGTTCGAGAGGATGTGGGTGTGTGATGTGCGTCCGGCGATCGTCCCGATGTAGCGATATGCGGTTTTATTGATATACCGCTTCGGCGATTCGCGCGTCGCCGCAAAATTCCGCGGAAAAGCTATGAAACATTCGCGTTGCGTGAGCATTTGACTTGCTAAGAACCTTCTCGGTATCGTAGCGATAGCCGATGAGTTCTTTCCGTACGTTCATCGGAATTAAAATAAACCGGTGGAAATTTTTATTATCAGTGTGTGAATGTAAAAGTTATAAACATTAAAAATTTTCAAAGAATTATCGAGCTCGTCTTATGGCTGAAAATAAATTCTGTAATAAGCACTTACGTATATAAATACCGAGAAATTAAGTAACTCCAAATAACCTTGTTATGGCTGTTGGAGATACCTAACATAAGTATTTTCTTTTTGGTACGTTCTTATTCTTTAATTAAAAATTTTGGCTAGAGAAACATAGAAATTGAGGTTGAACAGAGAGTAAGAAAATGAGAAGGAATTTGATATCTTATTGTTAGAAGAAGACGTGTAGAACGTGATTTTGTTTTTGAAGTCAGTTATTTCCTAAATGTTCTTGCAATCAGAATTTCCTTCGCATACGAGAATATCATTTAATTCCTTTTACTGCTTCGTCTATTCGTTAGATCTCGCACGTCGTTGGATTGCATTGCTAACACGCGTCCTTCGTTCGTTAGAGACGCGATTGGAATACTCTGTTCCGTCATTCTGTTTTCTTCTATTTAGCGTTTCGTTTTTTTATTTTGTTGCTTCGCTTCATCTGCTGACGACGCCATCTGTCGTTAAAGGGACGTCAAAATTAATTTCCCAGCATGACTCACGTTGCCGTATCATGCAACTAGTTTTTTCTTATCCATGTTCCAAATTTCGCTCACCTAAATATTTATACTTGGGTACGTGCCTTGTTTGTATAAATCTCAACGTGAGATTAATCACAAAATAATCGAAATGGCGTATTTGAAATTATTGTATTAGATAATCGCGATTTAAATTCGATAGTTACCATACCATGCGTTTTTATTAGGGAACTAATTGAAAGTTTATCATTACAGAAGAAAAGATTACTATCCTTAAGTAAAATAGGTCGAATGGTTTAGTTGTTCAGACGATATGAAAATAGGGCGTGATCCACGTTAGAGAAAAAAATCGCACTATCTCTATTTGCGTTATTAACATATAGGAGAAAGAAACCAAGAGAGAATTAATTTTTTATCAGTTAAATACTTCGCCAAAATTAAAAACCTCTAGTATTATTTTCCTTTGAGATACAGTTAATTGAGATACGTATTTTTGCGTTGTTGTGATTTTTCGCTGTAGCGGAAACGAAAATTTTGTCAGTCATATCCCTTCGATGATTTATATTCTTAGTTCGCTCAATGTCGTTGTTATTAATGGCGCAATCTCCTAATAAAATAACTCGAACTACAATGGCAACTTGAAATTCATTAACCATTTCACTTTTCTTTAGTTTCGTTTCGACGTCGGTATGTTTTTCTCTCGTAAAATATTGGGCTTTTACACTTTGTTCTCTTTAAAGCTCGGAGCGTAGGCAATTCCAACGATATTCTTCTCTCATTATCTCGCTGTTTTGATACAAAGCTTTCCCCTCTTTATTAAGTTCCATCACTTCAATACGGAGGCGTAAATATTACGGGATCAGTCTTGATTTATTTATCGTGGCAGATGTCTTAGTGGTGACTTTATTCGTTGATTAGTCCAGATTGACATAGCTCTTCATGAAGCCACTTTCGACCTAACCTCGTGATGGTGGTAGCTCCCGAGTTTAATTGGAGATGGCAATCCCGAAAGCCACCGAGCGATAAACATCCATCGGACGTCATCCCCTGTTATATAAACGCCATCCAAATCTAAAACCCCTTTTCTTTCGTGACATAATGTGGGCCGACGGCGGTAACCCACGCGGGAAAGCGGGCGGAGGGGAGGGTAAGATGGAGGGGGGGGGGGGGTAAAAGGGACTGTGAATGAGGGGGCGGGGGAAGAGGGATAGCGGAGGAGGGGATAAGATTTAAAAAGAATGGGTCAATTGAACCCTTTCATATTCGAAGCGATTTTTTAACGTTGGAACGCTATTAAAGTTTACTTAACGTCGCATCTGTTAGTGTTTTAGGGAACTCATTTTTTTATATTCCTTCCTCTCTCTCATTCGTTAACCCCCGCGCGAGTGGTAAGATGGGAGGTCCCTCCCTGGAATATATTTATTTCCACTCTTCATAATAAGCGACCCTAGAAGACGCACGCGTCGTTTATTAATATTATTTTTAAACGCGTTCAAATTTTTTTTCGAGAACTTGATTAGTGTCGCACACATCATCCTGTTGTGGGTAAAATATCCGACGCTTAGAATTTTTTTATGGGTCCTCGTTTAGATGATTGAAGTCGTTATTCTGTTTGCTTAACGACGGTCGATTTGGTACTCTCACTTTTCCATCTCTTTGTATCTCCCTCACGTTTATACTCATTTGGAATGTCGGTTAGGAATTTTAGGCGAGGGTATAAAGACCTTTGGAATGGTTTGACTTAATTAAAGGGCGAAAAAAAATCTTGGATTCTTCTTATACAAAGCGAAGACAAAGCATTATTGTTAATACATTTACTCGTTTTTTACCTTTGGATATTTATAGAGTTGGTCAAAGTGATATACAATTGAAAAATTATGTTTCTCCAATAGCCACAAAAAATATTGGGAAAAACAGATGTGCATTACGGCTACGTAAATAGCTACCTTCGTCATTGATGATTCACATATTGTAGATTCTGAACTCGGTGATGATTATCATCTGGTTTTCCCAAGATTTCTACTGGTCTTGGAGAAAATGAATACTTCAATTTGATTTCAGCCATAAGGTGAGCACATTGAGTTTTTTCGAATTGAATAAGATTTAGCTCAGCGGGACAAGACGATTTTCAGAGAATAAATAGAAAATCGCGCAAATAAGTTACATTCGTATTCGATATTGTCATTCTCATCACTGCCATTAAAGTTTCCAGTTAATAAACAAGAAGAAGCTAGTTACATGACTCTGAATATCTATTTTTCTGTTAATTAGATGAAGTGCTTGTCTCTATCAAATTAAAATCGTTATTAAAACTGGTAGCGATTTTTACGTCCTTCAGAACAAGTTTATAATTCTTCGGATCGTTTTGTTATGCAGAAAGGACAGGTGATAATTAAAATCCCCTCGGTAGAATACGGCAAATGGAAGATCCCCAGCACTCTGCTTTATTATTCGCATTGCTAATAAATCCTGATTAAAATGTAATCGCCGATCAGAAAAGGCAAAGAGTTCCTGGAAATTTTCTGCGTCCTTCAGTTGATCTTCTTGTCGTGTTAATTTCTTCAAATGTTTTTTTTTATATTCTGAGTGAGCTGGATTTAACCTAACAACGTCATATTAATCCATATTAATTATTTTTCACTCCGTTGGTGTTATTGATTTATGTGCTCACTCGCCATTTTAGATGATTGTAATTAGTCCCAGCGTTATTAAATCAGTTGTTATAAAGTTGAATACGAAAGAATAGAATTATATACCTGCCCCAGCATGTTTCGTTATAAATTTCATAATTATGGTTAAAAAGAGCATAATCGTCGTTTAAAACATACATTCACGGTGTAGTTCATATATCATAAAATATAGAATACTTTTTTCCGGCGCTGTCCGAAAGCTAACCTCGCTGCCACGTAAAATAATGGGCAGTTCTTATTTCTTTTGCTATTTTAATGTGATTAATTATCATACATCAGCGGTTCTCAACTTCATCTGCGACCCGTGTTCAGGCTTCCGAACTTATCGCAATCCACTATTAAGGCAACCGACTTTATCGCTACTACTTTCATCTAAAAATAAATACATAAAGAAATATTAATTTTAAAATATTATAAACATTTTCACATAAAATAAATGTTTATTCTAAATGTACCCTACATATAGTTTTAAAAACAAATAAAACAAAAGCATATCGCTACTCCCAGTTTGGGAATCACTGCCATTAAGTTTTAATCTGATGGTCATCGATTACCTTCCTATCAACAAGCATCGAATAGTTCGATTTCTCCGTGAAAATTTTACGATTGGTGACTATATGTATCCCTTACTGTCTAAGCCGTTGAAAAAACGTTGTCAAAACATGTTCGAAATTCGCAGTTATGATTAACTCGTGTCACGTGACATCCTGGCAGCGAAAAGACAACTTGAGCCCAAAAACTTAATTTATGTTTAGATATTAATGAGTCGAATGTCTGCGTGGTATTTCGCTAATGATGAAGCTCGGTGTCTCTCTTTTCTGGATCGTATCGCAATCTTCGTCGCCGTTTCCTACATCCTTATTGTGATCACGCAATTAGACCGCAGAAAAAGAGCCCCTCCTTATCTTAATTTTTTCCTCGTAATCATCATCGCATCCGTCAACTTGGTCGTCAATTACGAGGATAAATTATTTATCTCACGCGAGATACATAAACTTTTTCAATTAAAGGCGATTAATTTCGCCTATCTTTGGATGGTTTTTAATGCCGTTTACGTCCATAATCCCTCTCAACGCGCTCTTCGTTCCGTACGCCAAAACGTACACACGTTAATGGCTCGTAATTTTAATAAAGGATCGAGCGATCACGCACGTTTTCATATCTCGTCATAAAACGTTTGGCACGGTTAACAAATAGCGTATTCTGTCACGTAAGAAAACACGAACGTGACCGGCGAATACTATCGAACACGCAAACACGCAACAGGAATTCCGCCGCGTTCGCTTTTTTTTTTAAAGCACCGCTGGATACGGATAAAGAGAGGGAGAGAGAGAGAGATTAGAATTTCCGAACGAAAGACGAGCTTAAAATGGATAATGCCTCGAACGTACCGAGCAAAAAAAAAACGAAAAAAAAAACGATTCCAACTTGGACTTGATCGATCGAGCATTTAAACCCTCATCATGACCGCGATGGAAAACTAGTTTTATGGGTGGGGAGGAAGAGAGAAACTTCCTCCTTTCCGCCCCCCCCCTCCCTCCCCCCCGCTATCAACTTTACACGTCAAAAAGGCAGTACCGCGTGGTAGATCGCCTTTTTTCCTGCATCCACAATCGGCTCTTGCAACCACTCGCGGCGTCCCCTTAATTACGGACGAAGGACCGGTCGAGCGGAGAGGAAAAGATAACCAGTGATTAAGGATTTTTTAATCGGACGTTATGTACCCCGTGCACGAATGGAGGAAACCATCGGAGAAATTTTTTTAAAAATCTTCATCGCGAAGCTTAAACCTTCCGCCGCCATCATCTTCTAACTTATGCTTCCTCCGCAAAACTTTTTCGCGGGCTGAAATTTCGCCTCGCGTAGACTTTCCGCCAGACCGCTAATTGCCCGTATCCACGGGGAAGTGGCGGTTTGTGTGCATCGTCGGCTGTAATTAAGGGTGGTTTTTTTCTGCGCGGCAAAAAAAACGTCAGGAGGGAGAGAGGCGGATGTATTACCGATAAACATCGGCCCCATGTCGATAGTTTTTTTTTCGTCTACAATAGGAAGACGTGTAAAGTTGGAAGGAAATCGTGACGAAGATCGATAAGATATCGATCCTACGTCGCTACCGGATCGATGCGATCGGAATAAAATTGCGAGGAACGTGTTTATTTTTGTTTCCAGAGATTGATAAAGGACTATAAATAAGGATGACTTGATTGATCGCATCTTTCGGGTGAATGAGAATGATTTATTCCTTAGTTAGGGCAGGTGGAATTATTGAAGTTTTTTTTTTAGAGAAAATAATTGAATGCTATCCATTACAGCTGGAAGTGCGGATTAAATTGATATGCAAGTCCGAATATTGATTCCTTATAAGTATTTATGAATGGTTATCTTATAAATCAAGCATCGAAATTCATGCATTATATCGAAAGGAAAGGATTTGTAGACAAAAGTTAATCGCTGATTTACAGCGCTATAAAGAGATATTACGGCCCAAAATCGTGATCGCGCTGTTTCGTTTCTCCGCGAAAAGATTTGAAGATTTAACTTTCCCTTGTAATTACTCGTAATTAAACAGATTAATAATCATTCTTGTAAATTAAACACAATGGATAAAAGTATTAGGAACTCATATTTAACTAAAGACCTGCGATTTAATAAGTTTTAATGATAGTTTCTTCTTATTTTGAGATAAATAATTGAATTCATTAGAACTGTTGAAGTATAGTATCTGGATGGCTTTAATAAGTTCGCGGGTTTGAATCCGGCTTAGGTCTTGTTCGTTGTTAATATAAAGTTCTGTGATACCTGCTGTCTTTGATCTAAAAATGCGTCTAATAAAAATTTACTTAAGAAAATGGCCTTTCAATGTTTCCGTATCCTTGTTTCATCACAACAACGCTATTTTTATTTCAGCTCTTTCATACAGTTATATACAGCGCTTGAATAATTCTGTTTTGGAAATACAGAAATACGTATGTATCGAACAAAAGATAATGGAGAATGTAGTATCGATATGTAGTAAGCAATCGAGATCTATTCTCACATATCAAACGATCATGGGAGACACACCACGACAGCCTCAGCGCTATACCCAGGCGCCGCGAATGGGTAAAATATAAAAACCATTTTCGTCGACGAAAACGCGCGTTTCGAACTGCGATGACTCATCGCCGAACATCCCTCCGAGAAAAGAAAATTTTCCCCTCCGCGGAATAAAAGAAATCGAGATGTCCATCCCCTTCTTAGGCATCGCGAATGAAATTTTCTTGTCGCGTTTTGTCGGGAGACCCCCTAAGCATTTCGACTAAATCGAGTCTTTGTGGAAGTAATAGGGGAAGAGAGAAAGAAAGTGGTCTGAGCGGGAGGGTGGAGAGAGAGAGAGAGAGGGAAGGAAGGAGGGCGTCCTTCCTTTGAATGGGCGTGTATCCCTAAAGAACCGAGGAAAGGGAGCGAGTGCAGAGGGAGAGAGCTGTATTAAGGGGGAGCGGAGTGGTCTCGAGGATAAGAGGGTGTGGAGGGAAGCATAAATGGAAGGGGAACGAAGAAAAGAGGCATCGGGAGGGTTGGTTCTCAAAGACTGACAAGGGAGAATGAGGAAGGGGGTGAGGGGTTTTTAGGGAGGGGGGGGGGAAAGAGAGCCTCCTTAGAAGATTACGTTCCGGAGTGAATGCTTCTTCTTCTTCTCCAGTTCCCTCCCTCCCACTTCCCAGTCCTCCCTCATTCCCCCACCTCCTCCTCCGCTTCCTCCTCCTCCGCTTCCTCCTCCTCCGATTCCTCCTCCTCCTCTTCCACTTCTCCTTCAAGACCTCGTGGAAATTTCGCCAACTTGATTGCCGAGAGACGTCGTGGAAGGGAGTGATGGAGGAGAGGGTACAAGACTGCGTGTAGGGGGTGTCCTCTCCCACTCTTCTCTTTCCCTAGAATCTTAATCATTATATGGGGCGTAGCTTTTAATTGAGGGTTGAAGAGGCGTAATTAATTGTCCCGACGAAATGTCGGCGATGCGTGGAAAAAATCTTCTTTTTCTTCCTCTGCTCCGTCTGCCAAGGATTCAGAGACCGTTGCGGTTAATGGCGGCGCATTTGTATTCGTCCGTGCTGCCTCCGTGACTGGTCGCTAGGGAGATAAATTATCGAATCATTATGGTTTCGGATGAACATGGGTGGTAGGATGTTTCGGATGTTTTTCCGATGAATGAGGGGGACCGAACTGTTATAGGATTAAATTTCGGGCATATGTTTTAATTCCTGTTGCTTCACTTGTTAAAGATCCGTCAGGGCGCTTCGCAGGATCACATCTGAGAACATTTTAATCCCTCGGTTCGGTTATTCGTCCACGTATGCGGACCTTACTGTCGTACTCCCGCTGTGGTTGTCCGCACTCGCGTATGGATCCTGGCTTATCTTTAACCTAAATTTCGCTTTTTCCCCAGTCAAAAGTTTCCACGCATTTGTAATGTTTGCACGATGCTGTCCTCTGTTTTTGTTACTCTAAATAATAATCAGCTTAAGGGATTAATGGAGCTTTCTTAATTCTCGAATTGCCTAGTTGGGTATTTCCTTAACGGTTGATGAAGTATGGATAGTTTCATACGATGACGATGATCGTTTCACATTACACTTTTTAAAAAATCAATTAAACGACTCGGGTTCCAACTTAATCAGGCACCATTTCTTTCAATCATTAAAATAACACAATGTGGTAAAATAAATATACAAAAACGCTGCGATAGGCGGAACCTCACGGGCCTATTCTTCCCTCTTTCGCAGGTTTTCCGCCTTATACAGGTTAAAATAATTAAGCAACGCTTTCCTTTTAGCAGATTTTAACTAGAAAATAGAAAATTTTCCAAGTCCTAATGGAAATAAAATCTTTAAAACTATAACAAAAATCGATATATATAATAAATGAGAACATAAACATAAAATTGCATGCTTGGACAATTCTTATTTTATTGGAAATTAAAAATCTTGTTAAAAATTTTGAGAATCAGAAAAGTTAAATTTTATACAGTTGCAAATCATTCCAAATAAACAAATCCAATCAAAATATTAAACTAACTTAAAAAATTCTATAAAATTATTTGAAAAAATTATCCGAATTTATTTGTGCTGTTTTTCTGTGGTTTTATTAAACTGGCAAAAGAAAACCCTAATTCTATAACTTTGCTAAAGAATTCATTTTACCCTTAATTCGGGCAGAATATTTTAAAGCTTTCAGATAGTGTAAAACTTCCGACCTTGTTGCATCTAGAGATATTCACATTCTTCCTCATTCTGTTCATCCTCTGAATTGGAAACAATTTCTTTGCTTTGTGATCCTCATTCTGTTCATCCTCTGAATTGGAAACAATTTCTTTGCTTTGTGATCCTACCACAGTTTCAAATCAATTTCATCAATCTCTGTGAAAACACTTTCATCGGTATTTACGACATTTTTTGCGGTACCCTCAACTTAATACATCTTATTAATTCTTTTGAATTTTTTGAATGTCACAATAATCACAATCGCCACATTCATTAACACCATCGAAAACAAAGCCACAGTTTCTAAAACAATTTTTGATACAGGCGTTTTGTACACACTAACGAACGACTGAGAAATGTAATTGCATCTAAAACATTGATTTTAACAGTCAAGTCCGATCCTCTCTTACATTAATATATATTTTGAAGGCACTCTATACATATTTTAAAGAGACCGATTTTACTTTCCGTCTTTCGCAGGTTCAAAATGTACTTAATAATACTAAAATTAAAAGAAAAAATCCTTTCCGTCCTCGTCTCGCAGGTTCCGCCTTACAGAGAGGCATTCGGATGAAAAACGATATCAACTAGTACGATTTTATTTTGGATTTCCGGCTTTGGCAGGTTTCCGTCAAATACAGGTTCCGCCTTTTACAGGTTTTACTGTGGTAGGAATAGGAATTATGATTTTATTGATATTTTAATTTCGCAAAATTTTCTAATTAGAGTAAGAATTAACACTGTGAATAAGGACTGTAGGCGCCTAATATAAATTTGAGACGGTCGCCGTTTTATTATTGTATAATTTTATAGAATTATTATTATGCGCTCAGTAGCATGATTTTGTCAGCCGTTGACCTCTCCACTTTACGTGAAGAAAAAATTAATTTGTCAACTAGGGTTTAAAATATAGGAAAATTTATTTTTTCCGTATTAATGTTTGCCAAAAATATTTATTCTCGTAAATTTGCTGTGTTAAAAGTCGCATTTTCAACTTTAGCGTAAAATTTCATATTTAGCATGCATATATATAATCAGTGCTTTTTTTGTGACGGTACGCGCCGTTACATTTTTATCTTTTAAAATTCTTTAAACCCTAAAGTAATAAACGGGTTCCATAAATGTTAAACATTTTGATTTTAATTAACAATTTTGTTATTAAAAGTTCATCAAAAATTCAATAGAGAAGGGGGAAGAGGGTACAGGAAGAGGTGGAGGGTGGTGGGAGTACAGGCATCTCTTTTTTTACGAAACAGCACTGTGTGTAATGCTTACCCATCGTTTTACCATTAGTCTTCGCATTTCATTATAATCTCATGCTTATTTATTGGGTTAGAATCGCCAATTAAATGAACATTTACGCCTTTTGTTCTCTTCATTATTGATACCAAAACGTTAATAATATATAGAAACTTCAGTCAGTGTTCTCGTGCAGAATTATGTGCCTATTATCCTGCTGATACTAACTATACCTAAGTATGACATTCTCATGAAATGTAAAGTTTAAAAATAAAAACATTGTTTGTTATTATATCTAATAAATAAAAACATATTTTAAAAATGGAGTAAATACTAAACGAACTGAAGATACGATGAAAAAAATTTTCTTCGCAATATTTTCAATTATATTTATGCGATTCACATCGCGGATGCACGCCCATATTTATACACATATTGTTCGAATCTTTCGCGTTTAATATTTATTGCCGTCATTCATCATTTGTTCCCATTTCTTTGCATCGTTTGCACTGTGTTATATACCACTTGTCCGTTGTTTCTACACGTGATTTATGGCGTTCTTTACTAGACCTTATAGAGAATTATTCCCTTTGACTCTATGAGAAGACGGGTAACTTAACGATTCGTTTGTCTTTGCGACCCCCGCTGCCGCCGCCGCCGATCCGAACAGCGGCTCTGTTCGACAGGAACAAGTGATATACTGTGGTGTCGGCGGTGTTCCGCAGATTCCCTCACTTTGGTGATGACTCTTCCGCGTTTCCGAAGGGGGCGGGGGTAGAGAATGGAGAGGGAATTCCCCTTGGGAGAGGATTGACTAGAGAAAAGCGAGACTGCGCGTTGTGAATGGGGGGAGGGGGAGAAATCGTAATAGTAGGATGAGGAGAAGATGGGATAGGACTAGGGCGGAGAAAATAAGTGAGATTTGGGAAGAATAATAAATACAGAATATATATATATACACGCAAATATACATATATATGTACATTCATGCATACTTATGAACACATACTTGCATACATACGTATGAGCTAATGTGTATATTGGATAATGGAAAATAATAATGCAAGGCAAAACGCGAATGAAAATTAGATAAAGGAAAATGAGAGGAGGGAGAAAAAGTCAAAAGGAAATGGACGTAGAAAGCAGTTGGCACGTAAAAGCGGCGAGAGAAAAGGAGGAAGGTTACAAATAAAAGAATGAGACGGAAAAAGAAGAGGGATAGGGGGAAATTGGACGGAAAAGGGAATGGAGAATTGCGTCGCGTTCACGGATGAGAAGAGAGGAAGAAGAGAAGAGCGATGGAGGTGAAAGGAGAATTGAACGCGAGAGGATAAGAAAAACGGAGAGAATTAAGTTTTGATGGCGCGTAGGAAGAGAGGGGGGAAAGAAGAAACAAGACAGAGAGAAACGGAAAGTGGGAAAATAGAATAGGAAAGAATGAGGGCTATTAAATAGGAATGTGTGTAAATTTCAAATACATGGGATCCTAGAGATATAGAAAAAAAAATTGGCGCCTAGGTACGTTGTGCTGTAGTGACAGGCTACAATAGGATCTCACATTTTAGTAGATATCTGAACTCACCCAGGTGTATATTGTTCACGATATTATTGGTGGCTCATAAAACATATTTTATTAAAGCTGATGCGATATTTTTAACGTTGGTTAGTCTGAACTATAAGAGAGAACAACTAAGGCATTAGCTGCTTCGGTTTTTTATTTACTTCTTTAATTTGGACCCATAAACCCCTATGCTCTCAGCACCCCGGCGATTTCCAGCTTTTTCTCGAAGGTAAAGTTGAAAATTTAGTAAGTAGAGGGAATGCAAAGTCGGAAAGGGAGGGAGAAGAACCCAGAAGAGAAATGGAGCGGAACTAAAGAACAACAGAGGAAAGATGGTGAGGATTACGCGATGGCGGATGGGGGAAGAGAGGTGGCGGAAGAAAAGTATAGAAACGAGGAGAGGATACGAATGGGTCGGAATGGAGAAAGCAACGCGGAGGAAGGATGGAGAGGCACGAGGGAAATTGAAGATAAAGGAGAGAGGAAGTTATTGGGGCGGCGTGAGAGAATAGGGGGTGAGAGAGAGAGAGAGATAGAAAAAAGTAGGGAGTGACGGGGCGTGGTAGGGATTTCTGCGCCTTAGGGGAAGGAACTGTGCACTGGAGAGGGGGTTGAGTTTTGTCCTCTGGTGTGGGGTTGACGCTGTGTCGAGGGAAGGGTGTGCAACACTCCCCTCCCCCCACCCCTCCCTTTTCGTGGAGGGTGTGAGTGGGGAATTTGCGATAGGGGGAGCATAAAAGGGATGACTGGAGGGACGGTGGTTTCTGAAAAGGAGGGGGAGGTATTGGGGGATGGAGAGAAGGGGAGGAAGAGACGAAGGGAGGGAGAATTTCGAATCTTGATATCTTTATTGTGCCTTCCTACTGCCCCTATTCCACCCTCTCTCCTTCCTCTTTTTCCCCTTCTTCCTCCTCCATCCCCCCATCCTACTATTTCCTATCTTCTTTTTATTTCTTCGCCGCTTCGTCTTCCCCCTTATTTACACTCTCAAGTCAACTGCCATCATGGCTGTCGTAATTCCAGCGCGAAGAAGTCACGTGACCCGATCGTCGAAGTTTTTTTTTTGGAGGTTCGAATTAAAGTTTTTTATGGTTCTTCTTTAGACTTGAAAGTCTCTTTTGTGTAGAATAGTGCTGAAAAGTTCGTCGTTATGAGGTAGGCTTAAAATTGAATTTATGTTAATCAATTAATGAGATTAATGATAATATTGCTACAAAAATTCGATAATTTAGCTTATTTTACACATTATGTTTAGTTCTGCTCTGTTTTTTTTTTTGTTTGTCGAAGGGACTAAGTAAAATTCTTCCAATTAAATGGTTTAACACCCAGGCATCCATATAAAAATTGATAATATAAATAAATAATAAACCTCATAGATCATTAAGATTGATAAAAGGTGGAAATTCATTTGTTAACTGAACAATGATATAGAATGTCGAACAGATTCACACTAAAAACTATCCACCGAATTTATTCTGAAGGTTTAGTTAAAATATTCGTTGCCTACAAATCTATTGCCGAAGCGAAGTGCCAGCTCGTTGTGCACGGTGGAAAGGTGAAGGTTTAAAACGCGTTGCCACAATCTTGTAAGGAACATAATTCGATTTTTGGAGCACTGCATTTTTTAAAAATAAGCTGCCTCTTAAAAATAAAAAAACAACAATTGCTTTCAAAAAATCCATCGTTACCATCCACCGCTGCTGTGCTGACTTTTGCTGCGTTTATTTATTTTCATAATAGCGTAGCTCTAAAACGTAGTATTTTTTCCACACACGAAAAATTGAAGTCTTTTTATTAAAAAAACGCATTTTTTTGCAACTCTCATAATATCCTCGCTAACAAAAAAATCCTCTCTTCTACGTCCGATCGGATCACTGGCAGTGCGGCCCATTCGAGTACCAGGGGAAAAAACGAAAAACGAGTTAGAAACACTCGTTCGTACCACGTAACATTCTTTTCATGCGCGCGGCTGTTGGTAACGTTTTGTTGTTATATACTACGTTAGGTGTCTAGTGGAGAGGGAAAGGGGGTGTGAGAACGCGCCTCGACGTACGATGGCGCCGTGGTAGAGAGTGAATACGCGTGTTGTCTTGTGGAGTATCTGATGCATTGGATGTTTAAAAGCTTTTGAGAGGGTTTGAGAGCGAGTAGAGTGACGGCGAGAGAGATACTCACTATACGCCTGTATCCCTCTTATGCCTGTCCCTCCACCCTCGTCGGCTCTCTCTCTCCCTCCCTTTCTAGAGAGAGAGAGAGAGAGTGTATCTTTCGGATATCTGGTTAGCGGGGTCCCTTATCTGCTTCTCCACTCCCCGAAATCCTCGAGAAGTCTTTCTCTCTTGCCCTTCATCCACCCTTACTCTCTCTCTCTCTTTTCCTCCTTGAGAGGGGAAAAAGATTGTTGCGGCTTCGCAGGAAACGAGTCAGAAATATTACCCTTCTTTGACGGACAGCGGCGCCTGTGAGGGCGTTGCGTGATTTATCGCGATGCGCTATGTCAGGGGTGGGCAAACCGCGGCCCGCGGGCCGTATGTGGCCCTCGAGAGCATTCCGTGCGGCCCGCGAAGCTTGGGTGAAAAAGCGATCCGTAAAATTTAACACGATTTAATATTACTTTTGGTAAAATTATGACAATAAAACCTTTAGTTTTGAAAATTTAGCCCTAAAATCCTTGTTCGTGCTTGTTTTTCACTTATGTATGTTGCCTAAGAATCTAAGCAATTTCCAATTTAAACTCTAATCTGGCCCTCCTATACATTTGCACTTTTCAATGCGGCCCGCTGAAGAATTCGCAAACACCGATGCGGCCCGCCATGCAGAAAAGTTTGCCCACCCCTGCGCTATGTAGAGCGCGTGGCGGTGGGTTGCTCGGTCCCGCGTCGTCGTTGAATGTTGGTGTTTACGAGTCGAATTTTGTGTCCTTCGGTGGGAGTGATTTTTTTTTACCGATTTCGGAAAGTGCTGTGGTTTTCCTTTTGTGGCGCCCTTATCGGCTGATTTGTCATTCGTTTGTTGGTAAACTTTTTCGAGTGTGTGCATAATTTATATTAAAAATTTTTAACGAGTATATAAGAGGGTCTTTTTGAGGTGAATATTTGGTCTAAATTATTTTTCATGCCCAATAATCAGTTTTGTTAGTTTATGATCGGTAATATTAACTTACTGTAACATGATGTAAATTTCAGCTAACCGGAAATTCAGGCTTGGTCAAGCGGAATGATCCGGGGGAGAAAATTTTTGTTCTTTTCAGATATAATTGTATTATTGATTAGCCAATAAAATGTCAAATCTTGCAATTTTTAGATTTTTCAAGCGATAACTTCTTGTTGTAGCTATGTGTTTAGTGTGCGTGTGGATATCATTGATGAAAAATATATCAGCCTTATAAAAACTGAAATATGCATTATTTCAATAACTTACTGTAATGTTATATACAAAAATAATAGCGAGCTTATTTAGGTATCGATTGGCGATGTTCCAAAGAGAATCGGGCGTACTTTGATTCTAATATAGGTTTCTCCTTTAGCTATGGAACTGGTGAGTAACCCAGATGTGCATTCAGCCGCAAAGTAGTCGACCTCAGTAAATTTCACCAATGACTGATTCTAGCTTATTGAATTGTATTTGGTGATTTATCGGCGAAATTGACTCTTGCAGAGGCAGTAAGCATATACGCTCGTCTTTAGTATT
Source organism: Uropetala carovei (assembly GCA_036926305.1). NCBI lineage: Eukaryota > Metazoa > Arthropoda > Insecta > Odonata > Petaluridae > Uropetala > Uropetala carovei. Next base: position 1,328,594 of record JAXCHB010000179.1, on the reverse strand, counting down.
TCAGTCGGAAAGTAATATTCTCGCGCGTTTTATTACGTCTTCTTTTAGTATAGTACATAGTTTGTTTCTATATATTTCTCTATACTTTGACCTGCCCAGTCAGTTTAGAAATCCTTGAATGTCTTCTTGATCGTGGAAAACCTCTTCAGATAACAAAATCACCAAAGCTATGAGGTAATTTTTCCCTTTTTTCCTCAAATTTCTCTCTTTCGTTTTATCTTGCTCTCTTTTCGTATTCTGGGCTTAGTTTTCTATTCTGCGAAGCATAAAAGCAACTCGCACATCTTCCTTCCTTCGCATTCCATGTCTCGAGGACGCCTACAATTTCTGCGCCGTATCGTATAGAGTCATAATTTCACCTGTAGGTCCTTAGCTGTCACAAGCCTGCGCGTGAGCGCACCTCCTTTATCGCCTCGCAGAATCCTCTCACGCATCTACCTCTACCGACCATAAACCCACATCATTTTTGCCATCTTCCCCCTTTTACGCACGTCCCTGTCAATTCTGGTTTCGCTTCGACCTCTTTAGTCGTTTACACAGTATTCGGGGAGAAGCAAAGGGCCTCATTCCGCAAGGCCGTACCTCGCAGTTCATGTAAGTCGACCACAACGTCTCGCGTTATGTGCCTCCGTCTAGGGTCGTAATTTCTCATAATGCATATTCGCCGGTATATTCCCGCTCCCGTCGCTCGGGGAGCTAATGCGTTTTGGATGCGTAAGGCTTCAGGAGGGAAAAGAGTATTTCTTCATCCTTTCGGTCGCATTACCGCCGAAAAAGAAAGTTATCGGTTGGAAATATGTGCTCCCTCCCTTTCCTGGTCCAATTCGTGGGTGTGTAATCCCCTCTTCCCTTTCCCATCTCCCGTCCGGGGCAAACCCTACCGCTATCGCTTCCCTCCTCTTCTTCCTCTCTCTCTCTCCCTCACCCTCACCCCTTCTCAATTTCCCTTCAGCTCACGGGCATCAATCTCTCCCGAGGCACATCCCTAGAGAATACGGAGCTCTTGCACCATAAGGCACCACGGTTGCATGCGGATAAGGGGATGGGGACTTCTCTCCCTCCCCCCACCTCTTCACTCAGTCTCTTCCTCACTCCCTCTCTCACTCCTACGCTCTTGAGGGTTAACCGACTCACCCCGCATCCGTCGCCCCTCTTTCTCATCCTAAACTCCGCCGACAATCCTTTCATTCTCTCACATTTATCCCACACCGCAGTGCATCCCTTTTTTCCATCGTCCTTGACGACGCAACAAATGCGTACACCTGAACCTCCTATAACACGTGTTTGCTCTAACGCGGTTTTTTAAATGTGAAAAATTCATGCAACGAGGATTATAGTTAGCGTTGGCAGGTTTAGGCCGGAATTGGGATGTGGGATTCCAAATTGCAGAGCAGAGGAAAGGAGAACCAGCGTGCTTTGTTTATAAGCTTAGATAACAGGCAGAAACACTGTTTGTAAATATATCGAAGAAAGGTTAGGAAATGTTGGGACTGGAGGAGGTTGCCTGGAGGGATATGGAACGCAAACCTCTTTCTCTATGTAAATCCAGGTTCGGATAACCCCGGATCCACATTACACGGCATGTTTAATAACGAAAAATCTTTTTAACTTCCAGGTATAATTTGTGGAAGTTACGAAGTTTTTTCATTCTTATGTAGGAAGATCACCCCCCCTCAAAGCTGAACCAAACTCTCAAGATTATATAACGCGGCAATTTTTCAGAACGCACCCTTCCCTTGTTATGAGTGTGCCTGGTGTATATCAATTCTCACAACCAGTTCGACGCCGCGATATTCCATCTTGGCAGCCGTGTCGCGCCGCCCTTCCTTGTCCGACACGAAGGCACACATGGCGCCACCTTCCCCTTCTCTCCTCTTTGGCGTCTAATCCCTCACACTCCCCTCCTTAACCACACCTGATCGCTCACCTCCATTAAGGCACCTCTCTCTCTCTCTCTCATCCTCCCTCCTGCAGTTGAGCGCGACACAAATGCTGATCACTCACGCCGATTGGATACCAAGTTACCATCCCTCGCACCCCTTTTGACACCGCGAGCGATCCATGCACGTAACAGAACCTCGGAGGCGTACTTTCTGGAACGTCATTCCAGAACAGGCACTTCTATATTTAAAAAAATCGAAAAATTAAGTACTTATATCTTAGGAGTGTCGAATAGCCATAACAATTTTAAGAAAAACCATAGTGAATTCTGAAATCTGTAGAATAATTGGTGAGCAACGTAGCTCGTGCTTCCGTAAAATGGCGAGTGAAAAAAATTGAGCAATGCGTTCTACCTAAGTGACATTCTTGGTAAGGTGAAGTTAGATTTTAGATGCAAATAAAAATTTTTGGAAGTTTTTTCTAAGAAACCGCCTGTGTTCCTATGTAATCGTAATCTATTTTCTGGTCCTCCTCTCCTTACTGTTTTATTTTCACAGCCGTTTAAATTAATTTTATTTCGACATCACTCCAATCACATATTCACGGAGGCACTGACAAAATTCGATATCCATTCCGGTAGTTGGTGACGCTGATTGTGAGCTGTCTTATAGTGAATCATTTTACTACTTTAATTTGATATTAGTTTAATACTTTAAATATCTTCATCATGCCATCGTGTAGCTTGTATTATAATTTTTCAAATCTCCTCATGCGTGAGATTGTGCTTTGTTGTACTTAAAAACTAGAAGGAAAAAAAGCTGATAGCTATGAGAAGGTGGAGTAAGTGGTTAGGAGGAAAAAACAGACTAGGAAACGAGGATGGAGGATGGTGATCTATGTCTTGGCACATTGCCTGTGCGTTTACCCTTAATGTTAATAACCCAAGGAAGATGAGTTAAATGTAAGTTGGAACTTTGTAACCCAAATTTCTTTCGACTAAATATGTGGAGCTATTTATTTATCCTTGAGCGTAACCTTTAACTCGTTCATCTCAACACCAATGGCCAGCCTTCATCCACTATAGTCAACACGCACCAAATTCACTACCATATCAACACCGCACAGGCCTCTCCTTCACTCTTCAACACCCCATCTTCACTTCGGACGCCGAAAACCCCCTTAGGGGCTAGACAAGGATCCTCTCTACCACTCTACATCCATTCTGACCCTCCCTCCACCCTCTCTCTCTCTCTACTATTCCTGCTTCCCTCTTATGTTAACCCGTGAGGCACGGGTCACATAGAGTGAGTGCTCTATTCCCTCTCCCTCCTTCCTTCTCTCTCTCCCTCTAATACTCCCCTTCCCTCTCTCTACGTACGTCTATAAACTCTCAGTCCCTTATTCTCTCTCCCTTCTCTGTCCTCCCTCCCCCTATCCGACCCCTCTCTTCCTCCCTCTCTTCCTTTCTCCCCTCCCCCTCCCATTATCTCCCTTCCTTCCTCATCTCCCCCTCTCTTTCACCCTTCCTCCCTCCTTCCTTCTCTCCCTCACTTTCCATCCCTCCTCTTCTCTTTCCCCTCTCTCTTCTTTTCCCCTCATTCCCTGCCTTTCTTACCATGTTTCTTCCTCCTTCCCCTCTCTCACTCCACTCCCTCCCTCCTCTCTCTCCCGCCCCTCCCTTTCTCTCCTTTACCCTCCCTCCCTCTCCATTCTTTCTCCACATCTTTCCCTACCTCTCTCTTCCCTCCCTCACCCTTCTCACTCCCTTTTCCTCACCCTCTCTCCTCCCTTCTGTATCTCTCCTTCCCTCCTTCCTCCTCTCCCTCTCACCCACTTTCTATCCCTCCTTTTCTCTTTTCCCTCTGTATCTTTCCTGTTTCCCTCATTCCCTTTCCTTTCTTACCCTTTGTTTCCCTCATCTCCCTCCCTCTCTCACTCCCTCTCCACTCCCTCCTCTTTAGATGTATCTGGAAACGGTCCCAAGGCCACTCCCACGCCCACCCCCTTAAAAATGTTATGGTCGGTGGAAAAAAACTTCTTACGCCGCCGTAGAAAAACTCCTTGCGTAAGGGAATAAATAGTTTTCCTCAATCTTTCTACGTGGAGTGCTGACGTAAATCACTCGCTCGTAAGTTTTTTTTTTACCCTCTTCTTTTTTTCCCGTCGCGATTTCTGGTCCGACGTGGAGGTTTTTAAAAAAGACGAAGAGGAATTTTTTTCTTCCTTCAAGGTGAGAGAGAAAGAAAGATTCATCGCGATGTTTTTCGCGTTCTTCCTTTGTTGTCGTGAAGTGGGAAAGGGGAAGCTTGAGCTCTGAAGGAATCGAAAAGGGATGAGTGAGGTGGAAGGAGGATTCTCTCTTCTTTGGGTCGCTTCCCTTGGCAACTTCCGTCTTGCCCTCGTTTGATCTCACTCTGTGTGTGTCTCTCTTCCCTCGTAGCCTCCAGATGGTTCGAGTTCCAAGCAATCTGTCTGTCCGAGGAGTAAGGAGAATGCTTCTCCCGGCCATCCTCTCGGAATTGATGGAGTTTCACGAGACTGGGTTTATATAAAGAGCGCGGAAGACAAATTCTCCGAATTAACGACTTCTGAACCGTATTATTCCGTCCATAAAGAGGTTCTTTTTTGTGCTGTCGGCTGGATTATGCAAAATTATGTGTATAAGAATATTTCTTTTGTTTGATATTTTTCCATGCTTTCTCTCTAATTGAAAAAAAACTGCATTGACGTGATTGCGATTTACCTTAAGCTTCTACTACTATCGTGGGGTCAAAAGTGACACGAGAGAAAATATTATCTTTGTTTACTCGATTATGGCGCGCGCAGTGGCTTTGTTAGTCCGTCTAATCTTCCACTTCAATGTTCTCTTTCAGTTAACGTTGAAGCTTTAACGTACTCCGTAGTTGATTTCAAGTTATTGCCGTTTTGGGTCACTTTTGACCCCACTATAGAAGTTGTGTCGTACTTTTTTCTTCTCGTTATTGGGCAAACGAAAATGTCAGGTGAGGGTTTTGTTGTGGATGGGCGGCACCATGCTGATTTGAGTGAGTACTTGAGCAGTGCAAGTGATAACGAACTAGAAGAGCAAGTGCCACAATCGTGTTTTGTTCATGAGAGTGAAATAAACTGAAATACGGGTGTGGGAATATGGTTGGAAAACATCGACATTTTTTATAGTTTACAACCAATATTTTTAAAAAATTTTCAGTTGATTCCTAATTCGATTGCAGTAGGAACCTGAAAGGATGAAGAAAAAAAACAAGAATTTTCAATATTCTAACCCCTTAGTAAATTTTGAGTTTTTTCGGTTTTTCTTTTTTGCAGCATATATTTTTATTCATTTTTCTATAAATAAAACTTTCTTATATTGTCAATTGTCTGTTCTAATGAATGACTAGAAATTAAAACCTAAAAATTAAAATTTACTATTTTTTTCAATTTTGAAAAATGGAGTCATATTTGACCCCACGATAGAAGTGACGTGATCGAAAAATAACGATAGTACTAGAAGGTTAAACTTTCTTTTGGTGCTGGAGTTCTAATTCCGCAATGGGGCTTCTTTATTGTCTTGTGTTTCTCATTGTAATTGGCGACATTGATCAATAAGTTAAATAATATTAGGATTAGGAGCAACTAGAATGATGAAATGAGGAGAAAATTCACTCATCGCCAATGCGAATTTCACTGAAAATTTTTAATTACACAGCGAATTTCGATTTTTTAAACATTTCAAAGCCATTCTCTTATATTTTAGTTTGGTTTTTGATTCCTACTTCGTAGTATAGACAATCTAATATATATATTATTTTGATTCATGATAGCAGTCGTTATTTCTTCAGCTCATATTTCTATCGAGTATGCCATACAATTCTTACTGTTTTCCTACAAGAAATATCTTTTATTGAGGATACTTTCAATCATTTATTCATCTGTAATATGATTTAAGCATTAAGTAGATAGCCAATATTTTCTACTTAGAACAAAAGAAAGTTGAGTATCTCTTTCGGAATGTTAATATTCGACGTTTATTATCTCCATGAAAGAATAATGCTCGTCTAAAAATGAATAAAACAACAAAAACTTCATTTTTATGACAAAAAAGAGATTCCTTTTGTTTTTATTATATGTACCACGAAAAGTAGGTTTAAAAATGTAACGCTGAAAAAAATCACGTTCCTAGATGCGTTTGTTCGTTGGCATCGAACGAATGAACCGCTCTTTCGGTTCAATCGACTCAGCCCTTTAAGGACGAACAAAAGAACATCGGACGAATTGATTTACGTCCGAGAAAAAAAAACGACCGCAAGAAGCGTTCCGGCGGCCGCCCTAACAAAATGAGTAACGAATTGCTCGCTCCCACTCCCGTGACATCTGTCGCGTCGCCCAGACACTTCGCAAAATGCATCCGGAACCGTAGCAGGATGGACAAAACAAAATCGATCGTATCAAAGAAATCAGATCTACCCATATCCGAGTTGCGTCCTCCACGGACCAGGAATTTACGTCACTTAGCGATATATTCCGCCCCCACACGCGTCAAACCCATTACCCGCCCAGTAAAAACGAGATAAGAAAAATGAAATGGGACGTGGCACGAATGTAATTGAGCGGAGCGTTGTCGAACGTTATGACGTAGGAGCGTTCTCGCCGTCCGGAGGTTAAGATTTCTCTCTTTTCTTTTCCGATGACGCATACTGTACACTCTCCGCACCCCTCACATCCTCGCGCTTTCGCCCTTAATAGGAAAGAGCTTCGTTTTCCCTCCCTCGCCACCGCCGTCCTGCCCACGCTATAGCCGAGGGCCTCTTTCCCCCTTAAACCTCCCCATCTCCCTTTCTCTCACTCATCTCCTCTCTCTCTCTAGCACCAAACCTCTCGTTAGAGCACCCCCCTCCTAATTCCTGCAGACATTTCGCCCTCCTAGCCCCTTAGGCCACAGTGGCGTAATTACTGCCGCAGTGCATTGCATGGGTGAGCGGCCCAACACCCCCGCATTTCCCCTTCCCACTCAAGTTTCCCTCCATCACGACACCAAAAACCCAGACTGCCACCCCTTTGACCGACCTCCTCCTCCCTTCCTCCCACTCTTCCCTCCTCTTCCTTCCACTCCTCCCTCCCTTAACCGTCTTCCTCCCTCGAAACTCCACCCCGCTTCTCTCTCCCTTTCTTCTCACAATTCCATCCCAATTTATGCCCGCTTCCCCTTTCTTCTCCCTCTCGAAAATCGACATTCGGTCATCTAGCAACAATGACTCCCCCCCCCCTTCCTAGCATCTCTCCATTGTTCCCCGAGACCCCTTGAATCGGATGTTTTAAGTGCCAAGTGGTGTCATAAAACGAAAACCATTTCGTTGGAAGTTGATGCTTCGATTGTTTGCGAACGCCACTGTCTTCTTCACCGACGACCCTCCTTGAAATGGAGGTTGATGGTTCAAAACCGAGTGAGCGTGAAAATTCGCGGATTAAATTGATACGAAAATGTTTCGAATCGAGGGGAGGAAGAGGAGGTTAAAAGGATTTCATTTTGATTAAAGCTGAAGTCGTGCGCAGTGAGAATAATACGCTTTGAAAGGAGGCTGTTTGGATCCAAAATACGTAAGAGGGGTTTTTAGTCATTCGCTTGCTGTATTGGCGCTTTACGAGTCTTTTTTTTTTTAAGTGAAGGTTTATTCGTGTAGCAAAGGGGTTTTTAAATTTTCGTGATTTGATGAATTACTGAAAAAAAAGGTACATAACGGAAATTTTTCTTATTATTTGTTTCTTACTTTTGATCAAGTAAATTCCCCTATTAGTAGACTATAAGTATTTGACGAATCGGTTTCGTTTTCGTTGCTTACCTGAAAGAATTACCCTTTAAACTTCGTTCGTAATTTAATTTTCCATTTCTTTGATTTTATAGTCAAACAAAAATTCAGCCCCTTATTTACAAAAATATGAGATGAAATTTATTACACAAATGGAATAATGAAACCGCACGTCTTGGGGATCGGGGTAATGTATTCTTTTTAAAGGACTAAGTAAAATGAATGAGACAGAATGGAGTTTTTAGGTCTCATACCAAACCTTATAAAAAAACAAATCAAATGATAGCAGCTCTTTCTGGAAATTTCAACGGGAAAAATACATATCCGGGAAACACCAGAGTGCGAATAATAATGCGAGTCAAAAAGAAATTACGTAACCTAAATATGGTGGAGAATTTGTATAAGGATCAAATGGAAACTTTTTCGTCGTATTATATTTCTCAGAGAAATAGAACAAAAATTCAACTACCGGAGAAAAATACGCATAATGTGAAAGCCATTGTTTCAAATTCAAGTTTTACGGGAAAAAATGCCAAGAGAAATTGGATCCACTCTAAAGAGAAAAAATTTCGCGTAAAAAATAATCGAGAAAAAAAAATCCCTTTCATCCTCAGAATTACGCATTCCGCTCAAGGCTTTAATTCTCCGACAAAATGGAAATCTTGGCGGAAAACGTGACCGTGTTGCGCTTAATTTAATTAAAGGACGCACACGGAAAATCTTTAAGGAGAGCTCGCTTGGTACTCAATTTTGGGAGAGTTGTGGAGATGGACGGGGAGAGAAAGGGAGAGAAGATGAAGAGGAGAGAGTGAGAAGGGAGAGAAAGGAAGGGGTGAGAGTGTGAGGAATTCGGAGAGAGAGAGTAGAGAGAGATAAGGGAGAGAGATAGAAAGAAGATGGGGAAGAAAGGTTGAGGCCAGCAAGAAATGCTCTTTTTTTGGGCCGCAGTTGGCGGTTTTTAGTAGAAATACATTGGGAAAGTCGGACAAAAAATAAACCCTATTTCACTGTATCTGCAGAACCTATGTCATGGCAGCAGCGGCGTGTGCCTTTAAAGCTTTTGAGTATTTCCGTGATGAAACAGTGCTTAACAGGATAACTTTATGGTTTTGAGGTATTTTTATTGTGCAAATAAGATTTGAAAATTACTTTAAAAGAGATGTTAAAATTAAAGTTGTTATCTTTCTTTCGTTGTATACAATGAATCATTTTAAAACGTAGGTCGTAAGTAATTTATGAGATAAACTTAAATAGAGAATAACTTTTTTGTTTTAAGGTGTGCTGTGTTAATAATACTTAAGAATTACTTATACAGAGATTTTAAGATTGAGGTTGCTATCTTTCTTGCTTAGCATATAGGAAATAGTTTAAACTTGAGAATATCAAGAAATTAGTTGTTACCCTAATAAGCTACTGCAGTTATATTTGCTTGTCATGAATTTCAGTTACGTTAAACATACATACATTTTAATTATACCTTTTCTGCTACAAAGCTGTCATTGTCAGTGGCGATTCACCGGTATTATATTGTAATAAGAAACTTCTTTGAGATACCTACTTTGTCGATTTCATTTAGCGATAATACGAGGTCAGTAATTCTCTATTGAACATCATCGATGATAGTATTTGCGATGTAAATCATCTCGATAATGAACACTGCTTATCAAATAAGTTAAACAAAGTTTCATGCGTCTCCATTTGAGAAGCAGATTTATTCCGTGACGTTTAATATCTCTTTCAAAATATTTATTTATTTTTTAATTTTCTCGTCGAGCAAAATTTTTCCCACGCTCTCAATTTGTTTAAGCGGATTCCTTCGCGAAATTTCGGCGCCTTGGCGCTTTGCTAAGTGATTAAAAATCAGTGCGAAACGCGTCTGCTTCCTATTAAGAAGTTCTTCATTTTTCAACTTCCAGCTCGACGCGACGCCTAAAAAAGAATCCGTAACACAAACATCTTCGTGTCGGGGAGTCAATCTTTCGAAAAGAAACGATAAATATTTATCGCGCCTTAAAACGCCTTTTTCGTCCGATTGACATGTATATTTCTCGTCGTAAAAAGAAATCTTTAGGGCCGCACAAAAATAACATTCAGACGCCAAATGTTCCCAAATATTGAGGGTTTTAATGGGTTTCCCAACCGTCCTACTGTTTTCTCCTTCCCTCGTTCGACTGCTGAACGAATTTTTACCGCAAGAAAGTGGGATTAAGGAACAACCCTAACGTTGAATACTGTCGCCGGGTGTCCTCAAAGCTCCTAAAAACTACAATCTCCATGCACATCTCTCTTCCTCTATAATCACTACCTTCCCGACCCCATTCGGTCTTTCTTCTCCCCCAGTTCTTGCCCGTTTCCCCCTCTACATTCCTATTCTTCTATTTCTCCCTCTTTCTCCTTTCTTCGGTCCTATTCACTTATCTTCGTCTCCCATTCATCCTCTCCACATCCTCATTTTTCACTCTGCAGCACGGGTTCTCAACCTTTTCGATACGGCGAGAACCGCTATACTTTTACAAAATTGGAATGATCGCAAATGAAATCAAACCAACGTGGAAGTTATTAATAATATTCTTTAGTACGTTTATAAAAAATTGATGCTTGTGATTTGTTAATTTGCTGCTATCTAAAAAATTTTTTCATTGCGGTTTTGTCATATTGATTAATTTACTTTCTTTACCCTGAAAAAGCGCATAGTGTGGTACTGATCGATCGATGGCGCTTCCGTATGTAAAAATGTGAACTATTATATTATTATATTTGCTGTTTCTTCCGAAAATAATTACCGTTTCATCTCAAATAGATCAGTTTTTTTCCAAACCTTTGCATAAATCTTATCTTTTAGAGGCTGCAGAAGATTGCATTAGAAATCTCAAATCGATTCTTCTTGCTACTTGAGGAACATTTTTATAGCGATAATTACCTCTTTCTTTGCAATTCGCTTTTGGTTCTGAAAATTGTTCATATTAAATAATGTAAAGAGTAATTTTGCGACTACTTTTTCTGAAGGCTCAATTTTTACTGTTAATAAACAATCAGTAACAGAAGAACGATTTCTGTCCAAACAGTCTACAAAATTATACATTAAAAATAAAGTTAATTCATTGAGTTTGTCGTGTTACATCACCTATGCTTCCGGCAAGTAGTAGACGTAGGTTCCTTACCTGGTGGAGTTCATGTTTCTCCATCTCTCTTTTTTAATATCCCAACTTGCCTTCTCCATTCCTTCCGTTCCAGCTTATTCCACTCCTATTCCATTCACTCTTTCCACCTCAATCCCCCACCCTCCATCTTTCCACTCCAATCCCCATACTCTCCATCCCTCATCCGCTCTTACCATCTCCTCGGCCAGCTTCTTCTGCCGCACAATGTACTTCTTAAACTCCCTTCGTTCTTAGTCCCCCCACAAAATGCTTCCCTAATTCTTGACCTGAGTGATTTTTGGCAATCTTGTCCCTCAAGCCTTTTTCTCCATCCCCGTAAATCCTCTTTCCTTAATCCTCATCTTAGTCTCTCTCCCCTACCATCCTCCGTTTCTGAGTTCTGCGGCCTGACTGATAGACGGTTAAATGCCTTTAGGCTGATCTTTTAATCCCATAAGAAATACAGGCACAACGTCCTCCTCCCTCCCCTTATCGGGGAAGCTACAGTTTTTTTTAGTGCCCCGGGTACGTTTTAAGGAGGTGGGTTAATTTTAGTCTCCATTCCGGGAAATGAGAACGGTGTTTTAACTATGGGATGTAAAACATCGCTTGTTTGTGTTACAGGGAAGGAATTCGGGGATGTTTTATTTATTTATTTTTTTTAAAAATAAATAAATCTTCTCTGTTGGTTAATATAACGCGTAGATTGTTTTTAACGGCAAATGTCTTGTAGGAAGCACATATTACAGGCTTTTCAGGTGAAAAGAATAGCTGTGTTAACTTCCAGAATTTGCGGAAGTTAACACCGTTATTCTTTTCCACTGAAATATGAGTATCACTTACCACAAAGTTGAACCAAATTCTTTGGATTTCATATTGCAACGATTAATTTTTTTTTAAGTTCACCTATGAACTTATTTCCTTATTATACTTTTTACACTAATAATTTCTTCTTCAACAGTTTTTGTTACAACTTTTAGAGACACCCTTCAGTTTTTATTATAAATCGACGATTGATAAGAGTTTTCGTTAGATTAATTCGGGTCATGTTAACCCTATGACTTAAATAATTAAAATTATCGAAATAAAGCCAGTCAGCTGTATGCTGTAAAAGAAGGAAATATTATTTTATTAATTATAATACCGAGGTTCTTAGAATGTTAAGTTAATGACATATACGCGGTAGAAATGTAAATTCTGTGGGTGATTTTCAATTGAATTTGTATTGCTTAGACTTCGGATGCATGTGTCTTGTCGAAATGATAATGAAGCAGATCTCGTCCTTGACATTCCAAGTTCCTAAATTTAATCGAAACGTTTTAGCTTAGCTTGTGATCGATAAAAAAAGGGAATAAATTAATCGGAGCCTTGGCCAAATTCCGATTTCTAAAAAGACTATATTGGCGTTATTTATTCCCCCTCACAAACGTCTATTTCGATCAAAAGGATTAAAAAGTTCGGACGATAAATTTGCCATCCACTCCCTCGGCCCGCTTGTGTTCTCGCTCTCTCTTTCTCCCGAAAAGACCAGATGCATTTATTCCTTATAAATCAATCACCGACGTTAACAGGGCCCAAAATTAAAACGGGACGAAGACATTGTTTTCAGTCCGAATCCACGTTACGGTGTGGATAAGGGAAATATCCTTCTCGATTCCTTCTTTCCTCTTTTTTTCCCCCCCTGGACTCCTTTGCCAAACCCCTTATCCTACTTCTTACTTCGTTGAAAACCCTCTTTTCTTTCCTCCTCTCTATCCAGCTCCCTCTAACAGGATCACATCTTCATTTCAAATCTCCGAAAAACCCTTTTTCCTTCTCCTTCTCTCGACCCTATTCCTTTCCTCCTTCGCCTCACTCTCCTTATCCCTATTTCTTTACTCCCTCCCTCTCTCTTTTTCCCTCTTCTACTTCTCTTCCCTCGATTTTTTTTCTGTCTTTCTAGAACAAGGAATCCGATTCAACGGTACGTCGTATTAAGGTTCCGTAAGAGGGATTGTTTTTGGTGGGGGGTCAAAGCTTTAGGTTTGGGAGGGAAGATGGAGGTCGCCCCAGGCCTTGGAAAGGAATTCGGAAGTGGAAAGAGAATTAGAAAAGAGATGGAGCTGGTATAGTAGGAGAATGCGTTAAAGAACGATAAAGAGAGAGAGAGAGGAAAAAAGGACTTGCGGCTTTGGTAGATTGAGGGGGTTATAAATAAAAAAAGCCGATGGTGGCACCATCATGTTGATCTTTTATCCTCTCTCTGCAACCTTTAAGATATTATTTTTTTTTTGCACTCCGGGAAATCTCAGAGCAATGGCGGTTTTGTGACTTTGATAGTTGGTATGTGGAATATACTCGTTGACAGGTTTGGCAAGTTTCTTTTCTTTCTATTTGAACTCGACTAGCTATTTGAATTAAAATTAGTGCTAAGCTAAAAGTTGTCTGTAGCAACCACTATAATAGTATTAAAATCGTAAATGTAACAACATTGCGTCTTGTGCCATATTCTTTTGTCAGTATTACAAAATCTTTAAACATTAAACATTTTCTACCTAAAAGCACCTATTTTGTATGAAAACTAGAAATTCCTTGTATGGCGCATTTTCCTTTCGATAAAGAATATTCAAACAAATTATATGCCTCAGTTTAAATATTAAATAAACAACTCAGAAAAGCGTATCTTTTGTACAAGTCTTTGCGGAGATGCGTGTTAAGTATGTTAATTAATGCGAACGAATCGCATTAACGGTGAATGCGATTCATGCCCACCTTTGTCGAGGGAACTTCATCAGACTTTTTTTTAAAAAGTGAAAGCTCTTCTAAGAGAAAATTCCGAATAGAACAGAAACCCTTATTCCATTCGGCATTCGGGGAAAATCTTGAATTAAGCCGAGATTCGGGGAATCGAAAAAATGAAGAGAGAATTTGGGACCGCGTTGAGTGTTATTACAATATCTGTGAAGGGTTTTTTTTTAATGTGCCCCTTGTGATCATCCCTTTCATCATACCTTTCTCGCTCGCTTATTTTCCTCTCTCTCTCTCTCTCTTTTTTTCGCCTCGTCTCTACCCTCCCTCCCTCCCTGTCTCTTTTTTCCTCCCCCCCTTCTCTCTTTCTCCCCCCTATCCCTTCTCACTCCACTCCTTTCTGCACCGCATCTGTCTCACCTCGCCTTTCTTCTTTTTCATTCTCAATGCAGAGAGCAGCGCCTCCTGCCGGGAGCAAGCGCCAGGTTATCTCTTTTTGATTTAAATCTATTTCGAGCCTTGCCTTCCTTCCTTTTTTCTCGCCTTCCTCCAACTCCTTCGTCCTCCGCCTTGCTCTCTTTTCTTTCTCCTTATCCCTCTACCTTTCATTCGCTTTCGACTTCTTTGTTTCTCTGACATCTCTATCTAGCTCCATTTCCTCCACCCCCCCCCCCCACTCTTTGCATCCTTTTCCTCTCGCTTCCTGTTCTCCCAGTCTCTCTCTCTCTTGATTCCCTATCCTTGCTTGTTATCTCTTTTTATTTCTCCCGCCTGCTTATCCTTTCTTCTGTACCCAGTATTTAGACATGTTATCTTTAATATCTTAACTAATTTTCTCTCTCTCTCTCTCCCCCTCTCCTCTCTCTCTCCTCTCTCTCTCCTCTCTCTCTCTCTCTCTCTCTCCTCTTTCCTCCTCTCTCTCTCCTCTCTCTCTCCTCTATCTCTCTCCTCTTTCCTCCTCTCTCCTTCTCCTCTCTCTCTCTCCTCTCGCTCTCTTTATATTAAAAGAATATTGTCGCGACAATTTTGTGGAACCCCCAAAAAATAATGGCAAATGAACGATATGGTAATTCTCAACTTTATTTTTTAAACCTGAAGATTCTTTGTAAAAAGCGAAACTTACGAGTATTTCTGAAATTAATGTGGAAAATTACGAAGTCGTTTCTTTGTTACTGCCATCTTTCTATAGTTCTCTTTCATCCAACTTTGTATCCCCCAACTGCTGTGTTTACAGTCTCACCTAGCAGTAGTGCTTAGCGGTTTAGATTGTAACTGTATTTACAATATTAATTAACGCTAGACAAATCATTTAAAAAGTATCCCTTTACACATTTCGATGTTGAAAGTGGTCCTTTCAAAAATATATACAATGCGGTTCCAGCGGAATTGGCCTGTAGTAAAGAGGGATAAACGTTCTCATTTTCCCCGTTTTCTCGTTCTTTTCTTTCTCTTTCTCTTCTTTCTCTTTCTCTTCATTCTCCCCTCTTTATTTCCCGCCACGTTTCTCTCCCAACTCTCTCCCACCCTTTCTCCGTCCTCTGGCACCCATGGTGACGCTCTATTTGAAGATGTTGGGAATAAATAGGGACCCGTGGCATTTCTCCCCCTTCCCCACCCTTCCGTTTCCATTCTTGAAATATGGCCGCGAGGTGTCTCGTGGGATGGTGCGCGACGCCGCCTCTTCGACGGAGCGTGCCGTGAAAGACAAATGAGCGTCTAAAAATCCGAATCTCTTATTCGAGGGTGCGTGACTGTTGCGTTTGTTGGAATATATTGGTCGCGTCCAAAATATCATAACTTCCTGCTTCTCTTCCCGTGTCTAGACTTTAATTCCTCTTTAAGACTGGTCTCGTTCGACAATTGTTTCGATATCGACGTCGTGGCTGGGAATTCTTTTATCGTAGTTATGTTAGATATTCTCGTAAAATATTGATTTCCTGTCATTCTCAAATGCAAATAACGGGTTTTTTAAATCTCATTTTCCGTCCATTATCTTTAGCACAGATTTCTCATAGAGTGTATTATTACAGAGAAATCAAAATATTTTTTCGTAGTGATGGCAAAATATCCTTGGGAATAGGGTTGGCGTCACAATAATTATCTCCTCGCGCGTTAAATATTATTTTTCCGTTGTTCGTATGCGAATTTGTTTTGTTTTTCTAATACAATTCTTTTAGACGAACTCTCATAATTTTCGCTAAATGTAAATTGTTTTAAAAAATTGCATCTGGTATCTTGGTTGGATTATTTCGGAGTATCTATGAATTGCGCGAAAGGGTTTAAAGCTAAAGGCGAGGGAGGCAAAAAAATATCGGTAAGATTATTTTGTCCTAATTCCAACTCATCGGATTTTTAACTGTATCGGGTATTTTGTTAATTTTAGGAATTTTGTGATTTGTCCCTTTTTAAATAGATTCCTTTAAAATACGTCTAGAAAATCCCATTTGTATAATGCGGAATGACGTTGCGTGAAGGCGCCTTGGATAATAGCCCAGATTACTGTTCTACAATTGTGACTGGGAACGACTTTTTTATTTCAAGTGTCGTATAAGTAAAAACATCCGATTATGTATATTTAATTGAATACAATCAAGTTGAAAAATGTTCTAAAATTAGTTTTAAATTAATTTTCTAATTATCTTGTTATTCGGCCGCCCAGCTGATTGCAGCTGTGTTATGGAAACGTTGTGTGTGATTCTCATCGCTTCGTAAGCATCATTAACATTAGTCAAAGTTTCTCGTTAAAAAAAATACATGGCCTCAATTTTCTGTTTAAAAGTTTCCTCGCTAGATACGGCCTTGACAACTCTTTAAAGTACAATAAAATTTAGTCAATTAATAATCCAAACCAACGTAGGACTAAACCTCACCTGTTGATGTTATTATACGTATTTTAGGGTAAGTTTTGGTCTTTTAGAATTTTTATTCCACAATTGTCTAGCTATTTTTGACATTTTCTCCGAATATAGATCATTTCCTCCAACAAATATTTATAAAGGAAGTATGTAAGACGAAAATAATTTTCTATTTTAAGAATATGAAAAATTCCATTTCCTTAGCTATTCTACCTAGTTTTTTGTCGCTATAAGCTATTATCCCTTCTTCCCATCTACCCTTCTCTACCATTAAATAGGATTTTCCGGATTAGTTAAACCAACTCTAAACAGGAAATGATACAATTAATCGGAATTCGGTACATTATAAATAGCATTTTATGACCGCGGTGATCCAGTAGTGTCTCTTGGGATGTTATTTTAACTGATGCATTAAAAAGAGAAGATATCCGCCCGTTCAGCTTCAGCCCTCTTTTCTCCATAACCCTCATTCCCCTTATTTTTTAACAAAAAAAGAAAAACAGGAGGTCGTCCCCTCTCTTCCCATTAAAGCAACGCGAGTTTTCGTCCAATCCGACGTTAATAGCCGGAGCGCCAAGACGTATATCACCCGGAAGTCCCATCTGGTTTACGCCGTCCTCCCCGAAATACAGACTAATGGGTAGGAAACGGACTTTGACAATGAAACGGTTAGGAAGAGAAAATAAGGGGAGAATAAAAAAGAATCGAGTTTTAAAAATAAGACCTTCTGCACATCTTTTCCCTTCCCGGGTGTTTTTTCAGCTTTTTGGATCTCCGATCGAATCGAATTAAAAGAAAAGGAATTTTTTTGGATTTTTTTTTTCTTCAGTCGGAAAAATACGATTTTTCCTGATACAAGCGAGATATTTCCGGCCAGCCTGTCTAACATCGTCTCGTGATAAATCAAGAAATTTTATTTATTTGTTTTCTTTAGGATTTTTCACGTCTCGTTTCTGGCTCCGGCAAATAGCCTAGGAGTGTTTTGATCGGAAGAAACTTAACTTTAGAAGAAAAATGTTTGCTTTCTTCTTTTGAATATTTAATTTTGATCAAAACGTATGTTTGTGGAAGTGGTGACTTTTGAGTTTTCAGAATCGCGTGCCGTTTTGTTTTTTTTTTTTCGTTGTTTGACGCTTGTGTGTAGCTTTGATTCAGGTTAACAATTTAAGAATAAAAAGGTCAGAAATTCTCACTGTTGTCCTGTTGACTTGGATGAAAGTTTTTCTTCACTAAATGGCAAGGAATGTGGCAGTTTACGTAAAGAACTTTGATAATTAGATGATATTTGAAATATTATAGGATTGGATTATATAGCTGCTATTCTGATTACTGGGCATTCTTTTCTCTCGGATTAATGTCCTTAAATATAATTTCAAATATTTTCTTTATAATTTTAATTTACTAACATTACTTGTATTACATGATGGTGTATAAAATGTGCATTTAATACTGCGTATATTCAACGCGAAAAAGTACTTTAACTGTAACACTCCTAAATGACAAAAATATCTAATGTCGCTATTTATATAATTGTTGACAAAAGAAAGTTCTAGCGTGTCCTTGGCCCTATTCTGTTTACCGTTTACACTCCTGGCATTATGAGAGAGAGAGAGTGAGTGAGAGAGAAATTCGATGGAATAACGTAGATATTTTACTCAGAGAAACTTAGCATTCAATGAATTATTCAAATCGTTCAATCATTCGATATAAGAAAATCACGAACTCTTTCGGAATGAAAACGTCATTATCAGATTATTATTCTCATTCGATCAAGCATCTGTTGGTCACGTTATGCAGGCGGTGCACCGTTACTATGGAAATAGGGGCGATAAAAAATCTAGGACACCAACTGCTTTCCCGGAGGCGGTTGATGTTATCTTAACGCGATGTTAAGAGGCGGAGAACTGCAGTTAATTCCGCGAAGGCAAATTCGTTCTTGTTCAGTCGCAACCGGACCCTTCCGGTGCTAGCCTCATGAAGTAGGAGAACTTCCTGGTTCGATTCCTTTATATTTCACCGGAGTTACGTTTAGGCCGCAGATAGAATTTCGGGCGCATAAATAAGACTGGCAAAATCTCTAGTATTCCGCTAAGTTTCTAACCGCAAAGTTACGGATGCATCATCGGATTCCGAAGTGATATAGTATTGCGCTATCGTAAGACCACGGTAGGACTGCATATTCCGCGGTGAGATTCTTTCGGTCGAAAGTCTAGGGTTGGAATAATTAGAGAGGCGCTTCATAAAGTCTAGCATGGTTTTAACCACACAATGCGCTCTGGAAAAAGACTTTCAATGTTAAATGCGTTTGTCGAAACTTCGGTCTTTCCTTTAAATTAGAGATTTTAAGATTTGTGCCAGAATAAAATTAGAGGGGTATTTACTTTAAAATTGGCGACATACTTAAGCTTATAGAAAATTTTAGGTTGAACTTTGAATTAAATATAGGGAGTACTTAGTATTTCTTAGATTTTAAAGAAAATTCCTCTGTTAATATTCTTCTTTTATAGTAAAACTCGATAAAAATAACACATTTATAGAAAATTTCTGTCAGATTAGGAAGAAGTATACCTCTGGAAGTACGGATACATTTAAGCTTTTGTGTTATTAAAGTTTAGAATACCGCTAACCTGTAAAGAGAGAATTTCTAACAGAGGGAAATCTACATGTAAACTTTTATCGATGAGAAAAGGCATAGTTAAGATGGGAATATTGTTCATCACCTCCAGTTACAAAAAAAACACGCCAATGTTGTCGTTGTTTGTAAAGTTCCACGATGCCGTTGGACATTTCTTCCATCTGTCACATTGAGAATACAGTAAAACCCCGCTATACGTTGTTTCGCATATACGTCGCCAATCAATTAAGGAACATGTTTCGTTATAAGTTGTGTCACTTCGCGTATACGTCGTTTGTGAAATACTAAAAGCAAAATTTCAGAAATTCCAATTGCGGTGCATAAATTATAACTATAACAATAAAAACCCTCTATTCGGCTTTTAATTTCATGTTTATTATTATTTTAATTAATTAATTTAATTTCGTGTTTATCAATTCGTGTAAAAGCATACTCAGAATAAACATTTGCTGGCCATGTGTTTGAGAGATCACGATGGGTTAGGTGGTTCACAAGTTACACAGGAGATAAAAGGGACTGTCCCGGTTTTAATGACTATGTGTAAAAACCTATTTCTGAGCGACAGTCAGCTATAAGAGAGGTTTGTGAACAGTTGTGTCTAACATTTTGTGTGACCTTTCATCCCGGTTTACGTTTGCGTTGATATCTCATGAGATATTGAATATACTTTGGATTGCGAAATCTGATTGAAAAGTACTCTAAAGTGCGTATCAGTGTACGTGTAAGTAAAGAAACAATTTTTGTGTTCCATCACTCTATAGATAATTATTTTCGGTGATTTATGAATTTATTATTGCAATTGGTTACTCGTTGTTACGATAAAATGTATATTAAACCCTAGTAGCAATTAGTGGTAAACACATAGTGGTAACATAGTATGTCTAATGTACTGTACTGATATGTATTATTTGGGAAACAAGTGTGTCACAAAATATCCGCCAGGAACGTAACCCCTACTTTTATCATAGTTCTTACGGTAATCTTTGTTTCCCTATACGTTGTTTCGTTATAAGTCGCATTTTTCAGGAACGCATCTCCGACGTATAGCGGGGTATTAATGTAATGGAATTTTTGTACTTTTCGCATCGATAAAACACGCTCGACTCGCAAATTTAACAGAAAATGCGTACTATTATCAGAAAACGACTCTTCGAGTAATTCTGACCCGATGAATATGCATTTTTTTGTAAAAACCTCTCTAAAGTTTATCAGAACACCCATTTATAAGTCCTTGAACTCCTCTGACGAAGTGTTCTCTCTCTCTCTCGCTCACTCTCTCCCTTCCACTTCATTTTACCGTGTTTTCATTCGGTAAACGACTCCGCAGAAAAAAAGCTCCACTCTTCGCCTGCACATATATATTTCGTGCTAATTAGATTTACATTCCGCCCAGTGAGGTAAAAAAAATAGCATCGCGTACGCAAGTGCGTTTTTTTACGCATTTTTGCTTCCTAACGACGCTCTTAATTATCCCTAGTTCCGGATGTCTGCGTTGCGTTTTTTTTTTTTCTTCGAAAAACACGCCGTTAATTTGCCATTCAAATACGTTTGCACCCGATTGCATTTCGTTGCAAAACATAATTTTGCCTGTTTGTGTCCAACTATAATCCGGCTCGAAATGGATTAAAACTAACGAAAGGTTTTGGTGAAAGAACGTACGTTAATTGCTCGTCGAACCGTCATTAAGCTCTTGTAAATTTTTGCAAGGTTTGAAATTTTCGGCGAAATTTGGATAAGCGGGAGATATTTTTAAAAAAACGCCGGACATAGAGATAGAAATATTTTACCCTCAGACGAATTGTCTTTTTTCCTCGCGTTCCTGAGTGTCAACCAGCCGGCTATTTATGCGCGCGCGGGTATTATTAGCCGGGAGTTCTTTTCGGGCGCGAAGATAAAAAGATATTTTTTGCACGCAAACGAAGATCTATTCTTTGCGAGAGGAAATATTTCTTCTTTGTAATAGAAGCTGAATTTTATTCTTTAAAATCTTACAATGCCTCACCGACGCGTCGACCACAATTTTTGTATGCATTAAATATTTTGCTTTATATATGTGCCTTTAATGAAGCGGTTCAAAATTTACATCTTTTTCGATTTCGTGAAAATATTATTTTATTCGTTTCATTTTTATCGTGTGAATGTGTGGTTATCCCTATAATTATTAATTTACCTGCAAATTACCGTTTCTATCCTGATTATCTATGCCTTTAATAAAGCGGTTCAAAATTTACATCTTTTTCGGTTTCGTGAAAATATTATTTTATTCGTTTCATTTTTATCGTGTGAATGTGTGGTTATCCCTATAATTAATAATTTACCTGCAAATAACCGTTTCTATCCTGATTATCTATGCCCGTGGTGCCCAACCTTTTCTACAATGCGGGTTGCGTCGGTGATTATGAATTATTCGGCGGATCGGATTTAATCCTAATTCGTAAGTTACTCATATATTCTGATATAAGTGAGCATCAAGTCTAAATAAGGTTATTATGGTTAGAATTTCAATATTAAAAGTTTTATTGCTAAAAATTTCTTTAAAGTGCTCGAATTTTTGTATTAATTTTATAGCTCTGCGTTTGGATACCCATGATCTATGCTAATCATAGTTGAGATTTTTAGAAAGATTAAAACATAATTACTATTGCATAGGTCGACTTCGTTGCTAATGAAAACCGATGCTATTCTATATCATATCGAAATAGAGTTACAATTTCGGTTTAGTGTGAAAGTTTAAATTCCATTTCGAAGTACATTTCAAACGTAGGGATAAAATTAGAACAAAATTCTTCGCCCTTTTTTGCCCTAATGGCACACCTTCTCCCCAAAGTCAATTTATCAAAATTTAAAAAAAAGAGAAAAACGCACGAGAGCGTCCTCAAATTCGTTTATTTTTTAAATTTCGAGCCTCGCCAAGTCTCGCGAAGAAAAATAAAAGTAACGTCCCCCGAAATACCTTCGATGCATCGCGGGGGGGAAAAAAAGAGAACGACGCTTTCTCGGTACTTTCCGCGGCCTGCAAATTTTACTCCCCGTCCGGTTTCCATGGAGACGGGAATGTGGCCGTGGTGCAAAGGAGTAAAATTCTACATGTGGGGAAACCACATCCAGACGCCCTATGCGGCGTTTTCCCCTCTTTGTATTCCCGACTGCTTTGGACCCTCTTAAGCCTCATATCTCATCTTTCCCGTAGCAACGGCCCTGGAGACTTTTCACCTAGGTCACTAGTCTCTCTATATCTTTCTATCTTTTTCGCTTTTCCTCTCACGCCGTTCGTCTCTGCATCGTATTAAGATCCTACGTTAGGCTTTTAAGACCGTTTTCCCGTCTTCGCCTGCTGCAGTAATCTTTTATTACTGGTAAGAAATAGCACCTTTAATTTGACATTTACTGGCAGTAAATTTAATTGAAACCTCGCTTTTTTTCGTTCGAGTTTCTTTTTCTCGTAGGACGGTGCAGCTGTTACTCATCGAGGGTTTTTTCCAAAGATTTTTTTTTCTGAATTTTCTCGCGTATCGTTAAGGGAACCTCTCTTACTTTTTTAAGTGCGAAAACTTCACACAATTTGATTATTTCGAGCGAAGTACGAGTATTTTTCGTCACATAGTTTCAACGGGTATGTCGTTCAAATTTTGCGTGAATTTACTCGCGTGCTATCTCAATTTTTTATTCGAATGCTTTATTAAAGCACAATTTCATTATTTCTTAATGGCCGGCGTATTCTATTTGCTATTTAAAATCATTTATCCATAAATACTGCAAATTTACATTCTAGCGAGATATAAAATCAATGGAATTGTCCTGTCTTGGTATGATTGATAATAAATTTTACGTTCGTTCCATGAAAGAAATATTTTTTGAGTAAGGTTATCTTGAATTTGAATGATATCCAATTTATCGAAATATAAATGTACTTGTGATGGAGATATGTACTGAAAAATTAAACGTAAAATAAAATGCAATATTTACTAAAACCTTTTTCACGTACCTACTTCTGGTATTGACAGCCATAATATAAATACATTTACTCTGGACTGCTGTTTCTGGCAGCTTTGAAGGAGGAAATTATCCCTCTTTCTTTACCATCTCCAGTAGTCACTGGTACGCCTGATGAATCATTAACATTTTAACACGCCTCTTCAGAATCACCGTAGTTCATCATAATAAAATTATGAAGTTATTAATTTATCCAATTTCTTTTTGTTAGCCATCATTTGTAATTAATGAGGATTTCATTTTTTTAGCTGTCACTTCGCTCCATTTCCATATGCGACATGCTTTAGATAGTTTTTATATTGAGCGTCGCGTATGCGCCGCGAGTAACGCTCTCTATGGAGATTAGTTAAAAAGCGTTGCAAATGCTCTCTTTCTACGAGGGCAAAAAGCACACGAAATTTGGTGCACGCGGATTTTTCCCGCCGTGTACGACATCCTAACCCTTTGACGGGACAGAACATCGTGCGATGTTTTCCATTTTACATTACGTTAACATTATGCCCTTTTACCATCCCATGCTTTCCGTCCGAATGCGAATTCGTGTTTTCCTCTCTCTTCCCTTCCTAACAGACGGAGGCTTAATTAAAGAGTTGACCCTCTCGTAACCTCCAAGCTGCAAAGTGAAAATCTAACCCAAAGGGGATCCTAGTTATCTGTGTTATCATTATGGCAATGAGCTGTGAAATGTTATAGCATTTATAGAACTAGAGAAAGGGGCGCTTGAATTTCTTGCACATTTGAAACCCCTTCTACCTTCTGTTGATGTCGGTTTCGTTTATTTCCTGATGTAAGTGTTAAGGCTTATCTTACTCGAAAAAGCTCATCTAATTAGACTTTCGTGTACATATAGGGCGAAATTTTTCCTCTTAATTCCGAACGTTAATACACTCAGCCCAACAAATGTTTGATATTATCTTTTAAAATGACAAACCAGGAAAATGAAGACTTTAAATTAGAAAGCAGTTTTTTAATAAATTTAGGAGCTAGCAAATGTAGTATATATTTTAATTCTTCTGAACCACCAAATTAGCCGTGTAGGATCGATAACTCATGAGTTATTTGGGTCTGTCAAAATTTAAGAAAGACGTATGTACCATTGAAATAGTCCGTGGATCAACCTGTATATTTCAGCTTTTGTTTGTTGTTTTTATCTGCAGCCACTGGTTTTGGCATTATTTAACAAATATATCATTTTATGACTATATTATTCTAAGACAAACTTACCAAAATTGGTTTTTCATCAAATTTTTATTGTGCATGTCAAGTTATAAAAATAACCGATTTGCCTGTATAATTAATACTTGGGCTTATTTGCGTAATAAATCATTTTAACCGTGGTCTCAGGTTTCGATCGTCGATTTTAAATGTTAACCTACCCTTAAAACTTTCCTTCTTTGGTTTAAAAATTTGAAAGAGAGTTTTAAGATCCATCGTTCCTGAATTCAAGACGTAAACCTTTGAACGCGGAGTTATTCGAGACGCGAAGTCACAGAGGCCGCTTCAATTTTTCGTCGGAGGCGTTGAAAAAAAATCGACTGATGTTTATACGAGAGTTAAAGATCCGAGCGCATTCAAAGAGTAATAAAAAAAGGAGAAAAGCCGTGGAGAGTACATCTGCACCGTCTCCAGGATTTAGCAAAGGGGCTTCCCTTACTCCTTCCCTTCCTTTATTTTTTTCTGCTGCTCCCTCTCTTTCTCTCTCGCTTTCTTTCTTACATATCCATCTGTTAGAGTGCCTCCGGCCGTTCAGAAAGCGTCGCCTTGACTACCATCCCTTGAGGCGTCCGTTTCTCTCTCTCTCTCTCTCTCTTTTTCTCATTTATTGAGGCGTCCCCGTGTGTCGAAAGGGTTTTTTAAAATTATTTTCTGGAAAGGGTTTAGTGTTTCTTAAAGTGGAAAAGAAGACGGGGGAAAAGGGGTGGTTTTTTGAAGTTTAAAATTGAAGTTTAAAATTGAAGTTTTTTTTTCTTGCGGGAAGATCGAGTAGAAAAACTCGCCGCGAAGTGTCACTCAAATGGTTTAAAAGGTGTTACTAGATCCGTAATAAGGGTGAAATTTAGATAATGGTTTAAACGGTGTTTAATTAATTCGGAAATAGAGATCATTATTTTGGTGACATGATTAGCAGTAGCTTTGCTTTGTAATTTATTTTATCTTAAGTTAGGAATAATAATTAGTTTTCCACGATAATTGAATGGTAGAGTATCCTCCCGGGAAATGGAAGATCCGGGTTATATACCCGCTCATGGCATAATTTTTCTCGTTTCAGAATTATTTCCAACATTCCAGCTTATGCCTGTTTGCATAGTATCTTATGATCAATTTGTGATTTGACTTAGTAAATCCTTGGAGTTGGCTGGTATTACGAAGGAGTTATGCTCTAGCAGAAATTTTCGTCTTAAAAACTCATCATTTGAATTCAATACCACGTATTACCTTTACTTAATTTTGACTCATATCAAGCTCAGTTCAATAAGGTGTAGTATTATATCTTCTGCTCAAAGCTTATAGTTATAGTGTATCCGTTGGCTTAAATTATAGCATAATAAATTTGTTTTTAAGCGGCTTAAATCGTTCATGACCTATTGGCAGCAATGCGGACGTCTTGGATAGCCCTTTCGCCGTTACATGTCAATTTATAACAGCGGTTTGACGTTCTAACTATATTCCTAAATAAATTTCTTTCTCGTTTACGTGTACTCCGGAATTTCTATTGAAGGCCATACATGCAGTGACAGGAGCAAATATCGAGTCGCTTTCGAGGTAGTATAAATTTGCATAAAACAAGCTTCTAGTACAACTTGATTGCTTGTCTCATTTGTATAATTTCAGTTACATTACTGGGAGACGAATTATCCTTTCCATTACACCTAATGGTAAATTATTCCTACGCCTACATGCGCGTATTCTTCTTAAGGCCCTTGAATATGAAACTACTGCTTTTTTGACGCCTCGTTTCCTATTAATGATGGTGGCTTAGCTATATTTCGCACATTAGATAATTTATAATCGTGTCGTACTTATGGGTATTATCTAATTGCATCTATGTACTGTTGTTTCAAGTATTTTTACTTGCCCGAAATTTAAAGAATTCTTTATTTAAAATCGCTGCAATGGTAATCGCTACTATAAGAGAAGCAAACATAAACTTGTTTACCATAAAAAGCTAATCAATCATAAATCAATGCTAATGAAAACGTCTACCTGATGAATTTACGCGATGGAATATTTTATACGCCTTTCCACGAAGTTCAACCCGTATCTTGACGCAACGGAGAAGCGGACATAATCGGTATATGTTGGTCATAGTTCTTGCTTGGGCTTAATAATTATATTAAAAATTGGTTTCGGACATCATTCGTAAGTTTCAGCTGTATTTGTGTTAAATTTACGAATTGTGCATTTAAAAAGTATAACACGGTACTTTAGCGCTTAAATCTTGATTGGCAATTATATGTCGCGATAAGGGTTTGTTACCCAAACTTGAAAATGAAGGAAATAAGTTATTGCAGAAATATTGGACCATTTACCATCAACCCGAAGTTTTTGATTTAATTTTCTCCCTTGCCCATCCTTCTGGAATATATTTCTTAATCGGCTATTGCCGACACCACATTCCAGAAGATTTCTATCGATTAGTATTAATCATTTGCAGGTTACCGTGTGCTCAATAGGAAGACGTAATTATGTAAAAAAGACAGAGGTGTTTTGTTTGTGACGAAGAACATGATTACATTGGCACGAGAGAAATGAAGTGCATAAGTTGTTCTTTGTCACAATGTGTATATTCCTTATGCAAATAGCAGTATTATCCTTGAAAACAAACAGGGATTCATACAGTGTCATTTGTCTGATTCGTTCGTTTTGATTATTCAATCAATATAAAAGATAATTTTAAGAGTTTATGTGTTGGCCTTGATTTACGCATGAATAAATAATCATCTTCTAATTAGGAAGCTTAAAGACAAGTCCGTGACTCAAGAGTCATCAATTTGCTTACACCGAGGACTAATATGGAAATCTGCTGATGATTGTACTGAAAACCAACAGCAGCTTCAGTGAGTTTCTATTCATGCTTGTAGTTATAGGTGTTAATTACGTTTGTGCAACTCTAAAATCAAAAGCATTATTTTACTTGTATTGTATTGCTATCAAATTTAAATATTAATAACGCAGAAACGCAATTTAAATACTAAGTCTTGGTTTAATCTTATAGCTCAAAGTCACATTTTTTACAATTATGCCCTTACAAAACCACAAAAATGCTTGGATAAACAAAATGCGAATTTCACCCACAAAGCAGCCGGCCTCAGTGGTAATTAACTGCCAGTGGATTCCAGGAAATACAATTTGGAAGGCACAGTTTGACAACCCAAAAATATAGTCTAACAGCGACAAGGTATTGCTCGTGTGCATCATATAGGTGATCTTTTAAATTTATGAGATCAATTCCATATGAAACGAATTTTTGGAATCTTCTTATCTCTCTCCTTTCGCACAGAAATTCGTTCGCACAAATGCGTAATGCAGTTTCGTTTTTCCGTTAGATATTTCAAGTCCAGCGGAAATACTGTCAGGTAGTGCAGTGAAGTCATTAGGAGATTGTATGGATTTCCGATTTTCGAATCGAGGTACATCCGAAATACTAATGCTTCATCTCGTATTGAAATATACCGTCGGAGCACTTAATGAATTTGGAGAACCATTTACGACAGATGGATGGACTATGACGCATCAGAAAAAATATATAAATTATGGAGACTGTTCCTCGTAACGATGTTTTCTTTCCCCCTCCCTGGAGACCTGCCCTAATCCCGAAAACTCCTTGTATATTCATGAAAAAAATCCTTTTTCTTCCCTTCTCTTTCACATCTCTCGAAATTTCTGATTGAAACCATTCATCACCGCATTGGATCACCCTTTAGAGTTTAGAGGTGTCTATCCTTTCCCACGAACCACGCAAAACTCCTCTTTTTTTCCAAGACGTAAATTAATTAAATGGGTTTTCGACCCTCATCCCATCCGAATCCAGGAAAAAGAATGATTACACCCATCTGGAGAGGGATAATTCCAAAAAAAAATTCACCTTTTCTCCTCGTTTTTCCCGCCGTTCCTTCGCACCCGTCATCTGCCGTCGCACGATTTCTTTCTCTTTTTTTCGCTTGCTTCCAATCAGAGGGCGTGCCCCCCTCTCGCTCCACGCCCTTTTTCATTTTGCCTTTTCTTCCATTTTTTGGGATCCCAATAACATCCTCTAACATTATGCCTCGCGAAAGGAAGAATGCGCGTAACGTCGCATGAAATGCTTGTTTCGTCATTTCTCTCCCTCTCTCCTATCTCCTCTCCGTTACCTTTCTCTCTCTATCTCCTTTCAACTTTGGACTTACGCGATATTTTTTCGCTTTTTTTTTATTTTCATTAGTTTCCTCGCTTGCCGCCAGGCGTCTCCCTTCTTTTGATGCCTCTTTTCCATTTAATTTTTCTCGTGTCTTTCGATATCTCCATCTCTGCGTCCTTTTTTTTTTCATTTTCCTTCGTCATTTCGGTTGTTTTTTTTTGTTGTTGTCAATGTCTGTCGTGACGTAGAGGGAACGCGTTTAAGTGATAACGTTTCTTCTTTTTTGGGAGTTCAAAGGACTATTTTTTACTGAAAGCTTTGCTCTCGCGTGTCTTTTTCGGCTTCATTACTCAGTATGTTCCACACTTTTGAAGCATGCAGCGTTGCGCGGGAGTAGTTTCTCTCATCTTCTCTAATTCTTTTCTTTGACACGGTTCTATTTTGTCGCGGCTGATACGTGTATTTTATCATATTTTCTAATAGCTTTCCAGCCAGACTGGTTAAAGCGAACGATAAAGGGGATCTACTACTTTCATTACGTGATAAATTACCTACGTCGCGGTGAAATATTTATTTCTAATTCCTCCTTGCTCCAATCCTGAAAAACCCTTATCTTCCTAATGTCGAGGAAAAATGGCCGCAAGCTATTACGGTTTGGGACTCCACGTAAAATTTTTATGACGATAAAGTGCAGCGCCGTCTTTCCCGTTTTTAATTAATTCACCGCGACCGTAAATCATTTTATTGGAACTTTTAGTCTTGTTTGAGTTTGACGTTCCCATTAACGGAATGTTTTCGTTCTTAGTGAGCTTGAATACAGCTTCCAAGAATAAGCATTGTATCATTTTTACTTTCTCATACGTAGTAATGGGAAAGTATTGTATTCATGAAAAAAATCGACTTCCAGATTTCAACGGATATACATGTTTTGAGGTCCCTAGAACACGTTTAGACTATTTTCGGAATGATGTCTGTCTGTGTGTGTGTGTGTGTGTGTTAGTGTGGGCGCTCTAACTCAAAAAGTACGTGCCATATCGTTACCAAACTTCATATCTAACACTCTTACATGAGAACAAAGAACTGATTAGTTTTTGGACAATAACGGTTAAACGGAAGTCGAGGTTTATTCGAAACCCGATTCGGTTTTTGCGATATTTCTTGGTTAAAATATCATTTTTGTATTTACAATTCTATACAAAAGTTATAGAGAATGTAATTTCCTACAACTTTCATTTGAAACAATTTTCTATAGGAGTTATTGTTTAGAAGTTATTTATAAATAACCGGTTTTTCGGTTTCCGTTAAATATCTCCTTAACAACATCGTTATTGGTAATCTTCGTAAGGACCAAAGTTGTAGAGAATAATATTTCTTCCAAGTTTTGTTTGAAACTAATTTTCGTAGAACCAACCATTTCGGATATATTTCGCTTTTTCTTAATACCAGCCTACAGCGCCAACACCATGTAGCGGTGAATTCTGTAAACATTCAAAATATACGTAATTTACGGCAACGACGTGTCTTCTTTTACGATACGAAATAATAATTTTGCCTTATAATGCTACTCATAATAATTTAAATATCTATACCCCAAATATGGAGAAAGTCATGTGTTGGCCACATCAGATTTTTTAATTTTCCCATTCATATTTGATTCTTCCCGAGGCAAAATAATTTCTGTTCTTTTTGTTATTCATAATACCCTCTATTTAAAGATACAGCATTTAAAATGTCAGGGAATGAAATTTTTAATTCTTTTACTAAGTAAAAAAATTCTAAGATATCTCAAAAGCGTATTTACATCTACATTAAGTGTATTTCCTTAGCGACGCTCTCATGCTTTTAGAATTTTATCGAATGTTTGATTGACGTTGGGCAGTTGATGAATGGCTTAGATATCTATATTTCATCCGGGTCACTCATCTGTCCTAAAAACTTGAGATTTATGGGTAAATTTATGAGTTATCAAATTTTTCACATAGGTTATTGACATGATATCACGAATACACATTTATTTAAATATGAAAATGACATTTATGGTTCATAACGTATTTCGTACCGGTTTTAATTTGGTTAAATGTACCCCAACTTATAATTCACTCCTTATAATGCCTTTCGAACAAGATTGTTTTAATTTCCATAAAATTTCGTTCGTTATTATTATTATTATTCATCTTTAGGATTCTACGTAATGAAAATTGATATACTAAAATGTATGTTTATTAGCCTTCGGAACGACATTTATTGAAACCAATTGGGTTCACAACAACTCGACGATGCATTCACCTTTCCCGTCCTCAAAACCATTAATCATCCGTACAAAATTTTCCACGTGAAACGTGATTACAAAATCCAACCGCCTCTATGCACCGCTTTACTGAAATAACTTCAACGCCACGCGGTTCGTGAAAGCCCCGCGATTTTAATATCCTCCGCGGATTTTTTTTAAAGAAATAAACCGCATAGAGTGCTCGACTGCTCTTCGTTCGTTCCCCCGATGGTTCTGCGGTGCGTCCGCACGGATATCATTCGACTGATTGCGCGGAAAGATAATAAAAACGATGCCACGGACGAAATCAAAGGGAGGAAAAAAAAAGGATGCGCTTGCAATGATACCGCACGCAATACACTCGACCGGTCCCCTTTTTTCCCCTCCGTCGTTTCTGCGCTTGCAATGATACCGCACGCAATACACTCGACCGTTCCCCTTTTTTCCCCTCCGTCGTTTCAAGTCCGGTCCGAGAGGGATCGATTAATTGAGCGACACACGGCATGACCTCTAGTCGCCTTAGTGGGATGAAATGGCGGAAGAGGTACAGTCCTCTCCTTCTTCCTCCTTCTCTCTCTCTCACTCCCGACCTCCTCTAGCGGCTCATCAATTCAGCCTCCTCTTTTTCCCTCTTTCTCATCCATATCCATCAAGGGGAAGGAGATCGTGTTCCATTCTCGTTTCACTCTGTACCTCTCTCTCTCTCCTTGAATTTCTTCCCTCTTGCCCTAAACTGCCATTCCCTTATGGGATTTGATTCCATTAGAGAAAGAGGTTTGCTCATATAAAGAGACTTCAATCTCTCTAGCGCTCTCTCCCTCTTTCACTTCGTCCTTTGCGTGTCTGCCGCGAGTCTCGCTTCCGTTACCTTTTCAAACTCTCTCCTTCGTCGTCACGTGCTTTCTCCAACTCTGCTTTCTCCAACTCTTCCCCCGCTTTCTCCCTTTTCTTTTTCTTTCCCTTCGCCTCCTCCTGGCCCTGCCCCTTCGATTCCTCTTCTCGTTTGTCGTTCCATATTAATTTACTCCCTGTCATTTTAATATTATTTTCTCCTCTGTCTTATTTTCTCTCTTGCCCGTTTTCTGCCTCGATGCCCGATTTTTTCCGTACGCTTCTTTTTCTCTCTTGTATACCCATCGCTTCAATCTTAAACTTTCTCTCACTCCACTTCTCTTTCTTTCTTCCTCTTTGCTATTTTTTCCTCTCCGTATCTTTTTCCTTTGCTTTTCCTTCGTTTCCCATTCTCCCTCTTCTTTCACTTCCTCTTTCCTATCCCACCTTTCTTTCTCCTCTTTCACCTCCTGTTCCTTTCACTCATTTAACTTCCTTTCCTCCATCTTTCACTTCCACTTTCCCTCTCGTTTTCCTTCTCCTTTTATTTCTCTTCCTCTTCTTTCAATTCATCTTTCCTCACTCCTTGTTTTATTCCTATCCTTCCTCCCTTGTATCTTTTCTTCTTCTTTGCACTTTCCTTTCGTGCCCTACCGTCTCTCTTCTTTCACTCTCGCCTCTTTCCCTCACCTCTCCTCTTTTTCTCTCATTTCTTCCTTCTATTTCATTTCCTTTCGTCCCTGTATTTTCAGCCTGAAGAAACGAGCCAAGGAAAAGTCTCTCCTTTCTTCTCTTCCTCTATTTTCAGCTTTATATTTTCATTTCTCCGGGTTTTATCGCTCTTTTCGATTTAGCGTCATCTCCTTCGTGCCTGGCGCGTTCGGTATGCCTTCTTCCTTCTTTTTTTTTTCATTCCCAGGCGCGCGATGAAGCGGCGATCGAGGATATTCGGGCGATGATACGGAAAGGAATCAGATTTCGAACAGAGGGAAAATTCAAAGAAATCCGAAGGCAAACAAATCCGTTGCTGCTCTCCCGATGCTCATTTTGCCGGAACGGTCGGAGCTTTTGGCGCAGATTTCGGGAATTTTCTCCGTTGAATGCACTGGTTACCGTTATTAGTTTCATCGAGTGCCTCTTGTGTCGAAGCGATTTCGATAAATATCTGTCGATGCGTCAGCCTTTTTCCCTTCGGTTCCGTATCTTTTACCGAGATAAGTTTCTAATTTAAGGCATTTATCGGTATTGCCTACGCAGTCCGGAAAATAAATAACTCTTTAATCGGCCGCAGTTTTTCGTCGGTAAAGTTGCTGAATTATGCTTAAGTCAGTGGTTCAATAACCATAATCTCCAATTTATTTCTTGATAAAAGCGTAAAGTATGAGTTCTCGTAAACTAAGTTTCTTCTGAATTTTTACTACGTCTGTGGATATTTCGAGTAATATTTTATATATATTATAAAGGAGAGGAACTTTACGTTTTACCTATCTGAAACAGCATATATTGCAATAATTACTAATTACAGTCAATATTTTAATATTATTTTTGATTTTGAAGAAAGATAATTCAGACCTTTTTTTTTAGCTTTCTTGTTTATAAAATAGGGAATTTTTGTTTGGGTTTTTACGAAAAACGTTTCCAATTTAATGGTTATTTTCAATGCATTTCCAAGATTAACTTTTTTATTGCTTCTGGTAAAGCGGTGCACATGGGGACTTTTTCAGATTAAGTTTGAAGGAACTCTTAGTTATTGCTAAAAAATGATATTTTATTCAAAGTGAGATCGATATCGGGATAAAAGAAAAAGTTTGGCCGGGTGAAAAAAAAATAGGACGGCAACATTTTCGCCATTTCTGGTTGAATATTACATGAGCAATATGAGACCGAAAAGAGGCCGACGTAGTAGTCTTGTTTATTTGAGTAGAAAGATTCAGCAGATAAAAATAGTACATAAGGCTATTTTATCGCAGAGTTTTGCTATATTGCGAGATGATGTTGCACTTAACGGATTATTTATTTACATGCTCTTAATAAAAGGGAATCGTCCGTCTTTCATCTCGGTGAAATGGTTTTTCCATAAGTTAGAATGAAAATAAACGTTCTGCTCCAATTCTGTTTTTTTTCGTGTGTATTAAACTGTCGTAGTGTTTTGTGTATTTGGTAAATGAATTATCGATCTTCTCTTGTGTTCGAAAGTAAATTTCAGAATAATCACCTAAGCATAAAAAATTATAGTAAAATAAGTACTTTCCTTAGGCATCTCCAATGGGTATAACCTTGCCCATTCTGGAGACCATATGTAAAGGCAAACATAATGCAGTAAAAGGACGGTACGATGAATGCAAAGGCAATACTGTAGAAGGCATCGCACTTACACTTTTACGAAACCTTTAACTTGACCTTGCTACAGCCGATTACTATCCTCCATGTTTTATTTACCGTGCACTACTTATTTCATTTAAGTAATCGTATACCTTGCTTAAAAAAAGAAATGAAGTGAAAACAAAAATATTCCACGAGAAGAGAGGATCTCATCTGTTTGCCATTTTTATCGTTTCATTTGTTTTCATGTTATTCCCTCACGAAGGCTCTTGAGAAATATGAGAACGAGAGAGGGGGAGAGACATCGAGAAAGAGAGAGACAGAAAATGTCCCGCGTAATATAATTCATTGGAAAATGAAATATGCCGTAGACATTTCAGCGTGTATAAATTTTCAAGGCTACTCAGAAATTCACCGTTTCTGAAAGAGAATAATTTACGTTTTTTTTTACGAAAAGGGAAGCCGTTGAAAATCCAGAATTTACTGAGGCTTCGTTAATTTTTTATTCTCGCGTTACCGTCACAAGATGCGTTTTTTCCACCCTTCTCAGTGTGGCTTCTCAAATATATTTTAATTTATCATTTACTGTTCGAATTTTTCACGTTCTGTTGTTAATGTAGACGGTTTGTTCGTAATGTATCGGGATAGCGTCGTAGCTATCATTTTTATCGCTTGTTTCCTAGATACATTTACTAGAATGGGATTTTCAGAGATGGATATTTTTTCACGCCACGTATTTCCAGAAATATAAGAACGTCGTTTTCATTTGGTTTGGTGAGAATATGAAGGGGAGGAATGAAGTGGTTAGATACGGAATAGCGGTGGTCGGGCTTCATCTGTTTTGGTGAAGTCTCCGACTCTTCAAACATATTTCGAACTTAAGAGAGAGAACAAAACGGACCCCTTTTTCGGCATAAAATTACTTCGCAGGAGTGATAAGTAGTTTTTAAGCTAAATATATCGAGAGATTTTAATAAATATATTCCTTCGAAATCCTATCATAGTAAAGTTATGAGAGGAACTTGTATCGAATAAATAGTATTTTAGAAAGAAAATACTGCTCTAAATCCTATTAACAGATTGTGAAAACTCTTTGCTTTGGGTGTTATACTATAAAAGTACTTATATTTACACACACACACACATATGTATCTCAAAAACTTATAAAAATAAACCATGTAAAATAAAATTTTAGGAAGGTAAGGTTTCTGTAAATCCTATTAACTGCTTTTAAGAGGTAAAATTTATTCCCATTTTATACTGTTTCGTCAAAAGCATTACCTCAAAATCTTGAAAACTACTTGTCAAATGAAAAAGTGAAACGATATTGTGTGAGACGTTATTTTGTAAAGGAAGTGGTTGGAAAATGTATTTGGCCACTCTAAATGCTTTAAAGCAGTTATAGGTATAATAGTTGGGAAGTGGACCTTTTTTTTCAGTACTTTTCTACGACTCTTTGAGTTTGTTTAAAATATTACCACTTTATTTTTTTAAGCGTCCAAAAACGAAGCAGACTAATTATAAATTTAATTTTATCAACAGAGTATCAATTATTTGCGATCAAAATAAACTTTTTATCGAGAATCACGAACATTTTTGCATGGCTTCTCACCACAGTTTGATTTCGCAAAATTCCATTTCCTTTTCATATTTTTTTTATTCATCTTGCTTTCTATGCAACACCCGGTTGTGCCATTTTATTCGTCATCACGTGCAACACGCTTATCATGGCTTTTAATCTTCATATACGAAAGTTCTGCGTATGATTCACACTCGAGTGCATTTCTTCATGATTAGGATAACGCAGGAGACACATTTTCCGCTTATCTTGGGTATGAATAAATTTAGTCAACTTCATATTATACTCCTCGGTCCTTTCCCGAAAATTACGAGTTATTCTATTGTTAAGCAGGTGAATATTTTATTTCTCACTAATCACGGTTTGAATTTATAAATTTAACATAAGGCACCTCTTAACAACAGAGGTAATTAGGAGTTTATCACTCGCGTCGAGACGTGTTGGAGCAATGGCATACTTCCATCCTTTTGCTAATTAACAAGGATGTTTTTATTTCTACTACGGAAATTACTCAATAAAAAGTCGTTTTTATAATATCATTGATTTGTTGGATATAAATTATTTACATATATGGAATTAGTGATTATATAAGTCATAGCGAAAAACCATACAGAGATTGTCAAAAATGCTTTCTCCTATCAAATTTGTAACATTTTGCAAATATTTACACGACAACATCTTTAGCATTTTGGGATAGGAACTGGCAACGCCTCAGAAGGAATCCATACAGAGATTGTCAAAAATGCTTTCGAATGCCTTTTCCGACCCCTTTCTCCTATCAAATTTGTAACATTTCGCAAATATTTACACGACAACATCTTTAGCATTTTGGGATAGAAACTGGCAACGCCTCGGAAGGAATCCATTCGTATTACTGAATGCCGTTCATTTCTGCTTTCCGCCGAGACCTGAATATCTCTCGTTATCCTTTTTGGATGCACAACGCGGTTTCCGCCTAAATTGACGCGGACAATACATGGAAAACCCGTTCGGAAATCTAAATGCGTGGCTTCTTCGCCTATTGAAAAAAAAAACTTTGGTGCGATGCTCGTGGAGTCTTCATCGCCTGGTATAAAACGCTTCGAAATTCTTAAAACCTTAGGTGAGGAGAGACTAAAGGAGGAAGTCGTTCAAATCGCTTACTGTTGTATGTATTTATGTATATCTTTTTATCCGGCTCATCCCTGCTCTCAAGTTTTTTTCTTCACGCGAGAACGAAGAAACGCGTCACGTTTGAGGAGGTCCAGCGTCGCCATTGTGCTCCATTCGCCCATTCCTTCTCACTCTCTTTCTCTCTCGCTCTCTTTCCTTACCTTTCTTCCTCCCTGTCTTGCCCCCTCCCTTTTTCCCTCGCTCCTTCCTTCCTCCTCTCTTTCTCCCCCTCACTTCCTCCCCCTCTCCTATCTCCCTTTATCCTTTCCACTCTATCCTCTCCCTCTCTCTATCCTCTCCCTCTTTCTAGCCCCTCCCTCTCATTCCCTTCATTTTCTTCCCCTTTCTTCCTCCCTCAGCCACTTTCTTCCCTCCCTCCCTTCAACTCCCTCTGTCCTCTCCCTCCTTACTCTTCCTCCCGCATTCCTTCTCGCCAGTACCTCCAGCACACTCCATTTCCTCCCACTCTATCCAACCGAGATAAGAAAAAATAAGAACTACTCCCCTCTTCCTTTTGTCGTCGACGTTGCTGACAAAACACGTGCGAAACCCGCAGAGCCTGCGAGAGAGTGGTTTTTGTGTGTATCGCCCTCCCATTCTATATAGCTCCTTCTCCTCCTCTTACACTGCCCCTCCCTGAAAACTTCGTCCACTCCTTCCGCTGTTCCACTTTACCTCTTATGCCCACCATTTCTCCTACTGATATTCTCCGATCTTTTCCTAAGTAATACCGTAATCTCCCCTACGTAATGGTATTCCTCCTATCCGACTCTAACCTTTCTGACAATTCACTCCATTATTTCTCTACTTTATCTCACCTTGGTACGTTTTTTAACTCTTCGTTTTACATTGTTTCTTTCTTATATCTTTTCTTGCCTTCCTCCAGGATAGTTTCCTCTATTTTATCATCGTTTCACTGTTGCATTCGTCCATAAAAGACATCTTAAACCAATATTTTTCTCTTTTTACTCGTTCTTTGTGCCTTCTCACTTCCCGACTCATCATCCTTCTCTTTTTCCTGAACTTCTTCCTTTCCATTTTCATCTTTCTCTACTCTTCCCTCTTTTATTCTCTATCCTCTGCTTCTCTTTTTACTAGAATTGCTCGTCTTTCATCCTTTATTAACGATCAATTTTCCTCTATTTTTCTTTACCCACGACATCCTTTTTCTTTTCGTCCTCATCCATCCTGCTTTATACTCTTCTTCTGTTCTCTATTTTCTGCATATTTTATTCATCATTCTCTCCGTCCCCTTTTAAAAATCGTTTTTTTTCTGTTTCCCTACCTACCTTTCTTAGCCTCATATCCCATGTTTTGTCTCCTGCCACTTTACCCTCTTTCACTTCCTCGTATTTTGTCATTCCCTTCTTTGCCTTTTCTCCAATCTCCTCTCTGCCTCTTTTCCGCCCTCCATTCTTTCCACTTCACCCTCTCCACCTCTCAGAATCTCTTACCCTCCAAGTGTCTCATAGAATGCGATCGACGTATTAGATGGAGAAGGAGGTTGCTGGCATTTCGGTGCGCCGAAGAGAGATGGAGAGAGAGGGAGCGGAGAGAAGTGGAGAAAGAGGGACAAGGAAAGAGAGGGAGAGAGAGAGGGAGGGCAACAACAGTCCGTCTCGTCGCGTAAAGGAGAAGATGAGGGGCACGAGGGATAATGGGCAGGAGTGAGTTGAATGGTAACACAGGGGTGGATGGAATCGTGTGGAGAGTGGGAAGGGAGGGAGGGGGGGAGAGGCGAGGAGCAGTGGGAGAAGGGTACATGAGGTGGCGAGAAGGATGGTGACCAAAGTGGTGCTGTATAAGGTCTGAGGTTTTTAAAAAGAGTGTGGGAACAACAGTGAGGGAGTGAGCGGGATGAGGGGAACGATGGAGGTGGCAGCGGGAGATTTTTCGGTGTGAAGAGGCCGAGGCCAAACCGGAATGGTTTTTTGATTGCGAGGAATCTACAGGTCGTCGTAAGTCTTTTATTTGAGGACTATTGTAGGTCAAGGGGTTTCTTGGAACGATCACAATCTCTCTCTCTCTCTCTGTATTCAAAAGCCTAAATTTAGGCATTATTGGGATATAATCTTCTTAACGTTCTCAGTACCTAATTTACATAACCGCGGTAATTTAGCAATAAATTAAGATCTTATTACGTTCCCGCTTAATCCTTCTTAGTGTGCCATTTAGCTATTATTTACTTACGTGCGCCAAGTTTTTAATCCTATATAGGTTTATCTTAGAATTAAGTCACAAAATGCGATAAGAAATAATAATGGAGATTTAAAGTGGCGGGAATATGGCGAAGTAGCATCCCATGCCATACCCTTTTGTCTGATTGCAGGGTAATAGCGTAAATGTAAACGCAGAAAATATTAAATGAAAAGTTCGTAGGAAGATGATGCAAGCGTACATCCGACAATTTACACATTTTGGGTTTGAATGTACGAATGAAACATATGTATTACTGGCCATTATGAGGTGTACGAGTATATGCGAAGAAAGTGTATTCCGATATCGAGTTTCCTAATTTGAATAATCCATCTGTGGCTTACATTAGTAACCGTCACACTTGATGAGCTTGTAATAAACGAACGACGAGTAAACATATACCGATGATGACGAATATTAAAGTCCAGAATGAAATATCAGCGGAAAATGTTCCATTTTCCAGATCAGTTCGGCTGTTTTCCTCCTGACGATAAACTCGACTGGGTTGTCAAGGAGACGCTATATCATTCTTGGCTTGCAGACATTCCACGCAATGCCCTCCCATAAATCGTCAAATAAAACCTCGCCTGGTTCATCTCTCAAGCTCCGAATTTCCGTTTAAATTCATCTCCGTGTCCGTTCTCGCGTAAATGGAATCTTGGAATTCCATATCTCAGTCGAGGGATAGCTTAGACGAGGACCCTTTGCCTAAGCATATGGAAGTCATAGATGCACCATATACCTCTCCACCATTTTGAGATGGAGAGTGCCTCACGAAATGGACTCCTTATCTAGGTCCGCTAAGAGACGAATAAAAAATGCACCGCTGCTAAGAGCGGGAAAGAGGGACAAACGGGGATTGAGGAGGAGAATGGAGAGCGGGACTCGAGCGAAACTCTGGCGCTGCCATCGTCCTTTTGTTGCGAGGAGGAAATTAAATTGCGACCGCCTCCCGCGTTTTGTTTCTGCCTCTTCCTAGCCCTTCCACGTTTTTCCACCCTTCTTTTGTTTGTCTCGCGTAAAATGTCAAGTAGCTCATCCACATTTTGAGAGGAGGGTAACGTTTTTATGAAACTAATTTAGCGCGCGAAGAAGAGGGCTTATTTTTTATTCAAGAAAGGATTTTGGAAAAGTGTGCTTATCGTCTTTTTTATAACTTCGTTAGTACATATTTAGTTTTGAGAGTTGAACATGAGATTAAAAATTTTCCTTTGTTTTGCCCATTTCAAAGGAAGGTTTTGTTTAATTTAAAAGACATAAACATTACCTGATTTAGGATATTTCTAAAAATGTACGAAAAACTCGGGATATATTAACTTGCCGAATAAAAAGAAACGAAAGTACGAATAATGAATGAGTCTAGGTGTTTCTATACATATGTTTACAAGTATTCTTATTCCTGTTCGGAACGAGTGGAAAAGCGGAGAATGATCGATTGTTCTTTGTGAATTTTCTTCATATTGTTCATACGATTATTTTTCAAGTGATTATCGAAGTCTTGTGCTCATTCTAATAACCATCACTGAACAGGATCCGCGAGGAAAAAATGATGTAATCTGTGGTGTGATATTATTGTTTCGCTAATGAACTATCGATAGACAGGATTACTAAGTGCCCGTAGTAAGGTTATAAGAGGATTAACTTAAAAAGAAAATAGGTAACGCAAATGGAATGGTAGGATTTTATGCTGATGTTCACATGAGGTTGATTATGTTCATCGAATGACGAGGTCGTTTTTGAATAATAACGCCATTGAAACTTTTAAAAATGGGAATCGGTAATTTATTAATAAGTTAATGTATATTTGAACGAGTTAAATTTGTACTTTTTCGTTTTTAGTCTTGCATTAAAATCAGTATTATTGGAGTCATCTTTAACCCTTTCAATAGCGCGCCGTAATATCACGTTGCGATTTATAAAATGCTTTCGTGAGCACACCCTTACATATATATTATCATAATACTACAAATTAAACAGTTAGCCTAATGATGCAAGAATTATTTTATTTTAGACAACTTGGTTCACCTTTCCTAACCTGCACTGACAATGTCGCATACACTAAAAAAACCGCTAATGAAAGTGTTATTCGTTATTCTCGATATTAAGCTGTCGTGCAACATTTTGAACCTTCTGCACTCGGCATTTCTTTAGGATTGCGCCTCGAGAAATTATACGCGTATTACGACGAAGCATTTCGAAATGTCATGCATCATACATTCCTCTCTATAGCGAAAATTTCAGCGTACTCCTCACCTCTCAGACTCGCGTTTTCTTTCCCGAAGAATTTATACCAGACGCAGCAAGATGGTGCATTTTTATCCTCCCCCCCCCCTACCGTTGTGACTTCCTAGCAGCGTAATATTATCTCGCTTCGCTACACTCGGTACTGCATCTACGGAGCCAATATCCCAACCTCGCCGTCATCCCTTCCTTCCCCTCAGCTCTCCTCTCCTCTCCTTCGAACAAACCCTCTCCTCTCTCCCGTCTCCACTCCACTCGCTGCACCCGATCCCTGGCATTACAGCCGCAACTGCGCCAAAACTTACTACTACCCTCAGTCGCTTCGATCCGTATTCGTACGGTGTTCCCGCATCCGATATAGTCTAATCGGGCTTTTCACGTGTAAAGTTCTGGCGTTTCTCCCTCTCCCCCTCGCTCCTCGTTCGAAATGACTTTTCCGAGGGTGAAAAAATGCCGAAATATTCTTCGTTTCCCGTCTTTTTTTCCCTCTTTCGTTTTTAATCTTACGTTTTTATTTTTGCGCTTTCGAACCTCATCCGCCTCTCTCGTTTTTCGGACGGATATTAGTACGTTTATGACGTGGAAAGGTTTGTACGAAAGAGGGTCGGCGGCGTGTTTGGTTGTTCTCTCTCTCCGGCGAATTATCGCCTCTCTCTCTCTGTCTCCCTCTTTTCCGCCCTTACTTAAAGATGTTTGGATGCGTTATTTTAATTTCTGTTCTCTCATTCTTGCTCAACCGCTTTTTGATTTATTTATTTCTGTTTTGCTCTATCGCGGTGTTTCCCACCCTTTTTAGAGTCGCGCCACCCTTAAGTGACTTTTCAGAATATAGCGGCACCCCTCCCTATCCACCGTCAGTAATAGTCGTGGTGAAGTTGAACCCATAACTCCAATCTCCATATCTCCTTTCGTTTCGAAGTGCCTTTGCGACGAAATGAAGGTCGGCTTAACTCTGGTTTGCATTTTTTGAAAGCCGACGATGCAAAACGAGGCTAAAGATGGGAAAACAGAATATTTTTTGCGGCACTTCACGCACCCCAGGGTTCCGCGGAACCCGGGTTGGGAAACACTGCGTTTATCGGATTCTTACAGTTCTTGTTGATTTCCTCTTATTCCTCTCCGACTCGTACTTTATCGATATTTTTTCCCATCGCCTGTTTCTTCTTCTAATTCCTGGCTTTTATAGCCTATTAGTCATTCTGTCTGCGCATTCCTACTTTTTTATAACTCTTTGTTCGTTCTGCGATCATTGCATCATAATTCGTATTTGTTGTCCGGGAGAGGCTGGTTGAAGGATTTAATGCAGGATGTGTAATTAGAATTAAGTAAACCCTTTAATTCGTCCTTATCATACGCATATGTTTATCATCTTCATAGCAGTCTAACTAGTATCTCTGCGCTTAAAAAAGCATACACTTATGTTTTACGAATATGTATATTTTATGAAAGGATACGGAGGTGCTCTAATGATAAAAGATTTATTTTTCTCTCATTTATTTCCATAATGTATATCATCTACTTTGTTTCTAATACCACATTTCACTTTTTGTGTCCCTGTTTACGTAGATTTATCCGATTTGTTCGACTTAATTTTCATTTTAGGCGTCCCTTTTCTTCACTATCCAGCGTATCGCTCGGAATTCCTCCGTCCTATCGCTCTCAACCAAATTCATCTCTCTTTTCATTTCGCTTTCATTTGCATCGTAAAGAGACTGCGTCGTTTTATCATTTTCATTTCCTTTTATAACTTTGTCTTTTACGCGTCTGTTTTTTGTTACGTTTGTTTTTTATGTTGTTTACCTCCCTATGCTTGTTTGCCCTTCATCTCTTCTCATCTTATTTAGTTTTTCTCGTCATCGTCTATTTTTAACGTCATATTTTCCTCCCATTGCACCATGCATTTCCTTTTGCTCAGCTCATCTGAAAGGAGATCTCTGATTGACTTCGACTGAGGTACATTATAATACAATGCGCGATGTTGCGGTTCAGATCAGCCAAGTAGATGTTTCTAGAGACGCAAAGTTGTGGCGAAGATGACATTAAATTTTTAAACGGGAATCTATATAAAATAATGAGAGCATAAAAGGTGCTAGCCTATAATGTGGGTGTCGTTTAATATCTTTGGATTGTGTATTTTATACGGACTTAATGGGGACAAGCCTAACCCGGATGAACGATTCATTCTATTAGTACATAGTGTTGTGGCGTGATACAATAAATAAGAATGAATAAATTTGTAAAAATTTCAATTAAAAATATATATTATACGTTGCACTTTTTGCTGCCAAATCTCAATGTTTTGCGAACAGGCTCGTGGTCAATAGATTTGTCCAGAATTATTTTTAGAGATCCCCATATTATACCTAAGTGATCGTGTGAGTGTATAAGTTTTTATAAGGTTAGAAGCGGGCATTAAGACTTTGTGAATGGTTATTAACATACAGAAATCGTGATCGAAAATGCCGTCTCGCTCCAATGTAACAACATAACGACACTTACGCGGGAGTGTCGAGACGGAATTACGTTTCGGTTACTTACGCCCTGCTGTATTAATCGATTTATGTCCTCCGTTAATTTATTTTATTTCTTCATCTCGCTCTCCCATTTCTTCCCCTTCCCGTTGTCTGATAAACGTGAACCATTTATTGGCATTGTTTCCTGTTCGCTTTTCACACGTCTTCCTCCTAATTGTCGTTCGTTTTTCCTCCCTTTCGTTCTTTCGGCAGGTTTGTCGCACTCGCCTATCCGTCTCTCTCTCCCTCCCTTCGTATTCTCTCCCTTCCTCTCCAATTATCCTCCTGCACCCGCCGACGGAGGCAAATACAATTTGCCTCTCCCTGCGGGCGGTTTTTCCACAATGGTTGTCGATTTTTTTCCTTCTCCCCACGACTACCCCTCTCGCTTTCCTCTCCTATCCTTTTATTCGCGTCTGTTCCCCCTTTCTTCTCTTTCTTTCTCCTCTTTCTCCGTTTCATCCGCTTGATTTCACCATTCAATGTCATGTCCCCGTTCTTTTCGACCTCTCAGAATGTTTTTAAATGCAAATGCAATTTCGGAGCGTTTTTGGGTTCCGAGTTTCTTTCCTTCTAAAGGAATGAGAGAGAGAGGAAGGAAGGGAAGTTCCCTTCCGTTTTCACAAAAGATCGAGTTATCTTAAGCCGCATCTAACGTTTTGCACAGGAATTTTGCTGTCTTTTTGCTTCGCTCTCTCTCTCTCTCTGCTCCATCCCGTATCAAGCGCTTTTAACTTGTTATTCCGTTGCATTCTCTTCTCTACCCCTTGATCCTTCTCCTTCTCTATCCTAACTATTCCTTTTCTCTCTAATTTCTTCCTCTCTTTGAGAGCTTTTCCTTATCCTATTCTCCAAACCTTTTCCTCCTTTACTCTCCTCTCCTATCAACCGTCCATTTTCATGCTTTTCTCCTATCCCTCTCTTTTCTCTCTTTAATTTCCTATCCTAGGATGACCATAGGTCCAAAAAATATACGAAATTATCAGGTTCCCCTGTTCCCTGCAAAGTGGTTCATACAATTACGCCTGTCTGAAGCATTGGTGGG
The DNA here is from genome assembly GCA_036926305.1 of Uropetala carovei. Lineage (NCBI taxonomy): Eukaryota > Metazoa > Arthropoda > Insecta > Odonata > Petaluridae > Uropetala > Uropetala carovei. The sequence goes on along the minus strand of JAXCHB010000179.1, from coordinate 1,284,073 downwards.
TAACCTTTTCTGCGTGAAGCATTGTAATTGTCAGTGCTTCGGCGGACCGGGTTAGATTTTAAATCTGACATTAACTAGAGATTCTGATGTATCATATAAGTGAAAGTCAAGGCTAAATTAGGTTTTTAGGGTTAACATTTCAATCTCAAGGGTTTTATTATTGTAATTTGAATGCATGTGATATGAATTGGTGTTAAATATCCTTTTGACCATAGCTTCGCGGGCCGTGTAAAACGCACTAGGGGGCCGCATGCGGTCCACGGGCCGTAGATTGCTCAGCATTGGTCTATAGTCTGTATTCTGTTGCCTCTCTTTAGTGCGCTGCTCAAGGGTATGGCGACCTTATGTCTCGGATTTATCGGTTTTCAGTTCTGTCCCGGTTTCCCAAAATACTTTTTCGAGAGACCGTATATTTTCTTTTTTTAAACATTCGTAATATTTGATGCAATTTAATTGCGAGGCAGTTTTGTCGCTGAAATGTTCTTATTGAGTGTGATCGTAAATCTTTCGTTCCTATTAGTTTTCTTTTCAATTCTGTAATAATTTTGTGCACGTATTGTTGGTAATTGTGGAATTGTTTGCTACCTTTTAAACAAAATTACAACAATTTACGCAACATTTTATTGTATGGCACATAAATGGCAGAGTTACGAAAAATAGTATGTCGTCCCGATTTTTCTTGCTCAAAATTTAGTCACCCTATTGTGTCGCCTACTTTTTCCCTTCCCCCTATCCTCCTCGCCCGTTCCTTCCCTCTCTCCCTCCTCCATTCTCTTTTTCCCCCTACCTCTCCCTTTATTCCTCTTCAATAGACTTTTTCCAACTGCGCATGTCGAACTAAAGTAACGGAATTTTTTTCCCTTCGATTAGATTTTCGTTCGGACGTCCGCGTCATTTTTTTCGACCTCGTCTGCAAAAGCTTTTATTCGCCAAATACATTTCCTTTTGTCGCGCGCGTGTGTGTGTGTGTGCGCGAAGAGAAAGAAACCCGCTTTTTCATTTTCCTTGTACCTTATGCGCCTCGTGTTTATTGAGTCGGTATTAATTCGGTTAGGATTCGATTTTTTCCGGCGTAATAATTCCTCTCCCCCTTTCCCTATTTATTTATTTCGTTTTTTTTTACTTCCAGCGAGAATTCTCGTTTTTTTTCCCCTTTCCTTTCATCTCCTCTATTGGAAATTTCCGCAGAAAAAAAAACGTGGAAGGAAGGAGCATTGAGAACCACCCTTGATTGAGTTATTTTATCGCGTTTTGATATTTCGTTTCTTTTCTGAGGTTTCGTCGAGTTTTACTTTATAGTCGGAGCGAGAGAGACTTTTATTATTTTTTGTTCTGGTTTCAAGTGCTAATGTGATCACGCGTAGACTCTTTCAATCAATAATGTCTCTCATTCTCTCTCTCACTCGCTCGCTCTATGGAAAAATTTCCTTTCTCGGAGTTAGCATAGATTTTAATTTTTGGAAAATTAAAATATTCAGGGTATTCGTTAAATTTTTAATTCTCTGGGAAAGTTATTCCTGAAAATAATACAAATGTCGGTAGAATATGGCGAAAGTTTTCAATTTTTCAAAAAGAATAAAATACTCTCCGGTGGGGAATCGAACAACGGCCTCCCGCGTGACAGGAGGGGATGCTGAGGACTGTTGATTGTATGTATGGTGAAATCCCATTTTGCCAGCACTGTTTGAAAACTTTCTCAATATTGTCTTTGTCTGTACTGCATTTTTTATCACGAATAATTTATGAATCAAGAACGCTTGTGGATAGCATAGGTACGTGGTTTACTTTATCGAAGCTCGGTAAATAATAGAACTAAACTTGCCATAATGTATAGTAGAAATGAATTCCCGTTTTAATTTTAAATACTCTAATTAGCGTCCCAGTGATTCGAAGGAAATTGTTATTGGCTCGATATGTGTTGAATTGCATTTTCAAATTAACTTTGATGCACAAATGATGTGCAACATTGTGAAAATTTCAATAAATTTGGCATAAATGGCACAGAATTTACCAATTATGGCTTCTTTGAATATTTGTCGTGTTCACGATGCTATAGTTTCTGGGAATAGTCTCGTTTTCCTTCCAGAATGGAGCCTTTAATCTGACTCATATTCTTTTGTTTATCCCCACTCATCGACAAACTGAGATCAACCGCCTCCCCTTCCATCCAGACCAAGACAGATCATTTCATACTGATCCCATGAAATCCTGAGAGCGCAGTCGGGATTAAAAAAAACAAAAGAAAGAATCCAGGCCAAGCCTAGGGACTACGTCCTCCATCAAAAGACGACGTCTGCGAATGATAACCAAACACCCAGCACAAACACGCCCCCGCCCTTCCCAATGGATAGAGAGCGTGGGGAGGTCTGTGGCCATGGAAACTGGGAGGAGAAGGAAATCATGCTTTGTTTTGACCGGTCTCTTGTCAAATGCGCTACTCACCCTACTACCGCCTCCCACCGCTCTCTCTCTCTCTCTCCTTCCCCCGTTTCCAGTCCCACCCACCCACTAGCCCGCCAGCTATAGTCGTTTCGTTACTTCGCCCCCTTCCTGGTCCGTCCGCCCTCCATCGAGCATAACCAGCCATCAAAATCCTTTGGTTTCCAACTCTCTCCCGTCTGCCTCCTTATTAGGGTTACCAACTTTTGGATCTTCATGAACCGGCGATGTTGTTACGGGTTGCCTACTTTAAGATATTCATAAACCGGAGTTTGCTTGAAACCTGGATGCTTTAGAAGAAACCCAAAAGGAATTAAACGTAATGATAAATATAGTCGATATTCTTAAAGACACTCATGGTTTTAGGGCATATGATTAAAAATCGTTGTTTATTTTTTTTAAATATCGCTAATTAACGAAATTCTAAGAGCATCGTCAATTTGTTTTTTGTATAAAACAAAATACAATGGAAATTAAAGTGCAAACTATCTTAATTCGAGTCATTTATGAAAAACGCAAAAGAAGTCATAAAAAGGGCTTTCCACTGCAGTCGAAATTGAACCGGAGATTTGTGCTACTCACCCGGAAACCGGAGGTTATGTAGATGGCCCGGAGATCTCCTTACTCGTCTCTCTCCTGTTATTTCTGATCTATTTAACCGTTCTTCTCTTTGTCTAGTTTCCATGTTTCAACTTTCCTTTCCCGTCCCAAATCTGCAATAACAACTCTTTGGATGTTTCTTTTATTTTTCTGTCGCCTAATTGTTTTTTTTTTATTGCCTATAATTTCCCTTTTTCTCAATCTTAACTTTTTATATTTTTTTTCAATTTTTTGTCATTGTCTATCTCCCGTTTCTTTCTTTCTATTCATTATTCTCTCCTTATTTATTGTGTCAGTCATTTTGTCTCCTTTCTTTTATTATTTCTCTTTTGTGGTCGCCTTTTCTCTCTTTCACTGTTCTCTTTCTGCCTTTTCCTTATTTTATCGTTGTCTTTCTCATTCTCAACTTCGTAATCTCTTTCCTTCTCTCCTTTATTGGCTCATTCTTTCTCCCTTTATCCCTTCCGTTATTGGACTTGATGTTTTTCTGCCATCTTTCGCTTTAATTCGCGCGTCTCCCTCCATGCCTTTGTTCACCCCACAGTTTCGCATTATTTTTTATGCCTCCTCATACATTTCCTTCCAGTTTCAATCTCTTCATCTCTCTATTCTCCATTCATGTGTCACGGTGCAAATGTTTTCGACCACTCTGCGTGATTCACTCACCACTCGGGTGTAAGAAAGGAAATGATTTCATCCAGCGTTTTTTGTCCCTTTTTCTCACTCTCCCATCCTCTCATCCTCAAACTGTTTCTCTCAGTCATAGTCGTTTTCCTTCTCCTTTACCGTTGCGTTAATAGGAAAGATATAATACGACCCAACAAACTAAACTCTCAAGTTTTTATTAATGAGAATGAGTATTTTTTTTTAATTCGGAATATTTTCTTTATGAAACGGTAATATTTAGAAAATTATAATTTCTAGCATTATTTAAATCTATTTCTTATTATACTCACTAGAATAGTAAATTTTGTCTAATTGGCTACAATTAAGGGCTATTTTAATGTCTCAAGGCTGTCCAGTGGGCAGTTGGTTTGTAAAATCTTATCCTAAACCACGGCCTTCAGACTTTTTTATACTTTATTTCACATATGAACGTATGCAGTTGGTATCTGGTGCGGGACTTTACTCATTTTAGTCAATTTAAAAGTTGATTCAATTGAACGGACAGTCGTAATAAAAATTTTACCGCTAATTAAGTGTCAGGCATAAAAATTCGATAAAAATGGCGAAAATCAATAAAAGAAATGGCGGTTGAGGTCGACACGTTTATTCTATTAATTATTATTGTTCACTACTTTAATTATATATAATGCAGCCTGAACAATTAGTCAATTAATTACGAATTTATATTTCTGCATTTATGTATCATACAGTTATGCTTTTCAAATGTGCTTATTGTTACGTTATTTTATAAATTGATGATAAAACCATTTAATTCGTCTGTGGACATTTTCACGGAATTTAATTGCCGAAAAATTACTCGTTATGAGAATTTATTCATAATATAAATGGATCTTTGGCGATGAAGAAATAAATCATATTTTTTTAGTGAATTTATGTTTCTGTTGTATTTTGAAACTGAAAAACGAACGCTGTTTGGAAAATCCCGCAAAACTGGAATTCTTTTTGTTTCGATAGTAGAGAATTCAATATCACTTATCTCGTGTGCAAGCCAAGAATGGCGTATGCTCAAGAGCGGATGTGATTGAGGAAAATGACGAAACCATTTCGCTCATCCACTTTTTCTCCTTGAAAAATTTATTAAGCTCTTTCATGCGTTCTTTGTAAATCTCACCGTAACATATGTTCCTTATGCATGTACGAGTAATTTTTCTCTTGCCTGTTACTTTTAATGTTTTTATATTTAAAATAAACGATATTTTTCAGAGATTTAGTCATATTTCGACATCTTTTTTTTATCTTTCCAAGTGGGCGTTTTCTTGTGTTTATTATCAATTTCATCCTGTACATTTTTTCCTTCCGTGATATGCTCAAAGTTTATCCGACTTTTCGCACGTTTAACTTCTAATTGTAAGTATATTTAAAGGATAGTCAGATTTTTATTGCTGATATTTCTCTCAGAATATGCCGTACGTGATTCTTCTACCAAAGCAACCTCTGAGGCTCATTATTTTTTCATAATTAATCAAGCGACACAATTTATTTGAAGGAACACTGTCTAAACTAGTTTCTTCTCCTAGTTAGTAATAGTAACAACAACTCTGCTCTCGGTTTTGGTAATACCAGAATAATAAATCCACAGTTTGCCCAAATTGCCTTTTAAAAAAATACGAATTGAGCCGTCGTAAAACTCCTTTCCTTCTTTGTCGCCGTTGATACTACAGTCTACTCCAACCCACCCCTTTTCTCTGCAAAAAATCTCCCTTTCCTTCCAATTTTCCGATATTACCTGCAGCGAAGACCCCTATAAAAGTAACCGTCGCGGGGGAGGAGGGGTTTAGCTCATAAACTCCGCCGTGTGTTTCTGTATCTCTTTCCTCTCCCATTCCTCTTCAAACTCTTCCTATCTATCCTCCCTCTCTCCCTTCATCCTCTCATCACGTCTCTCTCTCTCTCTATCCCTTTTTCCATATTTCTACTTTATTCTCCCATCTGCCCTTTCTCCCTCTGCCTAACTCATTCTCCCTCCCTCTCTCTTCACTATGCATACCTCCCCACTCCGTATCTATCTCCCTCCCTCTGACTCCCTCCCTTCGACTTTCTCCCTCCTTCCTCTCCATTTCTCTCCTGCACATCCTTCCATGTACCACCTCTGTCCCTGTTTCTCTCTCCCACCTCTCTCCATCTCATCATCTCCCTCCAATTTTACATTCCCGCTCTCTTTCCCTTCATCTTATCCTCTCTCTCCCTACACTCCCTTCCTCACCCTCCTAAGCTCTTCTATTGTAAGTTTTCGCAGGGGGTGTTGTTTTGCAAATGAGTTTTTATTAAATAAGCTCTTTTCTTGCGTAGGTTTCCCCCTTAAATTTCACTACATCATTTTATTTCTTTTAAACTATATATATATATATTTGTTTTTGTTAACTTTTTTAATTCTCTGTGCATAGGTATTAACATTTTATATGGAAAATTGCAAATTACTTTAATGTTGGTTTAGGTGTAAGAGGTAGGTAACAAGCCTCAACCTCGCATTTTGTCTGTCTCTACCCCACGCTTCCCTTCCCCCTTTTTTCCCTGCCTCCTCCTCTGTCTGTTTCTCGCGCACTCCATATATCCTCGTCTCTCTCTCTTTCTTTTTCCCATTCCATTCGCCTAGTTGTATAGAGACCACTCCAGCATCTGCCTACTCCTTTCAGCTCTCTGACTGTATGCATTTCCCCGTATGGTCCATCCCGTCTTTACCACATTCCCCTCCTACTTTCCGCCCCCCGTATCCGTGTGCCCTACCCTTCCACCCACCATAAACCACCCACATCAACTTCACAGCACCTACATTTCGCCAATTTCTCGTTCGACCAAGTACTTCCTCCTACTATATCCTTCCAATATATTTCCTCCCTCCCTCCCTCCTTTCCTATTCTCCTCCCACTTTCTTCTCTCGCCCACCGGTTAAGTCAAAAACTCCCACTCTTCGCGCTTCGTCTCAATTCTTTCCGCTTCTTTCTCCCCGTATCACGTTTTGGATGAAAAATATCTCCCGTAATGATTTGTTTACGAGCAGAGAAAACTGCTGCGGTAAAAAATGTCGAGAAAAATTGTGATCGATGGAGGAGGAAGAAAAAATTGGCGCGAACACGAGGGATTTTTGCTTATTTACAAAAGTAAAAAATGGAGTTTAAATGACGTGAGGCTCGAGTTATCCACGTGTTTCCTTTTTTTATGTTTCGACGGTAAAAAAGTTGTATTTTGCATTTTTTTAAACTTGGCTTCAATAGCCTCCCCCTTTTTTTTTCAATAGTTTCGAAGGATAATTCTAGGAAAAAATCAGGCATCTTCATCCGGAAATCCCTTCGCGAACCACTTTTCCCAAAAAATACATCACCGTGAACGTATACGCGCGAAGCAGGAGGAGAAATAATGACTAGAAATGAGGTCTCGTTTACCGGTGTGGTTTACGTGCCGCTGCCTGCGAATGGATGGGGTTTATTTTGTATCCTTCACGTTCAGACGCGTAGGAGGAAGGCAAAACCTAAAATCGCTCCCCGTTCGCCTCTGTCTGTAATGGGGATCATTTGGCGCAGAGAATACACGCTTCGTTAAGCGCAGAGCACAGTGCGATGCAAATTGAAACTTGTGTTTCCCATGCAGGCAAGCGTGGTCGAAAGATTTTGTATGGATATTTTTTTTGGAGGGATTTTCGTCTCCATATCGAAGACATCCATGAAAAATGTATATGAAAACTGCGCGAAGGAAAATAGTACGCGGGACTCTTGCATGCAAATGTAATCCGACGCCTTCTTTGACAGAACAACAGTAGGTGTAAGACGTTGTTGCAAATTTGAAATTCTTGTAGTGAAAATTTTCAATATAGTACTACATTTTAGATTAATGCTATTGTGCATTGTTTCTATCCAGGGCCGGCCCGAGGTACCGGCTAACCGGGTCGCCAAAATCTTGGGGGCGCTATGCATTACTTGCAAGTGAATAAATATTGAATACCGATTTATAACTCCGAACAGGCTGGAATCTTTATGGCATTTCATTTGTTTTTTTCTTTATCTATAACCTTTACAGAGCGATGAATAAATTAACATGTACTTCGTAATTATCTCAACAAACATTTACGGAGGAGGGCGCTAGAGTGCTATCTCGCCCAGGTCGCCAAAATTCCCCGGGCCGCCCTCAGGGCCGTAACTACGGTTTTGGGCCCCCCCTTTTTTTATATAAAAAATATGAAATTATTATATCGTTTTGAGTTTTATCGATTTTTTCTACCTTTCAATTCCAAAAATACAGTGAAACTTCTATAATTCTACTAACATTATAAACTATAGGACCAAACAAGTCCAAACACTTGAGATGGATATTTTCGTCTTCATTTCGAGGGATGAAATCTTTCATTCCCATGAGGCTACTGCTACTCCGAATACCTTGCGGCAGATGACGGAGAAAATTCTAATCTTGGGGCCCCCACGCGCTGCTTGGGCCTGCGCCCCCCAAGTTACGCGCCTGGCCTCCCTTGCTTCTATCCCTACCAAAAATTGATGGGGGTTGCTTAATGATGGTAGCGATTAAAAGTTACGGATGGAAACCCACTAACTATTTCTCTCTATTTGGTCCATGTAGTTAAATAAAATACGAAAAATAACTATGTTAAACTCCGACTTATATATCAGATTTATTATTTCAAAAATCTTCCCCTTCAACATTAAATTACATATAGGGATGATTATAATTCTACAACGCAAACAGAAACTTTTTTATGTCGGTGTAGTGCAATGGCATCCCCAGCAATAAGATTTTGACTGATTCAAGTATAATGGTAAATGTAAAAAAAATTCAACTATTCAAAAAGCATGAAGGAAGGGGCGGATGAAAACTCTTCCTCCGTATAATTTTATTATTTGAGATAGCGAACGGTCCTGAAAATTTTGCCAGTATTTTATGTGAAGGTTCTTACGTTATACGCTCATGTCTTCTCTAACTCTATGTTCCCCGCTTTTTCCGTACAAAAGGTATCGGTATTTCCGAGAAATTTTACTTTTTCTTTTATTTTACCCACCGGTTCAGGAATAAGCCGATTTCATGTTCCATCCTCGAGTGTTGGAGCGGGATCGTCGTCGAAGGCTTTCAGAGAAAGGCGGGAAGAGAATGAGAGAGAAGAATTGGATGAAAAGCGAAATGAAATCTCGTCAACAAAACGTAGCGTGTCACTTCTTCCGAGTTTTACGAAGTTTCCGAGGGAATCTGTGACGATCCTAGACCCTGCATAACGAAGGAGCGTGCCTTTCTTCCCTTATATGTAAACCAAACCAGCGACTCCCGGTAACGGTGCAGCTGGAAAGTAGACGAGGACTGAAGAGTCGTTCCCCACCTACGCTCCCCCTCTCCGCGCGTTTCCCTAATGGGGAAAACGTTTTAGAGAGAGAGAGGAGAAATTTTCATTTTTCACCTCCCTCTCTCTCCACGGCCCTCTCAAGCCTCCCTCAACGAACAAGTGACATCACTCGTAAAGTCCACTCAATCACTCTTCTCCCTCAGTTTCCTACCTTCATCTCATTTTTTCCCTCCCCTCCACTTTCTTTTCTCTGTCTGTACGTACCTTTCCATCCGCTTCCTTATTTTCCCACAGTGCATTTCTCCCTGCCCGCTGTGTGTGCGCCCATTCAAGACTTCCATGTCAAGCTCCCGTCATGTCGCTTATGGTGTGCAGAATTTTCCCTGGCGAAGTTCCAACAATAGGAGATGGTTCTCGTAATGAGAGGAGGGTAAGGTGGGAGTGGCTGAGAGGTAGGAGACAGAGAGAGAGAAAGAGAAGGTGGGAGAGAGGTAAAGCAGGGTAACGACCATCCCCTTTACCTTCCTACCCCTCGCATTTGAGGGTAACATGCGACCCCGTTCCTGGAAAAAAAAAACAATCTCAACCGTCGTTCCATTCTCTTCCCACGATTCGAAATTTACGAGTTTATATATTTATTTATATACATTTATTTATTTTATACTTACTTTTTCGGGATTATTATTTTCCTGCCATTCTCCGCAGGGAGAGACTGTGAATTACACGCTTCGATGAGGGTAACTAACGAGGGAATGAGAATTTCGGAGTGGTCGGCGGAGATAAGGGCGCTCTCCTGTAGCAATTCTTTATTTTTTCCTTTTAAAAAACAACGTAGTAATATATTCGCGCCATTTCTCACCGGCGGTTACGAGCACATTTTTCTAACGTTGCATTTCTCCCGACAAAGTTACGGCAAGAATAAAATTTTTATAGGTCAGTTATCCTGCGATGAGTCGTATACCTCGAAATTCGAGATATCGAACTTTCCTTGCGATTGGAATTTAGATTATGACGATCCCACGAAACGACGGACACAGAAAGGTTGTTATAAAAAATGCGTCTAGAAGGCAGCCATTCTCTACGAGCAGCGACTGGTGAACGCTGCCTCGCGGCCGATATGGGCATTATTTTAAAGAACCTTTTTAGGCTTTCATATTCGACGTCATCATTTCGTATTTGTATTTCGACGGACTTTTAGAATGCAGCGTGTTTCGTTGGATATAATTCGGTCGCATTTAATATCAGAATCATAACACGACATTATCCCCCATGCGTTTGCTGAAAATACTCGGACTGCTTTTTAAAAAAGGAAATTTTATTAATTTTGACTCATACGAAGCGTTAGTAGCATTAATGACATTAACTTTACGAAGTTAACCCATTCCTTTCGTGGTTCAAATAGCTATAATTCTTTTGGTCACTATCCATTAGGGTTAAAAATTCAAATAAATGCTCTTCCTTAATTTTCACCTGGCGTTTGTCCAAAAAGAACCAAAGCTTTTTTAAAAAAAGAGCTCAGTGACGGATTTGGCAACCTTCCTTACAGAATAAGTAATGCATTAACGAACCTTGTAAGTAGCTTTTAAGGGGATTCAAAAAATTAAATGATGAGAGTAAACATATAAGATTGGCGCTGACTTTAGAATACATTTGCAGAAAACTTATTGCATTCAAAATTAACAATATCCGTTGTTTAGTTATTAAATGGGGGAAAATATTGTCGTAAAAAATACTGATCGATTCTGGAGAGGTAATTTCCATCTTTTTCAAAGCACTTTTTAAAAACATTTTTATTGCTGTCATAACAAGCTCTCGTCTAGAGCGCAAAAATTACTCCTGCGTCATTCACTTTTTCGAAATTGTGTCTAGTAGTTCAAGACTGTCGCTTACCAAAGTTCTTACTGAGAAGCATTTATAACTAGCCGTTCGTAGTTGATAATGTTTCCACGACAGCGGACAGATTTTTCCCTTTTGAAGCTTTGTAATTAGAAGACTTTTTAAAGATCCGAAATGGAGATTGCCTGCGTCATTACTACCAAAGTACTAGCTTTGATAAGTTCTTCTTTTATTTTAAACGAATTTTAAATGTATTCAGACGCTTAAAAAGCGCTTACTTTCTTTCCAGAGCGCAGAATGCCGTCGTAAGCGCCTGACAGTTGTTGCCGCTACAGAATCTCATTATGTTCTCAATGAAAACCTCTTTAAGCGAGGGGAAAAAACGCATTAGATGCAATTAGATGCGAACTTAATCGATTTATACTTAATGTTAGAGACTATCCCTCGTGTCCTAACATTTTACTTTTGGTCCTCCTAAAGCAGCGTCAGTTCTTTTAATCAGATAATGTAGTCGTGTTATCTACCTATCCTTAGGTACATACTAAGTGAGCGTTTCAGGTTCTGTGCTCGAGGCTTTGGTCATCGTTTTTTTCTTCGGGGAGACGCCTTAATTATCTCCTCGCCCTCTCTCTTCTTCCACCTCCCCTCACTTCCCCCACCACCTCTCCAATCGCCCCTTCCACTCTCTCCGCCTTTTCGGAATTCTCTACATGATCGCGTGCTAAAATTAAAACTACCGTAAACCTATTACTGGCGCAGCGAGACTAAACTGACACGGGAAAGCTCTCTCTCTCTCTCTTCCCTTTTCTAATGCCTCGGACGGAAATCGCTGAAATGAAGACGCCAACTGTCAACTTTGGAAGGTTTTCATTTCTTCCATAACACGCCTAGTTATTTTTTGCGCACCTTTTTTTTTTTTACCAAAACTCGTTCCGTTCTTAAAGATGTTTTAAAGGGTTCTGCTCCCTCGTTCTCATTTCGGTATTCTATGATTGCTGGTTGCTTTCCCTTCTGCCTCTTTTCCTCAATTTTTCTCTTTTTATCTGTCTCATAACTGAAATTTCCTATTTAATACTCATTTTGCTCCGGATATATCATGGGGTTTAGAGAGTGAAACTATCATTTTATTGATATTGCGACTAGTCAATAAATACTTAATTGTTTTGTCATATTCCTAATTATTCTTCCTGACGACTCTCTCCTCATCCTCTTTTATTTTTTCCTTTCAGTCAACTATTCGTAAGCTATTCATTTTTCAAAGATAATGCAAAACGTGCGTAACATTTTGGACGGATGCTTTGTGACTAAAATGGGCACACGGTTCACTCAGACATTTTACATTTACCTCGCTCGCTAATTAATTCCAACCTTATGCGTTTCGCAATCGATTCTTTTAAGTGACAAAGTCCATCTGAATTCGTGCAGACTGATAGAATCTAAGATTTTAGCATTTAGGTACGCGCTCTCGGTTAAGTCATTTCAAGCAAGCTTCTAAGTTACTATCAATCCATCGCAACGGCTCATAACGACGTTCGACGCGTAGGTTCGCCGTATCGAAGCGAGGCAAATGACGAAACTACGTCAAATTCCAACGTACTACGCAGACGAGGAGACAAAAAAAAGAACGTACTCCGCCTTTCTCGAGCAGTTAACGTCAGGACAGAGCGACCAACTTTTTCCTTCTTTCCTATGCGAATCCGCAGAGGGAAGGGATTAATACCCCTTCTCTTATCAAAGCGTAACAGAAAACCAGTATCGCATCCGTTTGTTTCTCCATCAGTAGGAGATCAAAAGCACCTCGCGAACTATAATAATGAGCGGACGAGATCAAACGCATGATATGGGCACGTCCGAAGTCCTCGTGTCATATCCAAGTTCAGCCATTGTCCATTTGTCACATCCCGCTAAGTTCTCCCAGACCTAACTCCTCCCTTTCTTCCTCCCCTTTCTCCCTCTCTCTCCCTCCCTCCTCTCTCTCTCCCTCCTTTCTCTTTCTCTCTCTCTTACTCCGGAGGAATCCCATTTCCACGGTCCTGCTGGGTACTTTCTGACGTCCTGTCCTTCCTATCCCAACACCCTCTCTCCCCCTTTCTCCTCCAAGTGTTAACCTAAAGACCTCACACAGACCTTCCACGAACTCCCCGTGGTTCCCCACTCATCCACCTCCCCCTTTTTAAAGCTACCCTCTGTGCGAACCCACCTCTGTCCCTTCTCCTCTAAAAGCCTTCACTTCCCGTCAGTTGCCATTGTATATTGAATTTCCAGGAGGAAAAAATGGGGAGGGAAGGGAGGAGTGGGAGAGAGGAAGGCTGAAAAAATATAAAATTCTCCCAGGGGTGGTTGTTGTGGACGCGCGTGGGACTGGGTGTTGTGTTGTGTGTCCAGTCTCGTGAGTGTTATACCATGGAAAATGGGTCGGGTTTGAAAAATGGAGCGTGGGTTCGTTTTTTTTGTGTTCCTCGTCGAGTCGAGAGTGATTTTGCGATGGGAAGGAGAGATGCGCGTGCGTCTGATAGGGTTTTAGGGAAGACTCATCCCACCGAATGGAGAAGGATGCGTGAAAGGATTTTTTTAAAGCGTTAAAACCTATTATTCCCGCTGCGATCAATGGGTTTAAGCGCGCCCATAGCGGGATGCTTTGTGGTTTTCTGCTGTGGAAGGAAAGGACAACTTCGAAAATAAACAAAACGATTCAAAGGGTCGCTTATCACGAGAACGGGAAAGTTGTTTTTCGAGTGCTTCTGCGTAAATCTGCGATCATGAAGTACAGTGGCAGTTGTAAGTGCCGCTGTTTAAAAAAATAACACTAGAAATTTTTAATGGGCATGTAATGTGCGATCCTGCGTCTTCACATGCCTTGATTACCATTCCGAAAGAAAAGCTTGATATCATGAATAAATTAAGCTTAAAATTTATTTTTTATGCTGAAAATAGAACTATTTTCGTAAATCATTAGAAATGCTTTAGATTTTCAACATCAGAAAAACATTTTGATACGTTACAGTTATTTTCAGAGCCACAATTTTATAGTTCCATGTACAAATATGCATATTAATGTAAAAATGAACCTGTAACATTCAAAAATTAGTTTGGGAAATATTCTTGGCGTACATACTTTTAGATGAAACTGCCGTAATCGATCGATTTCTTCTGCTTTAAATGGATTTTTATCTTACATTTACTTTTTTGTGGTAGCATTGTTTTGCTTTCCGATTTTCTCGTATACTGAAGCTTTAATGAAATTTCTTTTCTTTTGTAGGTAAGTACCTGTTTCTTCACGGCTAAGCGGTTGTTATAAGCTGTTGAAAATCGGAATCCTGATTGCACATGAGTATAAATTTACGTTCATCTTTTTGTAACTATAAAATACGAAATCACTATACAAAAACATGGAGAGACAAAAAATATTTTCGAATCCTCCCGACGGACGCAATTTATAAATTTTGAGTATTATTATAGTAAGGCACAAGGTAAACAATACATTCATATTGTATGTTTATGCGTAGAATTTGAATTCTATCGTGTATTTTAATTGCCATTTAAATATATTAACTATTTCATTAGGAGAGGCTTTCTTTTCAAAGTGAAGTGAGTTGTGAATATTTGGAATTGTCGGACAAAGTCGCTAAAACCATCGTAAAGTGCTCATAATGATTCAAATGCCTATTTTTACAATGCCAGCGTAAATAATTAAAATGTATTTATGCGCATATTTAATCAGAAACGAGCGACAACTCGCAATTTGAAATTGTTAAAGAAAAAGGTCCTGTTAAAAATTAAAAGGTAAAAGATTTCATCGTTTTTAAGTAAATAAAAATTATTATTTACAAGAAGATCCGACAAACATCTTCTGACGTACGAAAGAATTAATCTTACCGATCCTTGAATCAAACTGAATAACAAGGAGCTTTTCACTCGCCGCTCCGTCTCTTCGCCTCACTTTTTCTAGAGTGCTTATACGATTGGCAAAACTTTTTTTGTAAAAATAATTCATTTCCTTTAAGGCTACACAGGTAGAAGTAACAGTAATTGTAGTTTACTGTCAAAGGAAATCTAAGAACGAGTGTCGAGAATTAAATTTACAAAATTTAAAAATTAGTTTCGTTACTATATCTCGCCGTTTCCCCCGTTCGGGTGAAAAATCTCCGTCGCTCGGGATTTTCCCAACGCGCGGAATCTTAAAGGAGATATTTCCTCAATAAAAAACTACCGCCGCGCTTAGGATCGGTCGTCTAGTTTCATGGTACAGCGACGGTATGAAAAAATCTTTTAACTCGGGAGAAAAATTGAGAGAGAAAGAAATGTTAAACTCTAGAAATCAAAATGGCGCAGGGAATGGTCGAGACAAAAAAGAAATTTTGAAGGGAAATAAAAAACCTCCGCGCCCGTACGAACGTTTAACTAAATTCCCTTTCCTTCCTCTCACTCTCTCTCCTTTTCCCCTCTTTCTTTCCCATTCTGGATCGGTCGGAATATTTTTCACGGTCGATTAGTCTCGCTGTTGCGAGGGAGGAGGAGTATGAAGAGTAAGAGAGAGAGAGAGGAGTGGGAGGTGGAGAGGAAGGAGAGGAGAGGGTATTGAGACCAGCTGAGTGGGAGGAAAGAGAATGGTTCGCAATTTAGATCGTCTCCATTCGTTTTCCTTTTTATCCGGCGGGATGATAACAAAAAAGAATTCTGGAAAAAAAAAGTTGGGACGAACACCTTTTGTCCCACGAAACTCATACTATCTTTGTTGAATTGGTGCGAATTGGGAAGAGGAGTAGAAACGGAGGGAGGAGAAGATGGGAGAGGAGATAATCAAGGTAAGGGTAGAAAACAGAGGAAAAGTCGATGACAGGAATTTCACGCTAGGGGAAAAAGTGAAGAGGAGACTCGGTTTTTTTCCTGCGGAAAGTCTCTTTATGTTTCGCATTTATGTAATATTTTTTTGCTGGCTAATGAGGTGCAATGTCTGCAGAAGTTCGGAGGACTTAGTATCCTCGAAGCATGTCGGAAATATTTCATCGTCTCTTACATTCGTTATATTTGTAGAATTATATGTGCAGTTTCTCCCTCAGATTTTTGTGCATTACTGTTGACTAAAATAGATAAACGTTGTTGATATTTTTTTTAAGGTTTCTCAAAATTCGTCTAATAATGAAGTGATAAAAAATAGTAAAAAAAATATCTTCCCAATCTCTACTCTTCCCAAAGAAGGCGTTTTTTAAAAGGATTAATTGGTTTCAATTTCCTGAGTAATTCGGTTGAGTATTTAATAACCGTTTTCGCTTAATTTTGACGATATTTATGCCTGTTTATGAAAAAGTTTTGCAGCTCTCTTAGCGGATGCCACTTGTAGAGCAAATGCGCCACTACTTGACTACAGTAGCCGATGCTGAGCTTATTTTTGGAGTGAAAGTACGTGTATCAATACATCTACGCTGTACTCTTAGAATCATCGCCGGTTACGATCCCCTTTCTAATTTCATTCGAAAAATCAAGTATGCAAACCAGCGTGCGTACAACTGACGTGGAAAATGCATTCGAACTTATGCCGGTCATAGTTCTAGCTGCATTACCTTAAATTATCATAATAACTGCGAAGCGCTTTTATTCTTTGACAGCTGTCATCTTGGCTGGAAAAAGGTTTTTGAGAACTGCCTTCTCTTTGAAGTGAAAGGGGGAGGGAAGAGAGAGTGCGTCTTGCCCGAGTAAACGAACGACCTCGTCAATGATGAACGTTTGAAAGTTCCTTCTTTGTTCTTCGGAAACGGTTATTTCCCCCATCTTGAATCCTAATCCTTCGAAAGAGCTATGGGGCGTTTTCGAACGTCACGAAATGCAGATGTCACCACTGTCGTTTGTGGAGTTGATGGGAAGAACAGCTAATAGGTTGAGGGAATTGCGAAGGGGAAGGAGAGGTGAAGGGAGGGTGAGAAGATGCGGAAAGAGGATATGGAGGGGGAGAGGGATAGGAAGAGAGAGAGAGAGGGACAAAAGGTTAGGAATGAAAGGAAAGAGGACGAAGCGGGCGCGGTCTTAAGAGGTGTGAGAAAGAGCTTTGATGTGATGGAGGTGAGAGAGTGGTTTATAGTGCGTGTACTTTCGCTCGGGAGAATTCCGAGATTATTTAAACTTCTACTCCCATTCAAGTTTTATCGTCGCCTATAAAGCAAAGGAAATGAGAATCGCGGTCGTATTGTTTAAGGAGGAGAATTTCCGCTCGGATTGAATTTCGAGTTTCATTGTTGACGGCGTTGCCGCGAGATGGAGGAAGCGGTTAAAAGATTAAATACTAAAAGTGCGAAGTAGTGTAGGGATTATTTTTGACGGGCGCTGCCTCATTTCAAAATTTCCTTGAGATAATCGAGGTTCACAGAGAAAAAATTACTATAAATTTCACCTGATTTCTTTTTTATGCTTAATTTTGAGATTCTTCTTGTGTTTTACGTTCAAATCTCAGCAGCAAAATATTTTATTTAATCGAAATTTAATTTTCATCACTGATACGATTGTATTTTATATTGAAATAAGGGGTGTAACTACGGTTTTGGGCCCCCCACGCTAGTCAAGTTTTTGGGGCATCCATTTATATTAAAATACTAGTAGACAGTGATTGCATTCTGCAAGCATTTTTTAATTTCAGCATTTTTACAATTTCGAATTTTTCCCAATCGAATGTGTCGAAAATCAAGTAACCGTGCCAAATGTCAACTCTATAGCTCATTTAGAAGTGCCTTATAATTTTATTACTCATATGGGGCAAAACAGCCCCTAAGATTTTGAATTTTTACTATATCAGATATTTTTCCTTCTGTTGTAACAAAAAACCCATAATTCTGCCAAATTTCTAGTTTGTATCTCATTAAGAAGTTCCTTATAATGTTCACACTCGTATTGGGTAGAAATGGGGCAAAACCGCACCTAAAAATTTGAATTTTTGCTATTTTTTATTATATCTTCGGTTGCAACAAAATTTCTATAATCGTGCTAAATTTCAAGTCTCTAGGTCATATGGAGCTGCCTCACCGTTTTTGTTCTCGTGTTGAGCAATACTGGGGCAAAACAACCCCAAAAATGGGGATTATATCAGTATCGGATTTCCTTCATTAGTTGTAGTTTAACATTAATCATATTAAAATATAAGCCTCTGATTCCCATTAAAAGCTTACCCATATGAAAAGATTAAGCCTGTTGCCTAGGAAGCCTATTGTTAGACCCAGAAAAATTACCACTTTTTTGCGATAAAAACTGTAAATTTACGCTAATTCTACTCGGGTTTGAATTCTGTCTTCAAAAATAAGAAACTACAATTTATATCCTATCCGATAGTTGAAGTCTCGAGCTTGACGGGAAGTAATTTTAAAATGCAAATATAAAAACCTCTACACCGATATACATGTTATCTTATGGGGCAAAAATGGGGGAAAAGGGGCCAAATAGTCCCTCAAAATTGAAATTTCCACAGTTTTGGATTTTTTCCTTCGGTTGTGACCAAATATATATATATATATCAAGTGTAAGAAGCGTCTATATAGTATAGATATGAAATTATTATACCGTTTCGATTTTTATCGATTTTTTGTTTTAATTCCAACAATACATTGAGACTTCTATAATTCTAACATTATAAGGATAGGATAAAACAACTCCAAACACTTGAAATGGGTATTTTCGTCTTCATTTCGAGCGATGAAATCTTTCATTCACATACCTTACGGCAGATTACGGGGAAATTCTAAATATTTCCATGGGGCTCCAGATATCTTGGGGGCCCCACGCACTGCGTGGGCCTGCGATCTCCTAGTTACACAAATGATTGATATATGTATATATTGTCATAGTATCGTCCCGTGTTGTTGACTTATGGTAACATTCATAGTATGCTACTATGGACTCCCTCCCCAATGACCAATTTCCTCTTCTTCTCCTTCCCTCCCCCATCCCACTTTTTCCCGAGTTGTGTGCTCCTCACCAACCACTTCACTGTTTCGAGGATGTCCTCTGGGTGGCCCCTCATAAAAGAACGGCAAGTTTCTGTCCCCTTTCTCTCAGTAATCTACATCTGCGTCTGAATAATACTCTACAGGTCACCGGAAAGGTGGGTGGCAGAGGGTGCAGTGCACCGGAATTCCAAAAAATCTCACTCATTTGCGTGATTTGTCGCCTTTTCACAAGGGTAAAGTCGTTAAAGATGTCATCTTCGTGAAAGTAAACTGAAGACTTTCTCCGTTGAATCTTCATCTACATCATGATCTTCAAGTCACCTTATTGGTGGTTGGCAGAGGGAACGAATGATCGTGTATCTCGCACTGTTTATAAAGAAAGATAAGACGGTCTTTGTCATACACGCAGGCACATTTAATTAAATAAACATGCAAATACCTGGATCGTGTATAAATACTCAAGTTTCGAGTAAAATTTTCATTTCCTTCTCAGAAAACTTTCTACATCTTTGTTGATGCTATAATACCATGAACATTTATATGGTGATACTGTTAATTTAAATCTAGTTATGACTTCGCCTCAACACTTCTTTGAAATTTTGAACTTATTATTTCCAATGTAGATGCCATAAATCCATCGTAAAATATTGTGCATCGTGTGAATATATATCTATGTAAAAATAAATATTAGCGAATTGGTTTTCTTATCATTTCTTCTAGGAAAACATTAAAGTCTAGAGATATCTATAGCAGTGATCTCGTATTAGTGAAGTTCTTTCAGGGAAAAAAACTTTTTCAAACTACCCGATTAGGATAAGAATTTATTAAACGACCAAGAGGTTGTTGCCCTCTGACGTCACCATACGATGTTGCAGTGCAAAATTTTCTTTCGTCCCTGTCTGCCGTGAAGTCTTGCTCGTTTTCATACCCCGGAAAAGTAAAGTTACATTCATAGCATGTATTCCTACACCACTTCTGCGTCTTCCTCTCCGGAAATTCGCCCTTTTCATCTTCCACCATCTCGGGCGTAATTTTCATCCCTTTTTTTCCCGTATCCATAAAACCCGGGAATGCCCCCTCTCGACCCCAAGACTGCGACAGTCTTCTCAAGGGAAATCCTACTCATAAGAACCAATCCAAGCGGGCAACCTCTTTTCGCCTTCCTTCCATCCTCCTCCCAAAAACCAAAAACCCTCCCTTTTTTCCATCTCATCCCACGCTTTTCCGTGAATCCTCACTTTTTCCCCTCTGACCCTCGCATCCATCACCAAAATACACACGGTCCACTCGCTTCTCCCTCGCCATCTACCACTCGTGCGGTTCCTTTCCTTGTTTTTTTTACCCTTCTCTCTCTCTCTCTTTCTCTCTTTTTCAAGCCTTCTTCTCCCCACGATTCCCGGTCCTCCTCTCCCCTCGTTCCTCTCTTCTTCTTCTTCCGCTCTTCAAAAAGGTAATCCTTCAACTTCACTCTTCGAATCCCAAACTCTCTCCTACTTTCCTTCCCTCCTTTACTCTTTCATCTCTTTCCTCATCCCCTCTTTCCTATAATGTCTGTTGTCTGTCTGTCTCACCCACTTTATTCTCACTCTCCTTCTCTTAATTTCGCAGTAGCTCCCTCTCCGCCTCTCTTCCCCTCCTATATTTCCCCGTCTCACTCTCCCTCCTTTATCTCTCTCCCTTCTTTATCTCTCTCCCTTCTTTATCTCTCTCCATCCTTTATCTCTCTCCATCCTTTATCTCTCTCCCTCCTTTATCTCTCTCCCTCCTTTATCTCTCTCCCTCTCTCTCCTCCCCGTCTGCCTTATTCTCCACCTTCCTCTCTATCTCTACATTTAGGGTTACACGGAAGCGGATACCTTATGGAAGGTGTTCCCTATCTGGTGCTCGCGAGCACCGCTGTGCTCTTTGACTGCATGGCTGTGCTCTTTGACAACCTGACTGTGCTCTTCTACGATTCTTAATATCGCATTTCTTAGGACCAATAATTTAATTTGCTCGATTGCTTTATTTATAAAGGTATTCAAGATCATTAAGAATAAGATTTTGGTTTGATTTTATTTATTGTCATTACTACGCTTGATGATGTGTAGTTGTGCTCTTTTGATGTTCTTGATCTTCTAGGATACAACTTGGTGCTCGCCACATCAGAAAGTTTGGGAACCCCTGCTTTATGGTCTCAATTTCGCCCTGATAATAAGGACGATTATCTATCACTATATTCAGCCCCGTAACTAGATATTTTAGCGCCCGGGGCAAACTACTAAATATATGCCCTCTCCCGCTTCAAGAAATTATTTTCTCTAGTTTATTTAGTTACTATTTGGATTTTTTGCGCCCCTTGCTTAGTTGCGCCTGGGGTAGATACCCCGCTTGCCCCGCCTTAGTTACGGCACTGACTATATTTATTATTTTTATCGTTTTACGTACTGTTTATTTTTACAATTACCATTACTCATCTTTGGCGAAGGGTTAAATGTAAGAGTGGATCTTATGGTCTGAACTTCGTCTGAATAAAGACGATTATCTATCTCTCTCCCCTCCTTTCCCTTCCTCCTTATGTTCATCTGTCAATCTCTTCCTCCCACATCCATTCTTTCTTCTCTCTCCTTTTTTCCCTCTTTCCTCCCATCTCATACTCCCTCACCCCTCTCTGTAATCCTTTCCCCTTCTCTCTCTCTCTCTCCCCTCCGCCTCTCCCTCCTGCCAGCTCTCTCACCGATACCTTTCTATTCTCGAATTTCTCAAGGATTTTCGAGAATAAATCTCATCCCCTTCTACCCTATGCATTCCCTTCCATCTCTCTTGTTGTGAAAGTTGTTAAAAGTTCGTGAAGGAGGACAAGCCCGCGTCAAGGAAGAATCGCCGCCGTGATCGATAAGGGAGTAATTTCGCTTTTTCTTCCAAGAACGAAAAAATAAATCTTTGTTTTTTAATGTTCTATTTTTAACGGTAAATTTTGATAGCTTCGCATGTAGATGTGCGTTGGGTTTGGAGATGTTCCCAAATGATAAACCTGTGTGATATTCCGGGTCAAAACCGTCAAAGATTGCGAAATGCACTGACAATGAGACATTTCTGTTCTACTTTAATGTTATTTTTTGTGTCCCTTAAAGTAATGAATGCATACTCTCGGTCGATAACATATAGTTTTTTATTTGATATAGCTCTTGTTAAAAAATCTTTCTTGTTGTGACATTAATTACTGCTTTCATTATAAAAATATGGAAGAATTTAAACATTAATGAAGGATTTTTGAATCATCTATCTAAGGCCTGATAGGCTAGAGAAAATAGGGCGTTATTAAAATATTTACTTTAATGTAATATTGATATCTATTCTTTCGCATCCTCAGGTTTCTAGTTAGTGGTGCCTAGGATTCCATCTGTCATTCTTATTCCTTATATAGCACTGCTGATTTCCAAAGTAAGCCTTTATCTTTTTTCAGTCTTTGTGAAGTCAGTTTTTTGCTTAACTTAGGTTATTATTAGTAACAAATAAACATTAACAATTCCTCTACGTCATCACTCGACATTTGTCAATCGCTCGCGGTGCAATTACCTTTCTGTAAACATAGATTTCGATTTTAGAAAAGCAGAGTTAAGAGTAAGAGAGGGTAACATCCTTTTAATGGCACATTTTTAAAGTGGAACTTTTACTTTAAACCAATCCCTTATATCGGGGATAAAACTCGTCTGCCGTTTAAACTTCAATATGTTTATGATACAATAAGGAGAGGGTTTAGGTGTGAACTTTGTTGGAACAGAAAAATATTAAGCCAAAATTGCTCTAATACGGATTGAATATTAAATTGTTTACAGACATTTCTTGTATAATGTTATAATGAACGAGGCTCACGAAAATGAAAATAATGGAAAGAGGTAAAATTAAAGAAAATACTTTCATGTCGAAAATAACTCACAGCAAAATTTAAAAATTGTTATTAAAATTTTAACTAACGGAAATACAAAGATACCGAAAATATTACTTATCTAGCTCAACTTTCCTCTTTTAAACTAGGATATAAAATTTTTAATATAGTCTAAAGTCATTTGCGAATACTTTTATAAGAACATATTGTTCCAATGTTTGTTATTTCTTTAATTTCAAAAAGTAAACTGCTACTATAATTTTCTAAAAAGAAACAAAAACCTTTTTTGAACGAGTAATCGCCCATACTATTGTATAATTTTGTGTAGTATATATCTGAGCAACTTTTGAGTGAAATATGATGATTCATGTTTCCGTCAGAAGTTTTTTATGACGAAATGTCTTATAGGAATACTCATATCCCAGGTCGTCTCCCCTTGAATGCGCCCCTGGGTCCCACCTGTCACGTTTTCAAGTCGGAACACTCGCGAGTTAAACGCACGCAAAATTCTCTCAGCGGGCTGCGCGGATTTTTTTTTTATAAAGTAAGAAAGGGAGACTTTAAAGGCAGTATTACCTTATTATTTTTTCCTCTATCTGCTCTTTTTCCTCACTCCATCTACGTCTTGAATTTCGCATTCCGCTCTCCATCCCACTCCCTCCTTACCTCTCCGCCTTCCTCCCACTCTGTCTCCCTCCCTTTATCTTCCTCTTTCTCTTTATACTTTCCCAATTTTCTTCTCTCTCTTCCCATTTCTTTCGTCTTTTCTACCACTCCCTCTCCCTACACCTACCTCTCTCCCTACACCTACCTCTCTCCCTACACCTACCCCTCTCCCTACTCCTCCCTACCCCACTCCCTTCCCCTCCTGCCCCTTCCTACTTCTTTCTTTTCTCTCCCTCTCTCCATACCCCTCCCTCTCCCTTCCCATTTTCCTTCCGTTTTCTCTTTCTTTCCGCCACCTTCTCCACACTCCCTATCTATCTCCCTCTCTCTCCCTTCCTCCCTCCTTTTTTCTCTTCCTTCTCCCCTTTCCTCCTTCCCCCCCTCTCTCTCGTCGCCTCCATCACCCTTCCACAATCCATTACGGCGCTCCCCGTGTATTTCTTCCATTGTGATTCCGACGACGCAACTGCGTTCAATCTTCTGTCCTCGTCCGGGCGAAGAAGATCCGCTGTGTTCCCAGCATCCGTCTTACGCGCCCTCTCGTCTTGTATTACAACCGAATAAACCAACCTCCTCCTTTTATTATCCTCGCTTCTTAAAAGAAAACAAATGTCGTCCGTGTTCAAAAGCCGGGATACGAGGTCGGGAAATTTTTGGGAGGAAAAAAGTAGGAGATAACGGTATCTCTCTGCGTCGTTGGAATGCGATTTAAAAAAGACCGGGGAGACGAAGATTGCCCCGTAGCGCAAACTTGACGAATGTTGTGGAGTTTTCAGGTTTTTGCGGTTAATTTTTCCCTGCGAAATTTTATTCCGAATTGTCACTTATAAAAGTTCAGATCCTTTCAAAGTCTTTCGGGTAAAATTTAACAAGACTTCCTTATCCTCTTGATATTTTGCATCAAAAGATATAATACTTTTATCTGATAACAATCAGAAGCGAATTTATGAAATAGCCACCGTCTAAAACAGTGGTTCCCAACGGGAGTGACGCGAGTGTTATTGAGGGATGACGCGAATATTTGACAAATTCACACTGTATCATAATTTGACTTATATAAATAAATAAAACAAGAGGAGAATAAACATGCTTATTTAAGTGCCAGAATTTTATCTTTATGTGGTAGAGAAAGCCCAATTTATCTTTGAAGTTGACTTGAAGGTAATGGAACTGTAAAAGGGGTGACGCATAGCAGAACATGGGGTGACGCAGACAAGAAAAAGTTGAGAACCACTGGTCTAAAATACGACAACATATAAAAAAATTAAAAGACGCATTAAATAAAGTTTCCGTGTTGATGAAATATTCCTAAAATACGACGTTCGGAAAAGATGGCTTTGCCATACATACGTATCCATTCGTTTTGTGACTCTAATAGCAAAGTTTTCCTTGCATTAATATTTCGGTTCGATTTTCACATTCCCTCCTAACTCAACGTCCCTTCGCTTTCCCGTATCCAAAGGATGCATTCATTCGCGTTGTACTTAATAAGATTTTTGATACAGATAAGTGGACTCCTATGATGCGAAACGGAGCGTATCGGATTGGAATGGGGAATCGATGCGTACATTTATGCCTTGCGTCGCTGCGTCTAGCTTGGCGACAGACATCAGATAAAACTTCTCCTGTAAAAAAAATCCGCTTCGTGTCAGGGTACGACCTATCAGAATTAGGATCTCCCTCTGGAGTCGGAAAGAAGAGGGAAAGAGAGGGACTGGAGTGCCATCGAGCCCATTAATGTGGTGCGTATCCCATCAGACACCACGTCCTTACAAATGGAGTTGGAGGTGAAGTGCGGAAATTGTATTTGGTGTGTTGGGTTGGGTTGGTTCATCGATAATCCATTGTGTTTTATTGTTTAAAGGCTGTTTCGGCAGCAGTGCGGTAACGCCGGTATCGCAGGGTCGGCTGTGTATAATGTATTTATTAACGGAAATAACTGTTGCATTTCTAATTAGTTTAAATTGGGATGCAAAGTTTGATGTTTTTTCTCGTGATCGTATTAATAATTTTCGAGTAAACGCCATTTATGCACAGTTTGTGGTCTTTCAAAAATGAAAAATAATTAATATTGTAATAAACTTTGGCATGTCTTCGCTCGAATTTGTGTGTAAGAATGTTTCGGATGTTTTAAATTAAATATACGATACGAACCTTATGCATTGTAAAAAATTGTTTATTCTTAATTTTACATATATACTAAGATCAGGAGACCGTAAGACTCAGATGCGGTTTTCCTAGACTTCAAGAAGGCTTTCGATAAAGTTCCGCACAGTAAGTTAGTGAAGAAATTAAAAGACTGGAATTAATCGAAAGATAATCGAGTGGATCAGGGACTTTCTTAATGAGCGTGAACAAATAATAGTTATAGATGGATTTAAATCAGTTTCAGTCAGTGTAGCCTCAGGCGTTCCACAGGGAAGTGTAATCGGCCCCCTACTATTCCTTTTATATACAAACGACTTATTGTTAGACAAGGTTATTAACAGTAAAATAAAGTTATTCGCGGATGATACAGTAGTTTACAGAGAGATTAACAGTCCTAATGATCAATTATTACTTTCTGACGACTTAAATGCAATTCTCGAGTGGTGTAAAGAGTGGCAGTTAGAATTGAACTTAGGGAAGTGTTCATTTATGAGATTCTGGAGAAACAAAAACATTGACACGACGAATTACACTGTTGAAGGCGTCCAGCTAAAACTAGCCGATTCCGTCAAATACTTAGGCGTTACTTTAACAAGCAACTTCTCATGGGATATGCACATACGAAATATATGCGGGAAGGCTAAACAGAAACTAGGATTCATCAAACGCATAATAGGTAAAAGTGAGGAAAAAGTTAAAGAGACATGTTACTTCTCGTTAGTAAGACCGCTATTAGAGTACGCGTCGAGCATATGGGATCCGTACGAGAAAGGATCAATCTCAGAGTTAGAAAGAGTGCAGCGAAAAGCCGCTAGATTCGTCAAAAATTGGTACGATAGAAACAAAAGTGTTACAGGCTTGATACAGGACTTAGGATGGGAATCACTAACTGAGCGCCGATCACGCTCTAGGTTAAAACTTCTTGAAAGATTTAGAACGCATATATTCTCCAGCGATGTCGAAGAAATAACAAGAGCGCCAACTTATATTGGTAGAATGGACCATCCTCGTAAAATAAGAGACAAAGCCTGTAGGACTGAATGGTACAAAGGTTCGTTTTTCCCTATAACGATAGCTGAGCAGAACAGAAGTTACGAAAAGAAATCAGCCGACGTAGAGTGATACTATTCGTTATTATGCGCTTTCCCTTGGTGCTATTGCACCCCCTACCACACACCATTGCGGTGGCTTGCAGGGTGAACTCTAGATAGATATAGATACGTCTGTTTTCTATGCATTCGGAGTTTTTTTAATGAACGGAATTCGCGTCATTACATGTTTCTGATTGACTAATGAGCAAATTTTGTACGTGGATTACCTCATTACCAGTAGCGAGTTGTTCTGTAAGCGCGTTAAGGCCGTTTGTTGAGAAAATCATGGAATACCGTGGGGTCGTATTAGTACGCGTGTCTCTCTTGTGCTGACGAAGGGATCATCCCGAATGCTCCAACGTCTGCAAATGTGTCTCCCCGACACCCCAGCAGTTCTCCTTTCGGTAAGTGCTCACTGGGTTTCCTTCAACACCTAGTTGCCCTGTATATATATAAAGTAGGAGAAAAAAATTGAAATAATCACAGTTACAAAGATATGTGAGACAAATAGAATCTTTGTATATTTGGGATTTATATGGTAATTTTAAAAAATCAAAACAGGAAACATTTTCAGTCATATGTTTTTAAATTTCAACTAAATGTTCAATATCAAGATACGGTGCCTCGCATGCATTAAAAGCTACATGCGGCCCGCCATCTGTTTCGAAACCATCTATTTGGACCTCTCGTAGTTCGAGACCCGTGGTCTAAGTAGTGACGACGCGTGTTCAGCTTTGATCAGAGAAATCATCCCTCCTCTTCTGGAGAAAAAAATCCACGTTATCTTTTGAATCGACTCGAAATACGTCAGTTGTCAGCGCGATTGTTAAACGAAACGGAAGTACGCCAGATTTTGCGTGTTTATCCCCGCAGGGATTTCGCACGAGCGTGCGGGCTTAAATTCCTCCCCCTCCTCCACCTCCCATTTTTTTTCCTCTGCGGATTCCGTGCACGTGTTCCTCGAGTCCCGAATCGGAAAATCACGCTACCCTCTCTTACGTCAGGGCGTCGGATCGTCAACGGCCATTCGTTTTACCACTCCGTTCGAATCATAAACAATTTCGTTTAATTTCATTTTGCACGTTCGGACGTGCACGAGCGTTAGTGGGTGAGTGTACGTGTATGCATTCACACGAGCAACTGCTTTAAGGGAGATTGGTTTTCTCGGACATTTTTTGGATTCACGACGTGATTTCAGTGGGCTTCCGCTGTGATTCAAGTGGAATAAGTTATTTTTCTGAGAACTTCAAATTTTAATCCAGCAAGGTGTCTGTAAATGTCTGCAAGATGAAACCACTGGTATTATTTATATTGTTTTCTTGTGCGAGGAGTAATACGCATAATTATGGAATGGCAATATCTTATATAAATTCGATGATAGTATAGTCAGTATCATTGTAGTAACTATACATAGCAAACTTAAATGGAGGAAGTTTGCATAATAAAATTTGCCCTTCAGTTTTTATCTGTTACCAATAATAGTGTATATTTCACCAATTTTTTCTCAAAATCAAGAGTTAAAAGATGGAAATTTAACTTACATGCGAGAGTGCATAAGACAGATCACAAATTTGAAGATAAAAAGAGAAAGTTAAGTTCAGAATTTTTCTCCTTATTTATCTTCAAATTTTTGCTCAACACTGAGAGGGATTATTTTCATCCTTTCTCAGTATTAATGTATAAAAATTTCACGCAGTGAAACAAATTGATATTTAAGGACAAAGCTATGCCAGCGGTATTATTTTCGATTATTCCAATATTTAACAGTGCGTATGTTTCCGCTGCCTTGCAAGGAATTCAAATAAGTAATCGATTATTTGGCATTCCTTCTCTGTTTTTGTATGCAATTTCAAATGTGGTATTTTATTTGTAGAGATCGTGAGGGAACGCAAGGACAAATGGATAGGCAAACACGGTATTTTATTCTCTGCTCTTTACGATTTGTTTGGTGGTTATAACTCTCATTTTATTCGAGTTGTCATCTTCGATGTTTCGTTCCCATCCTTAAAAGTGCGAGAAACGAAAAAAAATATTTAGTAGCGAACCGGATCGATAAAAAACATCCAGTCATATCCCATAATGAAATAACGAAAGTGAACGAGTTAAAAGAAAAGTACATATGTACTTGCGATTTACCTCTCGGAAGACCTTTTTATGTATATTAATTCTCTTTCGAGAACGTTTGGGCCCAAATGTTTTTGTACCTTTATTTATGTTCGTGTTGTGATACCACAACGCCATTTGCTTCACTTAGCTCGATGGCTAATCTTTTATGACGATGAAAAGATAATTACACGCCGAACCCGGTTGTCAGCGACAACGAATATTTCGTTAAAGGAATTGTACGATGGCGATGAGAGGGGAGGGAGAAGGATTGAGGGAGGAATAAAGTGGGGAGTAGGGGATAGGAGTGTAAGGGCAGATGGAGTGGGGAGGGAAAGGGAGGTAGAAAGAGTAGGAGAAAGACAGGGGAAGGAAGTGAGGGATGGCCAGGTGGAGGAGAGGGAGTGAGATGGACGAAAAGGGGAAAAGATAGATGGAAATTTGGGGTGAAGAGGAAATGTATTCAAAGTTACAGAGAGGAAGGAGAATGGAGGGAAGGATACTGGGAGAACGAAGGGGAGAAAATGTTAGAAAGAGAAACGAGATGTGTTAGAAATAGAGGGTGATGGGTAAGGGTGGAATAAAGATAGGAATAAGGATTGGGAGATAGAGGAATGGGAGAGAGAGATATAGAGAGAGGGAGTGGGGAGAGAGAGAGTCCCTGGCGAACAATATGGAGCGTGAACGGAAGGGGGAAGGAGGGGAGCACCGAATGCTTGCATTTCAATAAGTCAGCGCCTGACACCATTAGGGGGCGCTGGTGCTTGAGTGGCGGGTGCATCGGGGCCCAACGGGTGCTTGATTGACACCACTGCGCCCGGCGGAGTTCCGTGAAAAAATACATACGAATAGAAACACGGCGCACGATGCATTCAAACCCTTTTTCTCCCTCCACACACCTTCCCCTTTCCTTTCCTATAGCAGTTCTGCACGCGATACGCCTCCTCCCCCTTTCTCCTTTCCCCCACCCGCCTACATCCCCCCTTCGCTCATCTTCCTGCCGTCTGTCACTGTTTTTTATCATCTCTCGCGAACCGACTTGACAGGAAAGAGAGGGCGCTGACGGAAAATACGACTGAATGCAAATCTTCGGTCGTTGTTCGCGTCGTTTCGTATTTTTTATTTTTTTTAATTTTGGTAATGCCGGGAGGGATTTCGTGAATGTACGGAGCGCGAATGTACAAATTATTTTCGAGCGGATGCCTGTTTCCTCCCAACGCGAAGGTTTGTCACGAGTTAAATGTGTATGGTTGTTTGTATTTGCTTCATTTTTATGCATGTCTTGCCGGACGTGATAGAAGGTTATGCGTGTACGCTGCCTACGCAGTACATGACGGAGTTGCGTTTTTAAAAGGGATTGAGATAGCTCGTCACTTTTACTTATGGGTGAAATTGCAGAAATCTTCTCTTTCCTCGATGCGATAATTGTGTTCCGAGGAATCCGAATAAAATGCGTATTTTGAGTATTTTCGTCTTAATGGGTTTGGTCTACCGTGGTTGAATTGCACATTGTTGTCACATCTGTCCTCGACGACGGCGTAGCTAATGTTGTAAGTAGGGTGAATATGAATGTTCACCTTTACAGTTTAGCCTTTCAATGAATGAGTTCTTTAAAAAAGGGAACGGCTTCGTTATATGCTTGTTTATTATGTCACTAGCGGTACTTCTCACTTGTCAGTCCTCCAGTGTCTAGGTAGATGTTTACGTATAGTTGCGTTCTTTCAATTTTCTTTTGATTTATATGCCACAATATTTTAAACAGCTGCTCCTGTTAATTTGAAATACCTAAAACATTCATTTTTTATACTGGAAAGGAAATTTATAGTTAATATACCAGCTTAGCATTGTGCTAAATGTCCTTGAGGAAATTAATTTAAAAAGTCTGTCATTTTGAAGTAGCACAGCATTGAATATAATTTATTTTAATTGAGGTTTTCCACCACAAAAATACCTTTCTCGTTGAATTGCTGATATAATTTAATGATATACCTTCAAATATTTATCTCCATTGCTTTCCCCTCGTTATCTGCAATGGTAAATATTTAGCTTGCCTTTCTAGAATCGTATTAATGGGTCTGAGTTCATCGCAAATACAAATCTGTATGTATGAACAATACTACTATTTCTCGTCGTTTCCAAGTATTGTGCAATCCCAAAGAATTTCCAAACAGACCAAGTCAGTGTTTCAATAAATTACTTTCGAGTGAGTTTAACGTCGCTTTTCTCACGTATTTCACAAAGGTCTACCCCCGCTTTAAAGAGCTCCAGGAAATACGTTTGCGCTGAGATTACCGTCGAGATATTGTTTGAACACGTAGTATCCTAGCGAGGTCGAGCCGTGAGCATATTTTAGTTTTCCCTCCGTTCGAGGGATGACGTGAATGTGACAAGCCCTTTATTGTTTCGTTTTTACGATGGTTGGCTAGTCGCATCCGTGAGAGTTATAATCGCGAAAACGCCCCCTTTCAGATGTTCGAGGATCTAACAACTATTGAATTATTGCATCCAATAGCAAGGTGCAATTACTGCACTTAAGGGACTTTCACCTCCAACGCATGTCGTATCGATTTGTTTATTTCCAGGACCATTAATCAATAGACTGACCGCATCCGTGGAGATTGATGATCAAAAGTTCGATTATTAGTTTCACGAGCATTTGCGTCTCGTTCTTTTTGGCGACCGACTGCGGATTGTAATCTAGCAGCTCAGGAGTGAGTTTTAATAGCAAATTTATTTACTCTCTGTTGTGGTCGAAATGGGGAAAACCGCATTCTGTTTTTCGCTGAGAGCAGTTCTCGACGCACCCGTCATCTTTTTATTGCGGGCGGTTCATTTTTTTCTCCCAAGTTTGCACAGCTTGGGTTAGTAGTAAATCTTCTTCTCGGGCGAAAGTCGTTTCGCCGTTTTCTTCCAGTTTGTCTTTCTCTTGAGCCATCAC
This sequence comes from Uropetala carovei, assembly GCA_036926305.1. Classification (NCBI taxonomy): domain Eukaryota; kingdom Metazoa; phylum Arthropoda; class Insecta; order Odonata; family Petaluridae; genus Uropetala; species Uropetala carovei. The sequence goes on along the minus strand of JAXCHB010000179.1, from coordinate 1,252,494 downwards.
TATATTTGGCATCGCATTACTTTCCTCTCGCGACGCACTCAACTACCCGTTTTAATTTTTCGTCGCATGGCGTTCCAAAAGCTATGGAAAGTGAAAATTGGGTCTTCGCAAGGGATACCAGAAAGGGACAGTTTATGTCTCTCTCTGGAGTTTGTGTAAATACAAAGGAATGCACCGCTCACAATATTATATATTAGGGATGAATGACATAACAATACGTATCAATAAAATTAATTTGAATGGGAGTACATATTCTTCATAATTCTAATATATCTCGTGCTATTCACGCGCCTTTGATCTTCCACTAAAGCTTAGCGTTGATGCAGTAGGAAAGTGACATACGTATTTTTTTAAATTTTGGAGCAGAACTTATTATGTGACGTAATTCTGTTTATCGTGATTTATATATTTCACAAAAGTTGTAATTTTTGGTCTCCCAGCTGCAACATAGCTAAAGTGGTAAATCTGAGTAATTGCTTGCGAACTTGTAGTTTCGTATCCGGTGCGCGCGACGTGGCTGCTATCTCGGACGATAAGGTCATCAGAGCGTACGCACGTTTGAACTTCCATAACTCAGAACCACCTACCGGGAATCTGCAGAACTTGCTTCCAGTTAGGCAAAGATATGCTATCAAGGAAAAAGGCGTTGTGACTTCATAAATACGTCTCGAAGCGACCAACAGATGATTAACACTATTCCTAATGAAATCCCCGATGGGATTTTTATCGCGTACACGATGCAAGGGTTTTTTTTACGAGACAAACGGAGCTTTTATTCTTTCAATTTACGGTTGTAAAAATTTCAAGTTTCAGTTTGATTTATGACCAACATCCGATGGTTTCTACGTAAGCTGACTTTCAGGAAAAAACAATCCTTGAAAATTAATTTGTCATTATTGATGAATAACGCAAAAGCGTGTCAATTTTCGAATTAAACGTCTTTTATTTGCCAACTTGAAACAGTGGATCATTGTGATAACCCATAATAACTTAGCGACACGTCCATCCGAATGTCTATTCTTATATCAAATCAACGCCGTACGATATGGTATGTCAATGGTAGACGTTTTGTAGGTTTTAAATTGTGATAGAAATTTCTAACTTTTATGAGGTTATGAAAAAAATGAACTCAGTACTTTTATTTCTTTACTTAGAATTCCAGAAGACGTGTTATTTGTCAGATTATTGACAGTGGGAAGTTTAATTTTGAGGAGATATCTAAAAATGTATCCGTCATTGAGACTACCGATGGCGTCTTTGAAGGGTCGGTAGTATCGACGGTTTTACGAGCTTAAATGTTTCATGGAATGCTAAAATATTTATAAAGGTTTAAGATTTGTGCGGTTAATTCTTATAGAAAAATGAATTTTAGTAAAAAATGTATAGCTGAGTCATTCAATGAGTCTAAATTCGTAATATACCTTTCTCATCGTCTAGCTAAAAGTTTATCATTTATGGTTGTGGTGCCCAAACTACGACCCTCGGACCAGATTCGGCTCGCCGTGAGTTCAACAATTAAAGGACACAACGTAACAAAAAGAAAATATAAAATTGTGAATGAACAATGAAATTTGTCACTGTCCCATCCATTCCTATAACGCATAAGTACATTGAAGACGAATATACAAATGTAACATTGACCCAAAAAAACCCTTTATTTTCCTAAAATTATTCAATTCTATTTTCAGCTGGATGTGGCCCACTAAGGGGGCATAAATAGGCTATGTGGCTCGCAGAAATGTTATGTTATGTGACTCACGAGCCGAAAAGTTTAAGAGAACCACAGGTTTAGAGCGTTCTACACATACTTTGAAATCACACCCTTCTTTTATATTCTTTCGAAACTCGGGGTTTACTACTCTAAACGTTTCTCCGCTTAGTACCGTTTTAAAATCATTCTTTCAGCATATAACATAAGATACTGCAATTTTCCTTTCCCTTTTTTTTAAAGCTGAATGGGCGAGGTTGATTCATCGCGCAGTTACCCGGTTACCCTAGCGCGCTTTATTTCCCTCTAGTAATTAAGATGCTCACAAAAAAAGCTTTCGTTGTTTTGCAATGAAATTCATGTATTTAAATGCTGTTTTCTTATTTTTTTTAATGCCACGAACCCTATGTGGGTGTGTTTGGCATTAACGATGCCTGCCCACGATGTTTAGGCCGGAGGAAAGAGTAGGCCGTCTTGACCCGCTTTATTTATATTTAATGAAACGTCCTTTTATTTCTGTTTTTTCCGAACTTATTTGCAATGTCCCGTGGGCTCACAACCCGTTCGCTCACTCGTATGATAAACTAAGACGGCTCGCACATCTCCTGCACCACCGGTCTCCCGTCATCTACATCCTCTCATCGCCATATAAGGCCGCTCTGGCCGTCATAGCCTTTATTTCTTTTGCGTCTTGTCCGGAACGCTTGTACCGGGCTCGGGAGATTTTCCAGATTGCGGGTAATATTCGCAGGCGCGTTCTAATTCCTCTTCGTGGGTGGAGAAACGACTCGAAACGTTCCATTTTTTGCTTTTGTGTACTGAAGAATGAAATATTCTGCGTGTGCGTGTTTTCTCGTGCGTATATGTGCGTTTACGCTAGTTCATGTTCGAGATTTTGTGTGTAATTGTGTCCAGACTTATTAGTTTGAATTTCAAGAAAAAGAAATATTCGAAAAATGGACTTATAGAACTTCAGGTCAATTTTTAATAATACTTATGGCAGAAATGTTGGAACGTTGGAAAATTAGATTAATCGACGTTCAGTTTATGGAAATTCAATTCATATTTGCGAAACTTTGTATTTTACCAGAAAACCCTCCTCTTTTAATATAAGTAACGTTTATAAAAAACAATTTCGCTGTTTTCATGCATTGCTGTATAGCTACAGTACTGTTTGATCGCTGTGCTATGCTGTAATATACCAACCGGAAATAATTTACTTCAAGTTGGTGTTGTAAATATTCTCCAGAGATATGTTTTTTACGAATTTGTAGGGAAGGGCCATATTTTTTTTTTGGATATTTACGAGGTTATAAAGGAATCGTTCGTGACAAACGCGTTAAACTCAATGGCGCCGAGCCTCGATTATGGGCTCAATGATTAATGTGGTACTTAATATCCATCATAACACGATATTCGAGTTTTATGTCAGCGAGGAATAGAGCGTGGTGTAACCAAATGTAAAAACTGTTTCAATTCGCGGAACCTAGTTCTTATCATCGCCAACAGTCGCTGAAATACTGATATATTTTACTCCAATGTTTATAAAACGTTTGAGTAAACTATAACCTGAAGCGACCATTAAAGTAGTAGGTCTTTGTGGCAATCTATCAATAGCTAGTTCTGATTGATAATTACAAGTACAAGAATTATAATTCTTGTACGGTGACGTGGTTTAATTGCCCTCACGATTTACATAACCTCTTCATAGCCATAAGAGTTGCCTTTATCGCATGATACGGGCCGAGATCACATGTCCCACTTGTGAATGGCAATTGCGGATTATTGCAATTAATTCATTCTCGTCCCAAGATTAAAGCTTTTATATTTGTCTTTGAAAGTAGGTAACGGCATCAAACGGTGTCATAGACCGCCGTTCTTCTCTAACCTCAAAACATGTTCCGTGACGCTCATATTCCGTTTTGTATACAGTAGAACGTCTACAAGTCGAACCTCAAGGGAAACAAAAATATATTCGACTTATAGAAAATTCGATTTATAGAAGAAAAATAACACGAAAAAGATTTTGTCCTGTAAAATGAATTCAGTTCGAGTTTTGGTAAATTCGAATTATAGACGTACGACTTGTATATAAACACTGCCCTGAGGGGGGTTATAAATCCATCGAATTCGGAGGAACCGCCTGTTTGACAACCCCCACAACCACACAGAGGAGTTTTTCGACAGCCACAAAGACACCTCACTGCCCCTACGGTAAGGGTTATAAGAGGGAAAGAGGTTGTCACAACCACCGAACCACTCCAAACTCCCATTTCTCTCTCTCCTCACCCTCCGTACCTCTTCTTCTGCCTCCTCAAACTCCCCCTTCCCTCTCTCCCGCATCCTCCACTTCTTCCCTCCTTTTCTACCTTTTGGAATTGATAACTGGTTTTCTGGTCTGAAGAGGACGGCGGGTTACGAACCACCTCCCTCCCTCCCCACGGCGTGGAATCCCTTTTCGGGGGAGGGAATTCGAAAGAAGGGGGAGGTCTTCCCAGCCACCGCCGCTTCTACCACCGGCACCACCTCCATGGTCGTCCACGCCTTGTTGTAGGTGTGAATGATGGGTGGCTGAATGGTTTTGTGCTGCAGACGGAGCGAGGTCCGGGCTAAGGGGACAGTACGGCCAGGTGTTTTCCTCCTGTAGCCTCTCTCTTTCTCTGTCCTGCTTCCTCTTTGCTAACTTCTCCTCCTTTTTCCTCGTCCCACACTCTCCAAGAACCTTTTTGCTTAAACGCCTACGGAGGAAGGTCTTCCCGTCGTACGGAGGCGCAGCTGCTGACTCCGACGGTGCTGCTGCCTGCCTGTCACGCCTGTCAACGTGAGGATGCCCCGGGCGATTGTTGTTGGTGTCGCTTTCGACACGGCGGCATCATCGAGTTTTTCTTTTTTTTTTATTTTTCCCTCCTACTTTATTCAATTGTCGGCTCTCTCATCCTTCCCGTATCCCTCTTCCTAGCAAACAGGGGGAATAAATAAATCTTGTCAGTTTTTTTAAGTTTCCTATACCCGTGGGTCGCGTGGTTAGATGAGTAGCAGCTATAGTGGTTGAGGAAAAAATATGGCGGCGATGATGCGTTCTTTTTTCGTTTTGTTTTGGAGGAGGGATACTTTTTTTCCTGACTGCATCTGGGTGGCAAAGTGACGATCTAGGGGCGCTTCTTGAGTATAATAATTGTCTCTTTTATTCGGACTTGTTTTGCGCGTATCTGCGACGAAAAGATCGTGTTTTTCGATCGAGTTGGAGAGGTTGACTGAGGAATTCATGTTCGTTATACGCATTCTTAATGATCGTTGAAATATCATCTTATCTCGACTCGTCGCTTGCTCACTTCTAGTTTCTGTGTGTATTTGTCCTTTAAATGGCTTTGGTGACTTCTTGCTGTATGTTATTTTTATGTATGATAAAACATTCATTATGCTTATGTTTAAATGGGCTGTAACGCATTTTATGTAGAAGGAAACAATTTTTAGCTAAGGTATAGTATATAGTATACTAGTGAAAAATAATTATCAAACGCATAAGTTTGCATCTCTGCGCCGAATTACGTGTTTTTCTGTTTTGAAAATTTAGGGGTAAAAACAACCCCTAAAATATATAATTATGAACATTTTATAGTTTTTATCATTTGTTACGAATACCTCACATTTCTGTAAAATTTTATCGATGTAGCACCTCCAGTAGTGCCTTTATATAAATTTAATTGTTTAAAATTTTTTAATTTTTAACAGCCACATTAATAAACTTTTCTGAAATTTTCAATGTTAGTTACCACCGGAACATAATTCCCTACCTTGATTAAAAATTTCAGCTTCCTGCACCTTCAAAACGTACATAAACATTAGTCAATTTGTTTAACATTTAAGAATTTTTTACGGCCGAACGAATAAAAATTTTCAAATTTCTATAATCCCGTTTTCCTTATTTGGAAAATTCTACCACTAGAAAAAATTTCAGCTTCATAGCACATTTAGAAGTACCTAAACCATGAAATGTTAGTAAAATTGTTTGTAATTTTTAACGGCCAAGAAAATAAACATTGTTGCAATTTTGCAATTTTTCCTCCGATTATTTTTTTTCTATTCACCTATGTATTAAATTTCAGCTCTCCAACTATTGTAGTTTGGGCTGGACATTTGTATCCTCCTATATCCTAAGTAAGGTCCGTCAATATATAATGATAGCTAAAAATTGTGTATTTACTATATACACACGCTACAATTTAATTAGCCATATTGAGACCAATGTAGGGAAGCTACCACGTACGCATTTACCTTTACAATATAAATTTTTGTTAGGTATTTTGTGTTAACTCTTTAGTTTGTAACATTTTATATTTTAAATATATGTAATATCTTAAATAAACAATTTAGAATACGGTTTAAATGAAATTTCTGTAATAATAATATCAGCGATTACTGATTTATATGTTATCGTTCAATCGATGCGTAAAGTTTCGGCAGGTTTCGCGGAAATGCGAAACCCCTTTTAGCGCCTATCCGGACGCATTTATATCGCGGTCCTAGCAGAACAGAAGTTGATCACATTTGTTTCCGAAGGGCGTTTTCAACCTTATCGACCAAATTCAATTTTGTTCCGCAGCGGACGGTTTTTTATTACCACTTCACACGTAGCCCCAAATTTAGCTCCAAGCAACCGTGTCTCTCTGGCGGAACGGATTCGGAAATTTTGTTGGCGAGACTTTTACATACACGCTCCGAAGTGTACGTAAAAGTGAAGTGAGGCTTGAAAAAGCCGACGAAATCAGCCGATCACGGCTGCCAATTTGAAAAAAAACGATGAATCATCATTTTTTGTTTTAACCTACGAGTTTTGCACCAAGAGATATAATTATTCGTGCGAATGAGGTAATAAAACGAGAATAATATTTTATGTCGTGTTATTAATTTCTGATAGAGTTGACGAAATATCTACCAAAATATAGCATGGAATGTCTCTAGCTTTCTCGACGCGACGGGTGCGAGTTTTTCCAACTTGTTTTATAGTTAAGAGGCGAATATAAATCTCAAACAGAACACGCAAGGCCTTAAAACAAACAGAAATTTTTACTTCATCCACCTTTTAATTTTCATTTTCCTATTTCTTTGGCACTCATAAAATTTTACGGAGCCAGTTAAATTTTTTGATGCCATAAAAATGAACATTTCTTCCTGCTTATAAATTTCTGAGCGATTCCTTAATGCTCACGCAGTGCGAAATATTTGTCACGCTTATTCCTGGAAACGAGTCTCACGGAGCACGATCTTCTCGTTAATTCCTTGTTTGGTGTGACGTGGATAGTTTCAAACACACTCCCGAGTCGTTTACGACCCTGCAATAATCGCCAAATTATGTCGAATGGCGTGATTTAAATCATATAATAAACTCGTGAAATCTTATAAAACGTTTTCGTAGACCCAAAATGATCATCAGGTCTCCAGCAGGTGATGTTCAAAGGTTTCTCATTTACATACCACTATATTATCTATTCACATCTCGGAAAGATATTCACTGCTGAATTATTTCTTAATTGGCGGAGTTAATAAAGTGGTGAAACGTCTCTTTTCCCTCACAGAACTTAAAAAGAGCTTCGCGCGAGCGAAATTTATGGCTGCACGCTCCTTTCTTTAGAATCACCTTCGAGGATATCGAATTGATTTGCTTCCCTCTATTCATTTATAGCTCGCTTAGCGAAGTGATTTTCCAGAATAAAACTCGCGAAAGTGATTTTCTGATTATGTTTTTTATTAATTTATAAGGGTAATTCTCATGGTTTATTATTCCAATGAGTAGGTATTTTTCTAGCATGATATGACGATATTCGCGTAAGATATTTTTTGTTGTCATTATGACATGTATGTTTCTTTAATATAGTCACGGTGCCAGTTCTTCACGCCATGAATCAAAAAGTTTTCTCGACACGACTTTTGTGCGTGCATAAACTAACATAATATATTGTTTTTGTCGTGTATTTTAATCTCCCTCGCCCTTCTTACTCCCATGGTAGTAATAATCGCACTATCTTTATTATGCGGACTATTTACCAATACATCATTATTTTTTTACCCTCGAACCTCGTTAAAATTTGCCGCATAATATCCTATTGCTGCTATAAGAGCTATAAACATTAAAACAAATGATGTTAGCACGAAGGTGGCTATGTGGCATGTTTTTACCTTACCATTGTTTCACGAAGCGAGGTGAATGATGGCTGTCTGTTAATAAATTCATTCCGCGTTCTTTTCAACTTTATTGTGACTGTCTTTCGTGAAGAAAGCAAACTACTACTACCATAATCACGTAACTCGACACTTTTTTTGCCTACTAACCTTCGATGCCGATTCTAATCTCACGTTCCGTGAATATTTCGAAGGATTTATCGCCATTATTGACTCGATTACTGTTACAAACCGCATTCTAATTAGTCTAAATCCAGTTTTTGCCTACTGAAAAATCGAGTGACTTTTCAATATTAAAGTCAATATCTAACTTTTTATGATTCTTTCGCGAGCTTATTAACTCTCCCTCTTGAAATAGCGATGGATGATATACGTGCATTTTAAGAAAAGAATTCGGAAAATTCTAAAGGGTAGACAGCGGAATAATATTGTCTCATCGCTTTGAAACGAAGAAAAACATATCTTGATCTCAACTTAGCGAAAAGAAGAACACGTTGATTTAAAGAAAATAGCAGCCTTGAGATTTTTCTTTGTTTTTTTTTTTTTTTTGCCGCTGAAGGCTTTCGTAGCCAATGGGGTTTTTTAAGCAATTGAACGCAAAGTTGGCGACTTGAGGCGAGGTCTTACTGAGAAAACGAAAGTGTTCTTTGCGGTACGATCTTACATTTCCCCATGAAGAATGAGAGGGCGCTAATCAAATAAGCTCGTCTTTCTCGCCGAAACAAGAGTTTTCTAATTGAAAGGAATCTTGTTTCGGACTTTGAAGGACTGATTTAATGAGAAGCCGTAAAACTTAAAAGGGCTTTTGTCCCGGAGTTTGCAGTTCCTTTCTTGGCTCGTAAAACCACGTTCACATTCGTAGTGTTTCCGCCCGAGTCTGACAAAAGAGCATGGGTAAGATTTCAAGAATAATCGACTAATTAACTTTCGGGTGTGGACTTTAGGGTTGAGGCGTCGAATAAACTTGTTTTGATACGGTGTTTGTAGTTTCGGCTGGCGTTAAGGAGTCGAAATACAGATGGCGGGATGAATTTTATGTTTATTGAGATCAGTAGCGTGTTAGTCACACGGCTTCATTTTCATAAATTCTAGTTTCACAAGGAATGCGAGAAGAAAAATTTAAGCTCTCCTTCCGACTTTAAATACATATGCAGTTAGTATATCTGCCGTGAGTAATTTTTAGCTATTTCTTTTATCAGTCTTAGGATGTGTATTTTCCTCTCGAGTTTGTGAATTACATCGAGAAGTGTGATTGTGGATTTGAGCTATTTTTTTTCTATTTTTCCGTAAAATTTTACTTTTCTAGCTTCCCATCTATTTTGAACTAGTATTCTTAAAAATTTCTTCGGGTTAGTGCAACTTTCATTTGGATAATGAGACATTCTGTGATTAATCTCATAAGTTTTCTTCGCAAAGTCTGCGATCAGTATTCAAAATTTGGAACATGCTTTGGTAGCCTAATTGCACTTTACCCAGAGGTTCACAAACCTGTCCCGGTAGTTGTATGGACACAGGAAGACTCTTGCTGGATGAGTTAACTGAATTACAGTTTTTACCTATGACTTATTCACTTCACATTCACTTAGGAAGCTGAGAGTTGAAAAGATTTTAAAAGAGTATTGTTAAATAAGAAAACATCCCTTTGTTCTTTTATTTCATGTTTTATTCGTATTAGTTCCTTTATTTTTGGCTAACTCATAATTTTACGCAAAACTTTGCTACTTAGATATTTATTTAGATTTGTAAAAATTATTCTAAATTGTTTCGAGCATTGAAGCTTAGATTATTATGCTAGTACCATAGCTAACCATAACAAAAGGGTTGCTTATGCCGATAAAATGTTAGATCGCCGACGGAGTTTTTCAGGTCAATAACTTGACACGATTAAAAAGTAACCCATTAGATAATCTCTCGTCCGTCTTTTATTCCCACTCCCCTTCAAATCTCTTTATTTGCCAGTAGCGAATCGAGAAAATTCCTCTCGCGTTAATCTCATTCTTTTCCCTTAATGACGGGAGAGTTCGTTTCGACAGTGGATGCTTGCGATGGTGGATGGAACATTAAAAATTCAGAGTTCAACGTACGCGAAAATGGTTTTAGAGGCTATGCGTGCCCATAATGAGCTTTTACTCTCGTATTTCTCTTTTTCACTCCGTGTCGTATCCTCTCTCTCTCTCTCTCCCCCTCCCTCATTTGCGTATTGTATTCTTTAATCTGCTGCTAATACAAATATACGTATAGCGCGAGGTGGCGCATTTACCCTTTTGTGGGAAAATTATTTCCACAAGTTCTATAGTCGTGGCATTCAAGTTTTCAAAGAAAAACTTTAATTTATCATTAACGGTTATGAGGTATGTTTCCCGCCATCCATTAAGCAAGATTTAGTTCAGAATAATCAGAGAATTCCTAATTAAAGACCTACCTAATCGCGCAAATACAACAGAAAACTACCTACCTATATATTTTTTTTATAAAGTCAGAATAGAATATCGCAAATGGCACCAGTAATAGATAATGTGAAACGAGTTAAAGAAAATATTTAGTAGGAGACATACTTCCCACCGCCCACAAAATGTTTCATTAAATCTTCTGATAACTTTCCGAAGCGTCCTGGTTAAAAATAAATAAATAAAAATCGTCGCAAATACATGAGAAGTTATATTTTCATCTCTTTCTTTAAAATAAACAATTTTCCGTGAAATTGCACTTTTAATATTATTTTTTCATCCCCAAAGAGTTTGTCCCATACCATTATTCACCGCCCCCGCCCGGTGTTTGGAGTTCAACTCCTAAATCTCCTCTTTGCTTCTTATCCACTTAAAAACCCTTCGCTAAGCACCGAACCAAAAATCCCAGTCTGACCTCGTCCATTACTCAAAAGCTGGAGTGATTTTCTGCCGAGGTTCTCCGAGTGAGAAAGAGAAAGAGGGAAAAAGTGGTGTTGAGCCTTGACTCTTATTTTACTCTCTCCCTCTCACCTCCTTTTAATCTCCTATTCCTCTTTGCCAATATTAAACAAGTTAGGAAAGTTTACAGCGTTTCACAAATGCAATGGAGTATTAGAATGGAGTATGGAATAGAGTATGGAATGGAGTATTAGAAGGAGTATTAGAAAGAAATGGTATACCTGTATGTAAGGGAAATAGCGTTTTAAAGTTCTTTTCTTCATCATAAATAATCCATTTTCTTGCTATATAAAAATATTGCGTGCACACGTAAGGAAATTAAACGTTTGTTTGTGAGATTGTTTATGTTAGCAAAAATGAAGGAGTAACCATGCAAGAAATTTTCTAAGTTCAAGTGGATTTAAGACTTTCTTGTTCGATTTTCTTGATAACGGCTACTCCTACGATAAAAATGCGCAGGAAAAAATAGTCTAATTTACTAGGTCTACAATTTTTATTTGAAAAATATTTTGTTATGAGCAATACTTTACTAGATATGACGGAAAGTTCATTTTTATCACCAGTAAAGTGGTACCCCTGATTGGATTACGTGATTCATTTATGCGATTTTCTTATTATCTTTGATTGTAAGTCCTTAATATAAAATTTTATGAAAATCCGTTCGGTAGAAGAAACGAACATGCGGACGGACGGACGGACAGACCGACGATAATAGGCGCTCACGCTGGAAGCGAAACGCGCCTAAAAAGAAAAAAAAAATGGGAAAGGGTGAATCTTTTCAGGATCGGAAAGAATCATAGGTGTTTATATGCGGTTCCCGTTTTGTGGCTAAAAAGCCATTTTTTAGGTGGGTGAGTTAGGTCGAGAAAAGGGCAAAGGAGAGTACTTTTGAAATTTTATTTATTTTTACAGTTTTAATCTATCCACCGTCGTTGCTACATGAATAACAGTTTCTTCAGTTTTTATTTTTCTTCGCCGATTTTCGTTTTAATGAGTCGCTTTGAAGTTTGAAGGGTCAAACGATTTATTTATGGCGAAAAAAATTTCAAAAGATTGTGTCGGATAAATTATAGTGGTAAGTTGAGTCGAGTTAGCCGTATTCGCATTTCGGCCGCTAAGTAAGCTGTCTTATGTGTTTAATCTTCGCACTCCAAACCAATTATAAAAGCTCTTAACCTGTAAACTCACATTTATTTTCAGAGATCGGTAATTCATTTTTGAGCTCAATTTATCAGCTGGGAGAATGAAAGTATTTTAGGAAAAAAATTAATCCCATTTATGAAATGTTAATTATTATCTTTTATGCATGAATTTTTTCTAAAATTTTATGAAGTATTATCTTTGTTAAATTAGAAAAAACGAGTATTCGTCAACTTTGCACGTATTGGTTTGAGTTGGATCATTAAACGGCAGTAAAACCTCTCCAGTATCAATTACTCATTATTAAGTGCTCAAAGGTCTATTTGCATCTTGGGAACAATATCTGACGGAATAGTAGCGAAAGTTTGAGAAAAATGTTCATATCATAAAAATATCCTACATCTAAATAAAATGAAGACCTCACGAGACAGGGTGGAGGTATTTTTCCAATTCTATCCTACATCTAATCGATATTTTGCGATCCTGAGGCGGAACTTGGGTCCACCAATGGTATTTAGTAATAGATTTGATGATATTATCAGTTTTTGGTTTCAGCCGCGTCCGGAACATGATGTGACCGACGTTTCGCTACCGTTGCAGGTAGCTACCTGCTGAAACCGAAAGCTGATAAATATCATCAGACATCAACGCTGCGGAAACCTTCGATCAAAATTAGTAATAGATTTGCCATTAAACTGCTTGATCGTGGATCATTTAAATTTTATCTTAGTGTATCTGTTACCTTCATAGTTCATTTGAGTTCTGAGATGTATGGAGTCTGCGTGCATTTACCGCAAGTACATACGACATGAAATGTTAAGAGAACATCCGAAAATACATAGAAGTTTAAGGTAAGTTGAAATATGTATTCAATTGAATTTGTTTTCGAGTATTAATGCCACATTACTGATATCGCTAATACTTCAAATCTTTTCTTTTTAGTTCGCTTTTAACAAGTTTGAGAATTTAGTCTTCGCGACCACTCTCCGCCATTTACCACTAGCTATATCTACACGAACGCGACCAACTAGTCACCGTACTTGCTTCGGCGGTACATAAACTAAAATTGGAACGATACAGAGAAGATTAGCATGGCCCCTGCGCAAGGATGACACGCAAAATCGTGAAGCGTTCCACATTTTTTTGTTCTTTTTATTCATAATCAATCCCCAGCTCCTTAGTCTCTTGCATCGACAATATATTACGCGGTAAGCGAATAACAGCCCGAAATTTGCTTTCCTTTTCGTTGCACATTATAATGCTGAGAATGCCCATCGCTAAAATCGTCGTATTTCGCAGATTAACTAAATATGTATTGACACCTTAATAATGTTAGTTTAAACGCCAAGATCAGTTTGTTTAAAATATGTATTCTGTATATGAAGTCTTGATGACGAATGCTCAAGAATATTTCCGGCGAACAACCTCCCAGATATTCAAAATTGAATTAGCGAGCTTGAGTCACTACCAAACAAATAACATTATTGATTACTTCAACCTTTCCAGCACTTGAGTGAACCCTGTTGACATTAAAAATAGAGAGTTTTCGCCGTCATAAGTGGGATTTAGCCATTGGTAAATTTAAACAGAAAACCCGGTAGGGGGTGGGTTGCCGCTGAATATGTCTGTTTTGTGACAGTAGAAACGGATTTATGGTTTACTCTCCCATTTTATGGATATAGAAGCCACCTATCATATAAGGCCAGTGTTTAACTCTAAACTGTCCGCTTAACGATTATTCTTCCTTTCACCCGGCGAATAAACTCAACGGGGCGTCAAATATATCGTAAAATAATAACATCGATAAATTCCGAAAATTCGAGCCAAATGACCGACGGAAGTGTTATTCGTTGACGCATAACGCTTACGATGGGAATTATTGGAGAGGATGGAGGTAAAAGGAAAGATGGGGTTATTGTCGTAAGGCGTCTTTGTGTGCGTGCGTGTCGTACGTTGGTGGGAAAACTCACCGGTCGACCGACTCTCAAGCTCACCTTCAAGGGTCAGAAAGAAAACCCAACCCTTCTTATACCTGGGAGGCGGTTAGGTTTTGGTGGTTTTTGGAGAGAAATGAAAATATTGTGGCTCTCCCTCAGCGGTTGACACTGGAGACTCTGGGAGGGTCTTCTTCTACCGCGGTCGCATACACAACGCGCGGGTGGGGTTCTGGGCGGAGTAAAAAAAAAAGTCATATTTTTTCCCTTCCAAAACGGATACACCCACGCCGTGAGGGGTTACGTGAGGAGGTATGCGGACGAGAGGGTATTGTTTCCAGGACGACAAGGTCAGCCACCCGTCTCCGGAGGAAGGAAAATGTGTTCCTGTATGGGGAACCCTGATTTTATGGAAAAAACTACGTGTGTTTCTTCCGCCCCAGTTTTTTTTGTAAGGATAGGGGTGCGGTCTTCTTCATCGTGTGTGTGTGTGTGTGGTGTTGTAAGGATTCCTCTTTTGGTAATATGGGCACGGTAGGAATTCAGTCTTCATCAGGGGATGGATTAAAGGAGTGGGAGGGCCATAAAATACGTTCGGTATTGTGAGGCGGACCCTTAAATATTTTATGCCCGTATTTACGACGCGATAGTTTCTGTTCGATGATGTCTTTTACGGTCGAGTGGTCTCGCGGATGGAGGGGATTAGAAGGGAAAGGATTCTCGTCCGTTCTCTACGGTCGAAAACCGCGGAGGATTCCGTTTCGCGACCTCTTCGCGCTTGAGGGAATAACGTGTATTTCGGGTATGGCGTGAATTAGGTGTCCGAGCTGCTTATTCCTTTGTGGAATTGATACTTTGTGCGGATTTATGTTTGTTTCCTAAAAGTATGCGATTTAAACTCATTTGGAATTTTTTATTTTGACGCAAAACGGTTTAGCTCCTTTCGTAATGCAAGTACTGTATTTACGACTATGATACAAGTTTTTAAATATTTTTTTTTCAAATAAAGGTTATGTGGTCTTCTTATATTCGCGAACAACGAAATTAATAAATAAAAATAGTAACAGTGATTGACTAGTCTAGGATGATTTAAATCAAATTTATCTTTGCACTGCACGTGCACCGATGACATTGTTTAATTTTAATAGAAATCGCTCCAATAACCTTTTTTAACTTATTTGCTTCAGAATGACTTATTAGAGGTTGCCTTAGTCTTGTTAATACGGTACACAGAAAATAGGTTTCACGGCCGGGATGAATTATGTGCCCACTTGAAATAAAAATTATGCGTCCTCTGTCTTGACTAACGGATATTTGATTCCACGTAGAAAAAGTTATAACACTCTTAATTATTATTGAATCCTGTTGCTGTAAAAATTTGCATTTCTGGTCTTTTAAAATTCCTCAGCTTTTTCAAATTAAACTTTCAAATTCTTTTGCGTAAATTGACAAAGGATAATTAAAATAAATAAATAAACCAGCAGTCGTTCGTCTTTTTTGTTTATTTTCCTTTAAGCTCAGTATCATTTGAGTACGAGTCAACATGGTACGTACTTTGTACTCTTTAAAATATTTCAGACATTTAGGAGAGCCGAGCGTCCGGTGGAACTATGAAGGATTTCCTTGGTGACATTTTTATGACTCATTGCGATGAATAGAAATAGAGATGCATGACCGAAGCACGTGGCTCCTTTGTTGGGGGGATTCTATTAATATTTATCACCGCCGCGTACATGTTTCGGTGGCTTTTCCCGAAATTTATGTGAAGGTTTTGGCTCGTGAGGCGCATAAGGAATGAATTACGAACAAGAGCGTGAAGGTTGTTGATCACGAATAGTTTCTTTCTTTTGCGTGAAGGGAAAATGTATAGCTTTGTTGAACCGTAATTGCGTCTCTATGCTAAACAGTAAAGGTACCGGGAAATTGTGACTCCGAAATTTAGTTCACTCGTCCACAGTTAACTAAATAGCCGTAAAACGGTTGTGTAAAAAACGTATGGATTTCTTCTAGTCACCTTACGTTATAATTTTCCGTTATTCGGTGTTTTTGGAATTTTAAGTATTTTAGCTATCTGCAACTGAGGATAATTTTTCAATCGCATATGTTCTAATCGATTGAATTTCCTTATTGCTCGTAATTCAACCGCTGGAACATTTCCGTTCAGTCATAGGTCACGACACAGTTTTATTTTAAATAAAACATTTCCTGTGTGCCTGTCTGTTTTTGAGAAGCTCGCTAGGTGTACGTAAACTATGTTTTATAAAATATAGGTGTCAAGTAGATGGTAAAAGTGAAAATGTCGTCAATGTTTATTTTTATATTTTAACGGTCAATATTGATTATAAATTGAATTTTATGCCTTTTAGTCTTATTTTCATAATGGAAGTTAAATTAAAATTCATATATAATATACGAGTTATAGTTGTTTTCGACTGATGATACAGGGTAAGTAATAGCTTGTGAGGAGGAAAAATGAGCAAATGTTATATTATCAATTACTTAATTTCACATATATTTTAATTATACCGGAATAATAGGTAAGAAGTATGTCGTTTTTGTGTCAATAAAAGTATTCGTGAAGATTCATTTCTGTTAATGAAATTAAGTTGGGTGCCTTTTTGCGACGCAGAAGAACGTATCTTAAGTAAGTGTTACCTCTATAAAGCATTACATGGTTGTGAGACATGACAGTTAGAAAGAAAATTTTTGCGGATTAGAGGAATTTGAGATTCGGGTATGGCGTAGACCGGAGACAATTATTTGGACAGAAAGGAAAAGGAATGAAGAAGTTTTGAATACAGTAGGGAAGAAACAGGAGGTGGGTCAGATTTTGGAAGAACAGTCTGCTGCAAAAAGAAGAATGGGTAGGAATTGCGTGTGAAAACATAAAGAAATGGGTATTTGATAGCACAGATTGAGTCCGGTGAACAAAAAACCTACTGAAAGTTAGTAAAGCTATGAATGAAATATCTCTCGATAAAAGGAAAGTTTCCGTTAAGAGCGAACAGGAAAAAAAATGGTAACTCCTGTTTGTGTAATCCACCTATCGATTCGACTCCTTCCTCAATCTGTTTTAAAACGAAATCGATATTTAGTACCTCTTTCAGAATCCCTAGAAATGGATCAGATAGTACCTGTTGCTTTCGCCATCGAACTTGACCGACTTCACTCTTCACTCTGAAGTACGTAAAAAAAATTAGAGTAGCACTTTTTTTTTAAAGACTTAATCTATTACGTCCCGTGAACTTGTAACTCGCCCTTGAAACACGAGTACCATGCACGCTAAGAGCTGTAAGTTGAAGGAGTAAGTCAAGAACAAGTGGGTAGTTCAGTATGTGTAAGCATTGTTTCGAATCAAAATGAGAGTGAAAAGAGTACAATTTGAATAGGGATAGCGAGAAAGACTCATGAACGCAGGTGTGAGGCGGCTGCTCTTTTATCATCATTATCGTTTTTTATTATTCTATTGTAATATGTCTCACGATTTTCTCGAAGAGACAAAACGCCATTATAACTTTAGGTTGATTTTTACTAAGGGATTATTTACTTACAAACGCTTTAAAAATTTTAACGTATTTAAGTAATGATAAAAACATAATCTATTAATCATTTATACCGTGTTTTGTAAAAAATGTAGCGGTTCAAAAAGAAATAATCACTCGTGTAAAAGAAGACAACACATTCAGGATCTTTAATAGGTATTAGGATAGGCTATAAGGCAGCTCAGGTGAGTTAAAAACGCAACAAATTCTCAGAATCTTTTTCGGTGAATTACCGCTGCAGATGACTGTTTTGTGGTCGAAGCGCGCATCTGTTTTTAAAATAAATTTCTTGCGGATATTGGAGATAACTGAGACTAGTGCTTGTACTTGAAGTAACGAAAGTATTTCCGATTTATCGTCACTTTCAGGAATGGATACAATCAAAATTATAAATCTTAACGAACGCTCGTTTATGCATTGCTATTCTTTTCAGTTATGAAAATATTTCCGGAATGCCTTTAACAGCTTATCATGTGTGCCCTCGACGTATCTTTGGGCAAAAGTGTAGCTTATTTATACAGGCGTCTATTGATGCATTAATTTTATGAAAACAAATATTTTTCATCCAAAACATTCTAATAGTCATAAGAATTCCATGAAATTCCAAAGTGAAAGACTCGCTTCTTTACCATCCTTGTCGGTCAATAAAATAAAACCTGTTCATCATCATCATTCGAAGCAGATAACGAGAAAATGAGAAGGAAAATATTTATAAGATACGCGAGAACGTTTTCGCTTTACAAGGACGATTGTTGAACATTCCATCGGAAAGAAAACATTTACGGAGATGATAATACAAGGCGGCGGGGAGAAGGGGGGAGGATGAGGAAGACTTTTAAGGAAACAATCGACTATCTCCCTGTAAACACCGCGATTGAAGAGGACAACGGTATCCATCAAGATACGAATTCTTAAATCGGAGTGTTTCCGTCGAATGCTAAGCGCGTAAGATGACGCTCTCGCGTCTTGTTATTTTTTCCTCGTTTTCCTCCCACTTCTTCGGGCGGGGTGGATAAAGAGCGGCGAAGAGTTTGTCGTGTTTTGTTTTTTTAAATATATTCCTCGCACGCATCAGGTGTAGGCTGTTATGTGAAGGAGGCAGGCGCGGATTCATCCCGACCGTTTCGCAAAGAGGGTTTGCTTAGGTAAGTTAGGTAGGTAGGTGCTGCCGCCTGGTGGGAGCTTTAAGGGCGAGTAATGATGAGACAAAGGGAGCTTTTGGGTGTTGTCTCCCGTAACGCGACACGTTCCTTTAATTCGCTGATGCAACTCGCGGTGTTCTTTTACGAATAGGCAGCGGATAAGTACCCTTTGCCCGAGATTTACGCTGTCATTTTACGCGTGGTTGCGTTTACAAATTAGATAGCCAAAAAGATGGAAGCGTGAATTATAAAAAAAATTGAAATTTCAGGCAGTGGATCAGCAATCTTATTATTCCTCGTAAATCATTTAAATGCGTAATAAACGAGCAAATACAAAGTCTCAAGTCAAAGTTTCAAAGTAAATGTGAATTTAGCAATTCGAACCTTACTTTGGAAGCGTTAATCGGCCGACATAAAGAGAGGAATCAGACCATTATTACAGTCTCTGTACTTAGATTAAGTGATAAAACGAAGATAAAAGTGGTTCTATATAAAAAAGAATGAGTTTATAAATCAGTCACTATCTTTTAATAAAACTGTAGGTTAAAAGAGTACTTAAATATCGCTTCTTGGCGGCTCGATATTACAGTTGAACTAATTTTTTACACCATTAAAGTCATGTTCGGTAATCAGAATGTATTATTTGATGTACATGAAATCAATTTATATCCATTTTTTCATACGTTTTAAGTTTATTTCAAAGAAATTCCTTCAACAATTATCCCCAATCACGATTCAATTTACGAAATATGTCAAATTTCGAGAAACGTTCACTTCACTTCAGATTTGACATTTCGATTTTAGGGAAAATCTGGCTTCGCACATAGCGGATCCGTGGACGAAAGAATTCAAACGAGAGATCTAACATATTCAGCAAAAGGCATAATGCTAAGGAATCACGTCTCCTTTAACCTTCTCTAACCTTAAAGACGACGAGGTGGCCTTCGGATGGTTTACGACTTGACATTTTCGAGACGGTCTTCAGTGGAGTCCATTTAGCTATCGGGAACGATTTTCGCCGCCCATATCTTCTTATAATATAAAAGGCTAAATTTCTTGGTCATCATTTTTTGCGTAACGCTAAATATCTCAACGTATCTCGGCCATTTCTTCAGCCAGTCCAGCCAAATTCGGTAGGATTGCTACGAATACGTTCAAAAAGCGAATGCTATAAAAATATTTTCAAAAAAGTCCCGGGTTCGACGCCAGGAGAATGTTTTACATTACATATGAATCTCATATCTCGACCTATAAGTTTACACGCTAAAATTTAATTTTCAACGTACAGAGTTTTAGTCTTTTGGAAATTAAAATTAGAAAGAATTGACCTACGACCTTCAAATTAGGACCATTTTAAAGGAAAATAAACGGGCCGTTTAATTTTTTTCGTCTTTTCTCACCTAAATGTAAAACTTGAGCAAATTTTATGTTTAAATTCGCCGATGTAAGAAAAATCGTTCATTTTCATCAATGATCGCCTTGGAAACGGGCATTGTTGTTTCAAGCCATATATGCTCATAAACCTATATTCATTTACGTAAATTGGATGGATAAATGCGGTAAATTAGTATTTTAAAACATGCTAATGTTTGAAATAATTCGACAATGTGTTAACATGCCTTCGTTGTCTTATTGAAGTCATTCTGCATATTAAAGGCAGTTGCTTGCGCTGTGCCTTCGCATTATCTGAACGGAACAGATATTATGAAAATAATTTGTTTCATGCTGTTTATTTTTGATTCGCGTCAATCCAATTATAGGGTAACCAACCAAACAACGATTACATTTTTATCTAAATAAATAAGGTATATGTGCTGATTGCGTGTGTATTGAGATATCTATTGAGATTGTTCTTAACTGCTGTAGCGCCCGGAGACGACTACCCATTACAACAAAGCGAGCCGACACAACAACAAATATATATATATATATATATACTACGGAAGAGGAATAGTAAGTAAGGTTATTTAGGGCAACTAGGTGTTGAAGGAAACCCAGTGAACACTTGCCGGAAGTAGAGCCGCTGGGGTGTTGGAGAGATACATTTGTAGAATATATATTTATATATACATTATTTAAAATCTCATTTAGTGCGGTCCCTCTTCCCATCCCTGTCACCGTCACACTCCAAAAATACGAGGCCATTTAAAATGAAGACGTTCTAAAAAAATTCGAACCGATTTGGCCCGACATAAGTTCCGTAATTCCAGGAGATTCCAGGTGCTTCTTCTTCCTCTCTCTCTTGATGGACGAATATATTTTCCTAAAAAATATATATCCGCTCTCGTTAACTTTTTAACGCCATATCCTATTATACATAATGCGTGGTTATTTGGAATTAAAGCCAACGGAAGGGTTTGGGAGATGGAAAACAGGAAAGAATGGTAGTTTATAAAAGCTCAGGTTACCGGCATAACCTTCGGCGATTAAACCGGATATTTCAGAGTCAATTAGAGGGGTCGTAAAAGGAAAACCGTTTGGCGGACGAGAACGATATCTTCTCTAGATCCTTGGTTTTAAAAAAAAACAGGTGACGGTTTATACAGGTTTTACGGAATCTCCGTTTCGTTTTTGCATCTGCAAGTGATTCGCCGTCAATGGTCGTTTGATGCGTTCCGCTGGTTTAAATAACGGCGAACTAGTCTGTGGACGATCCAGATGGGATGCGAAAATTCCGGCCGAGCTAATATGCTGGTAGAATGCTCACAGTTACGGTAAAGCTGCTTTTAAAATGATATCAATTTCGGACTTAAGATGTAGAAGTGGAAAAATAAATTTGTTTACAAAGGATTATTTTATCGTTAAATTGGGAATGCGTCCTAGGTAAAATAAGATCTGAAACAAAATTAAAATTAGTTTCGTTAAAGTTGATTTTTCAGAAACATCTCGTATTACGCGTGATTACTTATTTATCGTTTATAGACTGTTGTTGGTAAAAATAAAACTATTTTTGTCAATTTTTAAAGAATAAACAAAAATCAAAAATATAATCTTGAGAAGACAAGGTTCAGGCGGATTTCTTGGAGATGTTTGAGTTTACATCGAAATCGAAAAAAGAAATCATAAAATCTAAAGTTTTTGCGAACCAAAGTTAAGGAAATTACCAAAATTTGGAGTTATTTTGAAGAGATATTGATCCAGGGTTATTTATTTTCTTTAAGTAAAATTTCTGGTTGGTAAACAACAGTGATATGATACTTTTTAAGGCTTCCAAACCCCGGGAGACTTTTCGACGTGTCCAGGCTTATATTCTTAAAAGTAATTTCAAACATCCGCTGGAAAGCTGAAGAAAGTATATATGAATAATGCTGTTGAGGATATTGACGTTGTGAACCCGGTTAGCTCAGTCGGTAGAGCATTAGGCTTTTAAGCTTTTAACCTAAGGGTCCTGGGTTCAAGTTCCTGACCGGGCGGTTTATTTTTCAACCACACTTTCAGTATTATTGGATAACTTTGAAAATGGTAGTTATTTTGTCGTGCTCCATGTAAATTTATAACTATTATATAGCACACGCTGAAAATGTGTTTTAAAAAATGATTTGCCCTTGTGAACATTTAATGTGCTATATATTTGGACTTTTCTAATAAGATTCTTGCTTTAAAGAAATATCGATAACGGCCGAAGATATATCCCAATTACATATTAGTAATATAAAAAACCTAGGAACATCCGCTTTTGTATGCCATAATTTAGCTTGAAGACATAAATCTGTTCCTTTCAGTTTTTTCACGATCACAAAAACATTTATGGAAGCTTCGGAAAACTTAGTAACCCATGGGTTTCTAAGTAATTATTGACGAATAACCGATACGTTATAATTGATATACTTTCTTGCATAAGTGAATTTCAACAGATTTTCCGTATTACATCACGCGAGCGCCCCGTTCCTTTCGGCAGGTGGTATATATACACGAACGCGGCCCCTTAATTTCCGTACTCGCTTCGGCGGTACATATACTAAAATTGGAACGATACAGAGAAGATTAGCATGGCCCCTGCGCAAGGATGACACGCAAAATCGTGAAGCGTTCCACATTTTTTTTGTTTGTGGAACATTATTTCACTATTCCGTGACTATTTACGAAAATGCAATTTTTAGATGAAATGGCCGTAGAAGCCGAACTTTCCCGACTCTTCTTTTGTAAACGTCCTGGAATGGTTTTAACTGTTTTGATTTATTTTAAATCTTATGCATTTAATGGAACAATATGACTATACTGAGAACGAAAAAATCATTATAAGTGGGCCCATTAATAAAAGTTTTTTAGTGTATGTATTTACTGTGTTTTATATGAATGGAAGATCTGGAAAACAGATTCGATCTACATGTATATATGCTTGTACAGTATTATATGTCTTGGTGGGTTTCTAGTATATCCAAACCTATCTGACTCATTCTAAGTCTGTCATCTTCCCCTATCATGGCCGTAGTGTGAGGTGTTTGAGAGGAGATCGTCGCAGGCGGACATCTATATAGGAGGCGTTTTAACTATGTCCCTGCCAATTTTGTTGTGTATTAGGAGGCACTTTTGCCTTTTTATCTCCTTGGAAAAAAATACCTAGGATTGTTTTACATGTTATTTCTTTAAGGCCTATCATAAATTCAACCCCCCATTTTATCTATTTTTAAATTTATTGTTCTAATAAATATGGTCTCCTATTACATTTGCTGTACTAAAAACTCAGCTCAACTATTTTCTTTAGTTCACGCCATGTGATGCGTCTGCAAATTCTTTCCACGTTCTCTGTTTCTTTCACACATGATATTCGTTCTATATTTGTTGACTCATTGGTCTCCTAACCTTTAACAGTACATATATTGTATACGTAAATTGGTTACACTAATGGAAATTATATTGGCCGCCGACTTCTGAGCCACTATAATTATACTCTCGTCGGCTATGCGTGGTCCCATGGTGTAATGGTTAGCACTCTGGACTTTGAATCCAGCGATCCGAGTTCAAATCTCGGTGGGACCTAATTTTTTACCTAATTCCTTCCATGGTATATATAGTGTACGTCGTTCAGATGTTGAAGACCTTGGTTTGGTTCTAACCTCAGAAATTTTTACTTGTAATCTGAATTAAAATAATGAAGAAGAAATTAAATGTTTTCGCGTCTCGTAGAGTGGTGCCTCCTGTAGCGAGCTTTTATTTTTAAAGAGAGCTTATTATTTTAATTTTGCGTTCGTTTATACCTTTTACGCTTAATAATATCTGTAATTGTGGCAACACAAGATACACTTGAAGCATGATATTTCCGGATTATGTTGGCATTATGATTCTATTTGCTATTATGTTCCCTCGAGCTCTTTCACAATGTTCGTGTGCCTGTACATCCGTTGCGTCCTTCAATGAGTGGCTAAAAAGGCATTTGTTTTTTAAACATGTGTTCCATATTGATGAATAATTCGGATGACATAGTTACAGTTATAAATATGCGTGTAAAACGCTATTACTTATTTTTACAATAGATATTCCTCTCACCAATTTGTCGAAAATCAGCCAACGCTCTTTCGGATTGCCTATTGGAGTGCTCTGTGCTTTTTCAGTGTGCAACAGTATTGGAAAATTCGACTCATTTAATCTCCGTAGGGACTTGAATAGAGATTGAGAGCAAAATCAGAGTATTTTCCCTCCCCCACGCATTTTTGAGAATTTTTCATTAAGCCCTCGCTAGCGAGTCCCGCGCAAGTTATGTAATACGTACATGTTTTCAACCTCATTTTGATTAAAAATCAGTTTTCGGTTAGAGATATCATGCATGTTTTTATAAAATCTTTTATATGCGTTCGTCCGATATTTATTTATTTTTGGTTAGACCATTCTCTGATCCCTCATATCTCTTGAACGAATGATCCGATCGTAAACATTGTTTGAAAGCTTATGGCGTGCAGATGGTTTTTTTAGCCCATTAACAATTTCGTATTCTCATCTAGAAGTTAAACTGTGAATGTTCAAACTTTCCAAAAGTCTGTTTGGTTGCGGTGGCGCTGCCTGTGAGTCTGGGGGCATTTTAATAGCAAGAAATTGAACTACTACATATTCACACCATTCTGTCCCCCAACGTTAGAAATGATAGCGGGAAATACGGATTTCAACGTTGGTTGTCATTTTGACCAATATATGGAGGGAGAAGTTATAACGTTTACTTGCACGAAAATTTTAGCTTATTTCTATTATATCATTCTGTACCTCAATAATGTTCACTATTGGTTTAAAAATTTAGAACTTTTTCATAAAACAATTAACAACTCGTAATCAGTAGTATTTTTATTGCTCACGCTGGGTGGAAAAGTATCTTCTAAATTTCAAAACTTAGGAGAAGGGGTGTCGTGGCGTAGTTGCGAGTGCGTTGGCCAGCTACGCTGAGCATGCCCGTTGAAAACATGCGAAAGTTGGATTCTTTTCATTAGATCCCCCGTTTACGTGCTTAGAGGAGAGCACGCGAATCAACGCTTCATCCTTCGAAAGGGACATAAAGCTGTTTCTCGTATTATTTGCTTTGTGATTTAAACTGACGAGACTACAAGCTCTAGAGTCGTTTGAAGTCACAAAGTTCCACAAATCACAAACTTTGACATCAATCGTTGTAAGAAAGCGATTGAGGTAAATTATTTATGTTCCTTTTTTTAATTGAATGCTATTCATTTTCGCGCTTAAAACATGAAAACAAGTAAGAATTTAAAAAAATCAAAAATAACATCTTTTTGCTTTCTAAATAGGCGGCCTTAAAAGGATAAAACACGAAAATTTTCAGATTATTTGTTCGTTATAAAAGATTTTGGTGTCATGTACTTGTCATTGCTATACTTTACAATATCATTTACGTAATAATCTTATTCCATAAGCTGGCGTAAATGGATTTTGAATATAAGGTCAATAGCAAAACATTTTTTTAATGAAGCTCAACCTTGAAAACCTCCTATCAAAGCGAAATTATTACGTAAATGATATGTAAAGCAACAATAATGAAAATAATATCACACCAAAATCTTTTATAACGAACAGAAAATTTTCTTGTTTTATCCTTTTAAGGCCGCCTATTTTATAAAGCAAAAAGATTTTATTTTTGATTTTTTTAAAACTCTTACTTGTTCACCGTTCAGTTTGTTACTTAGCATATATGAATTTATTCTCATGTGGCTGCAATTTTTAGGATTACAATTCTATGTTCTCCCGACCGAGAGTAAAACATGGAAAAACCATAGCTGAGGCCATAATGCACTATTTCATATATTTTTCTTCGGGTCTGGTGTTGCCCTTCCAAGTACTTCCCAAGTACACAGTTTTTTTTAATTTTTTCATTGGAATGGATGAAAAAGATGACTGCTGGTTTGTGAGTTCAATACACCTATTGCTAAATACAAAGAGAGCTCGATTATTAATTTTTGGAGTTTTACAATTTAATTCCCTAAGAGCGTAGCTTATTACTAAAATTACTGGTAGGCAGCGTGCCTGCCGTCTAGTTCAAAGGTCGCGGGTTCGAACTCCGCTTCGGACATGGATGATGTGATTCGTCTTGGGGTGTCTCCCCTACCTGCAGACAAGCCTTCGGGTTTGCGGGAAGGCTTCATTTAAAACATTAATGCAGTTAGGCGCAAGCTTCTTAAAAAATGAAAAATGTAGGTATAGTATTTCGTAAAAGGCGTATGGATTACTTATGTCTTTTATTGAGAGGAATTTTTCTTTAGTTCTTTAACTCCTTAGCTCCGTTTATTCTGTTTTGTGTTCCTTGTACATAAAGATGTCGTTGTTTTAAACTTTCAAAAACTTTGCATGTATTACTTGTATTCTTATCATTCTCTTATATAATTACATGATTTGAGTAATGCGTCGGTTAAAATATTATAGAAAGTATCCGTATCGTTTACAATTGTAAAGCGGAACGAATATTAATATTTCATGGGATCTAATTAGTTTTAATTACACCGCATTAACAGCAAGCTGTAGATATCTAACGCCACTCGCAGAAAAGTAATAAGGCAAGAGAAACGGAATTGTCAAGAATGCCAGGAGGACTCCGCTAACCATTCTTCCTCGTTATAGAGAAAAAAGAGGGGAAGAAAGGAAAGATATGGAAGATGTCGTGATATTTTTCTTCGGTTACTTTTTTATGATAAAGAGATCCCTTGATTTATTGCGGGGCGAACATTCGTAGAGTCCGCGGTGAAAGTTGAGTCGAGAGAGAGGTAAAAGAAGGGTTTTTGCTCGAATTTTTTTGTGAGATAGTCATGAAGTGTGAGAAGGAGGGAAAGATAGAGGTCGAAAAGATTTGAGAGGAGGGAGTGAAGATGGAGAGAGAGAGAGAGCAAAAAAATAGAGATATTCGGGATCTCAGACCAAAGTTAAGAGAGTAGCCGATATTTTTTCGAAAGAAGTTGGGTATATAGAGAAGGAGATACCCAGGCTGAAGAAGGTATAGAAAGAGAGAGAGAGAGAGAACAGAAAGCGAGAAGGGCTGATTGATATATTATTGGCTTTATTAGAAAAGGGAAAGGAAAAGTTCTTGGGGGAAGAAGGAACGAGGAAAGAGTGAGGAAGTGGAGAAAAGTAGAAACTTTTCCTTTAGATTCGAATAGAGGGAAAAGTGAGGGGAAAAAAGAGATAAGGACGGCTAAAAATGGAGGGAAAAAGAAGCGACTCTTTTGGGTAGAACAAGCAGAGACGCGAGAAAGAATAGAATAAAATGGATTCCCGAAGTGGAGGGGAAGAGCGAAAAAAATCTGGAATAGCTTGCATTTGGCGGTCATAAATTTAGTCAATGGGACTACCTATGACGCTTAAATGTAATTCTGATCGATATCAGGTGACTTCCTGGCGAATGGAAGGCCTGAGAAAGCTCTTTCTCTCTCTCTCCTTCCCGAGATAAAATAGGACGAGATAAGAATGAAGGAAGAATGTCGTAAAAATTCCCAAACAACGGACACTGACGACTTTTAGGAAAGTAATTATTTCCTATCAGAATTTCATTAAAATGAAAGTGAAAAATCGCCTCCCTTAATGAGGATTATTCGTCCCTACGATTCCCCCGTGCTATACCACCTTTCACATTTCTTAAGGGACACTCTCAATCGACCTTTTAAGGCTTACGAATTTAAATTTCCGAGCACTTGCATTTATAAGAGGGAAGGGGAAGGAAGGATAAAAATTCTCGTCTGTTCGCATCGAAATGATACAATGACCTTCGAAATTCGGCACTTGATGAGATCGAGCGGTTTTTCTGAATCCTCGAACTTTTTGTTGTAACGAAGCACGTTGTATCGATCCTTCATCGCTGCTCTCGGTTGTTGAGAAAGGTTGGAGAGAGATAAGGGAACAGATGATGTATGGGAGCCAATAACAAGCGGCGGAGGAAGAAAGAGATTGCGGAGAACTCTCAAGAGAAATGGGAGAGAGATTACTTGAGAGCAGCCATAGTGAAGAAGGACGAGAGAGAAGCGAAGGAGAGAGGCGAAGGAGAAAGCGTATAACTGGATGAAAGATAGAACCTCGAGAAATGGAAAGGAGAAGAGCACGATAAATTTAAAAAATCGGATCGACGTGTATTGCGCAAACTTCCTCATTTTACGCTCCCAGTGCACGCGGTAATGTCATTGGTTGCATTAACACGTGGGCAGTTTCGGCAAATATTTTGTCGCACTTTGCGTCTCGTAGAAGGAATGCTGCTGCTTCAGGAAAGAGGAGAACGTGGCGGCAGCCTAGCGTAACAATTTAACGTATTTTATAGGTTGCTGGACGCTATATAATTAATTTGTCATATGTGTGACTTAAATAGCATTGTGTACGACCTCAAGCCGCATAACTCGACGAAAGTGAATCAACATCACTGCTGCCATTTCGATTAAATCTATATTTTATGAGTAGGTACTGGAATAAACAGTCTCCCCCCTCCCCCGCATTTTTATGCTATAGTCGATCCCACGTCGGAAGTCTCTTGGCCTACTTAGAGCAAGTAGCCAATCACGAACGTTTCCCCTTCCATCGCCCCTCTCAACTTTCGTGCGGGAGAGC
The DNA here is from genome assembly GCA_036926305.1 of Uropetala carovei. NCBI lineage: Eukaryota > Metazoa > Arthropoda > Insecta > Odonata > Petaluridae > Uropetala > Uropetala carovei. The sequence goes on along the minus strand of JAXCHB010000179.1, from coordinate 1,223,928 downwards.
AGATATCGGTGCGCGCTGCCAGCTCTTGCTCAGCTGATATACTACGCAGTTTCTAAATAAAATACTTCCCATCCTTATTTTTGATCCACAGCAAGGAAACGACGGTAGAAACGGCAACGCAGTCCGATGCGATCTCTTCGAAAGCAGGAGTGAGACTGGTTTCCTCCCCACTACCTTCCCAAACAAACAGTCTCCTATTGGCTGCTGCTAACTCGTGTACGCCCAGTTTTCGAGGCCATAAGACTTCCGATGTTGGATCGACTATAGGTGTACCATTTCAACATGGCGTCCATTCCGGATGATACGATGTATAAATACGGGATTTTCGTAGATTCCGTGATAAACGCTCAAAGCTAAAGCCGCACGGGCGACATTATACAGAAAAACGCAGTTGCAAAAACTATCTTTCGAAGGTGCATATTCATCAAATCTCTAAATCAAATTTATTCGCTAGCGCAAAACTTTAGGAAGAGAGTAGAAGGAATAGGAAGAGGGCAAATAATGGATAAAAGAGAGAAGGAAGAGGGGGAGGGAGAGAAAAGGAAGTAATTGAAAGAGGAAAGAATGGGGGAAATTGGAGTCTTGGAAAGGTTGGAAAAAGAAGCAGGAAAAAGCCTGTAGCGGGTGAGATGAGAAAAAAGAAGAGAGGCGTCGAGAAACTTCAGAAAAGGGGGATAGGGAGAGAGAGGGAGAGAGAGAGAGAGAGAGAGAGAGAGAGAGAGAGAGAGAGAGAGAGAGAGAGAGAGAGAGAGAGAGAGAGAGAGAGAGAGTAAGCGAGCAAAGTAGAAAGGGAAAGAGGTTTGAAGGAGGTAGCGAAAGACAGAAGATGAATCGAGGCGTGAAATTGGATAAGTGAACTTAAAATGGAGGCTTGGGTGTTTTAAATGCGAGGAGGAAAGTGATTTTTCCTCCTCCGAGAAACTTTTTTGATCTTTAGTGAATCATCATTTGGTCGCTCGCGCTTTAGAAAATTTTGAACGCTCTTCATCCTCCTCGCGAAGGAAGAAAAAGAAAAGAGAAATGACAGATGGTCTGATCAGGGAATTGTCTGGCGGTTTTTATGTTTTTTATCGCCAGAATCGTATTCCGCTGTATTTTAAAGGAGAAGGAATTTTTCTTCGGAAATTTTGAGAAATTATTCGCGTCGACGTGATAAATTGTTCGTAATATTCGGTAGTGTGTTATTATCAATTCAGTGTAATCTTTACGATTGACTGATTTAAACACGGTTCATTTGACCTTTTATTGTTATTTTTTATAATTTTAATGATAATGGACTCAGATGCACGAGTAATTAAGCTCAAGTCTTTATGTATTGAAATTGTGTTGCATTATATGTAAAGGTAGCTTCGGTAAAATTTGAGCCGTAGAAAAATTGTGTTTGAGAATGCATAAAATGCGAAATATCATCTTATTTTCATATTCAAATGTGTTTTAGATTCTATTCAGCACCTCAAGGTCGGCCATAATAAAGAAATTTCGAAAATGAACTCGAAAATGTCTAAAATAGACTCGATTTAAGCCCAAAGGAGAGAATAAAAAAGCAAAATATTTTAAATGAATGTACGTAATTGAAATGCATCTTCACTGCGAAGTCTAAATTAGTATTCACTCTATCAAATTAACAAAAAAGTCTTTATATGAAATTTATCTATACAAAGTGCAAGGAAATGGATATTGGCAACGCTACGCAGAGGTGATTTTTTAAAACGACGACTAGCGATTTTATGTGTTGACTATGTTATTTATAATATGCCTGTAATGTTCGTATGGTTGGATATTTTAAATATGATCTCCTAAATGCCCAATTTTCTAGTTGAATTATGCGTCTCGTCTTTTAGATTATCTGGTCGCTGGTTTTTCCCTTTGCAAAAGAATTTATTTTTTCGTGTCCGTTAAAAATTTTCTGTGACGCAGGAGGAATCACAAAACGATCTTATTTTTGCTTCCACCATTTTAATGTCCTGGTGAGTACTTGAAACGGCCATAAATTAACTCATCAAAATTTATTCATTTCTAACTCTTAGGAGAGCTAAAATAGTTTTAACCTGCCTACTAACTAGACGGTCAGGGCGCCATATTCTTTATGGCTCGTAACTCAAGGCTGTAAAATTAACTGGCCCCATTTTGGCCTTATTTTACAATCTAGAAGAAAAACGGAAACCATTATCCACTAGAAAATTGTAGTACTTTACGTAAAATTTCGCATTTCAAAATATTTGCAATACAATTTCGAGTACGCCGGGGCATTTTTTCAAAATTATTATTTATGAAACAATGAGCTTACCAATTACTCGAGCGACGTCTCAACAACTTTTCACCGCGTAATTTTCGAATAGATATTTTTTCAATACGATTGCATTAATTTCAGCGAAGTTAAATAAATGTAAAGAAACCTCTGCCAGTTTTAATTTCATTTTTAGTGAGAAAAACTACGCTTCCCAATCCCGAAACGCGAATGAGCTAAATCACGTAATGGACTCCTGTTCATCTCGACGCTTTCCAACTTCTGAAAAGGAAGAGATAAAAGCGCGCATCTGAAAACTTAAAAAAAAAAAAAACCATCGCTGCGGAAATTGAATCAAACCGGACGTAATGAATGAAACGTCCCTTTCCCCCGCAAACGCGAAAAACCATCGAACCGTTTATAAAATAATAACGTTTTCGCCAACTGTACTACATAGGTGGGCCAACAAAAGAAAAAGTTCTCGGTTTCCCGCAGAGCACTCTGGCGGCGCCCGCGGGAACCAGATTGCGGGTGGGAGAAACGGGAGGAACGATAAAGCATCTTTGGAAACTATTCAAATTCGTTGCATTCATGCGACAAACTTCCTACACGGGCCTCCCTCAACAACGAGGGTTTCGTGTCGAGAGGGGAGGGAGAAAGGGGAGGAGAGGCGGAGGATTGAATACTGATACCTCGTGCGGTGGTATCGACACTGGCGTAATATAGGGGAGGTTGTGTTGGTTTTGGTTGTCGTCGGTTTGAAAGTTTCTGGGAGGGTAGGAGGAAGAGGTAGGGGGGGTCGAAAAAGAGGGTGAGTTTAAGGGGGTTTATATCGGAGGAGGGAAGCCGGAGTGACAGCACAATGACCAAGGACTCCATTCAGAGGGAGAATGATAAAAGTGGGAGAGGCGGGACTAATGTATTCCGACAAGGCAAGTCTTCCCGAATGTCACATTCTCCTCAACGCAGGCCGCGTCCCCGTAGGTCTCTCTCTCTCGAGAAAACCGCGATCTCCCAACCCCCTCCCCCTACACACGAACGCCTCGTTCCGTAGGAAAGGGCGGAGTTGGGCGTGTTACTTTTCGGGCGAGCGTGTTTTGTCGCGTATTTATGCGATTAAAAATGTCGGTTCCAACTCCCACGCGAAAGGTGGAAGCGCTTTCTCGCTGGGAACTTGGAAACCTTCTCTGCGTTGTAGTTCAGTCCTGTCACGTTAAGCACCCTCATTCGTGGGGGATCGCGGTGCGGTATAACACCACGCGATACGAACATCGTTCTACGCACTAAAATTAAGTTTGTTGCTATAAAATGGTAAAGTAAACAATGTCCTTCCTCAGTTAGCAATCCAGTTAAATCCTTTATTCCAGAGTTTTCAAATTTATTGAATGGCGACTCGGTCAGAGGAAAAGCAACACGAAGGAAAATATTTTCTGGCTCGAGTTTTCATGAACTCTCATCAATAAAATACAGCACATACTTAAAGATTGACATTTATCTAATAGAATCATTTCGTTCACTGTCATTTTCCATGTATTTCAGCTTGTTATACCTTGAGTGCTCAGAATTCCCCATGAGCATCGCGACCCGTGCTTTAAAAAAAACACTGCTTTCGTCAGGAAATAGTATTTTTACTTACTCCATATATGTACTATAGAGAAAGAATTGTTTTCATGAAAAAAATCTAATTCGAGATTTCAACGGGAATACACGTTTTGAGGTCCCCTGAACACGTTTTGACCGTTTTATCGATGATGTCTGTGTCTCTGTATGTCCGTATGTGTGTAACAGAAATTTTGCGTGCGCTCTAACCCAAAAACTGTTCATCAGATCAGCATTAAATTCTATATTTGTGATTTTATATATATTCTTAAGATTTGAAAAGATTTTGATAACAATCGGTCAACCGGAAGTAGCGGTTTACTCTTTTAAAATCTGTTTTTCTTAAATATTTCGCTTAAAACTGAATTTTTGTTAACATACACACACACACACATATATATATTAAGTTGTAGATATTATTTTTCTACAACTTTTGTTTGAACTAAATTTTCATATGAGGAATATTTCAAGAGATATTCAATTTTCTTCGAAATTGACGGGTAGTAGTAGTTACAACAGTTGAATCGCTAGCGCTGAAGGTTGTAAGTTGAACTGTTCCTATCGCCGTATTTATTTGATTTTAGTTGGCAACTTACGTATGGAGAAAGCCATGTGTTGGACACATAAATTTATTAGATTTTACTTAGGGTGATGTATAACCACTTAGGAAGACCACTTTCTCGTTGCTCCTCCCTTAATTATTACACGAGCATCGGCTGACGACGTTAACATTAAAAAATTAATATCAATTCCTTTGCTTAAAGAATAGTTAATAAGTCTGTTACATTATGTGATCGGTAGTAATCGTTTTATTAATTTTACCTTCGTGATTGTTTTTGGTAATTAATATTGACAGCGTCGAATTTGGGAGCTTATCCTCTTCTCAAAAATAATTAAACCTATGGTATTGATTTTAATTCTATAAAGGGTGCAAGGCTGCTCTGGTTTGAATGAAACCCATGAACGTTCGCGATTTCCCCGTACAGCCATAATATTTTTCGTGGTGGCTAATAAGCGGAATATTTTATTGTTTCCCGTCTCTTGGGTGGACGGACAAATCACCGCGCTTTATTGGCCACTGTGCATTCATCTCAGTGTTTGATTTTTCGTCTGTGTTCATTAAATCTGGCTAAATAGTAAATAACTACATCGCGGGAAATGACTACTTGTTCGGAAACGTGTGCAACTTAGCGTAAAACAACTCTCCGCTTCGTATATAGATCTATGTAAAGTGCACCGGTCTCTGCATCCTTGGTTAGATGTTGTAGTTATGTGTTGCTCTGCAAATCCCGAGAATTTTACTTTTGTTGTCGTGTCTTCCGATAAATGTGTTGATTTCAGTTATTTCTTATACTTATAACTAAGTCTCGCTTGCTCTGTAATATAAAGCACCAATTGGCAACGTTGCTGTACAGTGGCTAGCTGCATCCATTTTTGAGAGCCTCCCCGCTGTAATTTTTCGTGGTTGTCAGGGTTCAGGTTAGACATCCCCGATTATATTCCCCCACGAGCTTTAATCGGGGGTTCCGTTAGCAGTCTGTTTAGTTTTACGACGTCTCAATGATCCGTCCAAGGCGTATTCGTGAACGCAAAAGTCTTGCTCAGCATTTATATTTCTCGAATATCCTAACCGACGGATTTTCGCCAGTCAGACGATGAGAAGAAGTGCGTGGCGATGATGAGGGACCGCTCCCGAAGAAGGATAGGCTTTAATGATCGCCGGTAGGAAGGTTAGGAAGAAAAAAGGGGAAGAAAGAGAGAGGGAGAGAGGGTCGGAAGGATAGAGAGAAGAGGGAATAAGGAGCGAACCGAGTCCCACTCGGTGAGTCTGAGGGTAGTAAAAGAAAAGCGTGTAGAGGGTGAATAAGAGAGCAAGAGGGTAGTCATTGGGTTGGGGGAGAACTCAGCAAAGGTCCGGTGGTTGCGGGGGCGGAGATGGAGTGGGGGGCGGGGAAAGAGGAGTGGATCGGAGAGTTCGCTAAATTGACCCCGGACGAGAGAGAAAGAAAGGGAGGGTTTTAGGGGAGAGAGAGGAAGTGTTGGAGAAGGAGACGGAGAACCGAATGGAGTGAGAGAAGGGAGGAACGGGGGGAGGAGTCGGGGTGGAAAAGAGAAGGGGTTGATGCGGATCACAATACTGCTCAAATTGTGAGGGCATTTCCGAGGGTGTGTGTGTGTGCACGCGGGAGTTGAAGGGATGTTGGTTAGAAGGGTGGTTGTATTGAAGGTTTGCAGGGATGGAGGACAAGGAAGGAGGGCGGGACGGGGTGGAAATGGGGATAGTGTGCCTAGGAGGGGGTGGTTGTGGGGTTGAAGTCATGAGGGTTTGAAGAAGGATAGAAAAGGGAAAGAGAGGATGTGGGATTTTGGAGAAGAGGGAATGAAGAGAATGGTACGGAAGGGAAAGGGGTGAAAAAGACATTACAGAAGTGCGTGGAAGGAGAGTGAGAGAAAGAAAGGGAGAAATAGAGAAAAGAGAATGAGAGAAACGGGTGGGGGAAAAGCGAATAAAATGAAATTGGAGGCTACTAAATCCCGATATTGCGTCCAAACTGAGAGAGAGAGAGAAGTTAAATAGAAACAGGTTATAATGGTTATAAAAAAACTTTTACAAAGAAATAATAAATTTCGAAATTAATATGAAAGTTAATAAAACGCTACAAATTTTCAACGCTTCGACAATGAAAAATTAGCTGCTGACTACTGAAGGGGTTGAAAACATACGAGTATATGTACCTACCTATATATTTCGAAGTTAATATAAAAGTTATTAAAGAAAGGGAAAGGAGTTGAGAAGTTCCCGAGCGGAGAATGAAAAGCCATCGGTTACACCGATACTTTTGTTACGTCAGAACCATATCGGGGGTTTGAATTTTACAGAGCCTATTCTTCGTCACATTCTTCCCAAAAGAAACAGCGCTGATGGACAAGGGAAAAGAAAGAAATTGAAAATTGATTGAAAGAAGGGGAGGCGGAAGGAATAAAACAGAAGTCGAAAGGACGTGGAAAATTAAGAGGTGGAATTTTAAGATCGCGAAAACGTGCGGGTGTATAGAGTCGCGGAGAGGAAGGATGAGTCGGGGAAAGAGCGAGAAGGATGTGAAAGGGGAAGAAAGGGAAACGGAGAGAGGTAAAGAGTGACAGGAAGGGTTGAGAGGAGAGATGTTGGGATGGAGTCGTGATGAAAGGGTAGGGAGTGGTTGGTATATCGGGTTAGAGAGAGAGAGAGAGAAAGAAAGGTGTGGGCAGGAAGGGGGAGGGGAGAATTGGGGGATGAAAAGGGGAAGGGAATGGAGAGGGATGCGTGGGAGGGAAGGTTTAGGGGGAGAGGGGGTGGGGACGAAGGTGGGATGGACATATGGGGGTGAAAGAGGAGGTGGAATGGGGTGGAAATGAAGGGTGGGAAGGGGTGAAAAGAGAGGGTGTGAAAGGGAGTTTAGATTAATGCCCACCCTTCCATTCACGCGGTAAGAGTGGAGTTGATTCGTCAGGGAAGAATGGTTGGAAGGGGTAGAGGGTTTGGGGGGGGCGTTTTAAGTTTCATTCCCGCACTACTCCCCCAACTTGCTCTCCGCTGGATTTTTTCCCTGGGAAAATAGCTGAGCTGTTTTGTTGTTTCTTAGAGAAGCCGAAAAGGTTTGATTCGATTCAATGAACTCTGAAGAATACATCGCGAAGAAGATGGAGCGGACGAACGAAGTGTTGGTGTTCTCGTGCGGAAAAAAGTTTCCTTATTTTTCTGGATGTTTTCTCCGAGTATCTTTCGGTTGTCTTACAAATTCGGCTGTAAAGATTCGTATAACTCCATAAAATCCACGTTCAGACGCTAAAAGTCTTATAAAAAGTGTCAGAAAAAGAGTGCACTTGAGTCGAGTATGATGCTACGCAGTCTTATGGAAAAAACATATATTCCTATTCTTGAAACCGAATTTATTCATATTTGTTACGTTCCCCAATGTTTCCAGATATAGAAGTATATATTGTACACTAAACTCCCAAATAACCGGAATTTTTAAATTTTGTGACACGAAATTTTTTTACATTGTATCACGTAAGTGCGTACGTGTATACCGCGTTTACTTGTCCTAGCGTTAATAAGTACTACAGTAGTGTTATTTAACTGTTAATTTTCCTCTAGCGTTTTATTTACTTTCTTAATGTTTCTTGCGTGAACTGCGATACGTGCTATAGTATACGTGTCAATCAACCGGTATATCCGATTAACAGGGATGTATGCGCAGCTGTGTATATACGGGGATCGCTGACGGAGCATTGGCCATTCCCTTCTCTATTGGAGAGGATTGAGTCACCAACGGTAGTCGCTCGTACATCAGCTCCTACGATGGATTGAATCTTCCGCGGCGCAAAGGAAAATAATCACTTTCCCCCTTATCCGCGGAGGATACTTTCGGCAAGTTTACTGCAGCCGGATTCGCCATCACTCTCCTCTTTGCTTTGCGCGCACACGCACACAGGGGAAAGGAAATGGGAAAAACCCCCGGCCGCCGGAATTAGCCCGTCCTCATAAAAAATGGAAATATTTCACGCGTCGAGCCTTTTCCTACTGGATGATGGAGTGGCGCACTCGTGCGCTTTGCCCTCTTCTCGCAAAACTCACGCACGCGGGGTCACGTGACACGGTGGTATAGGATGATTTTTTTCCGCGTAACCTTGTGTTTGAATCGAGTTTTTTTACCTGTTTTCACAACCACCACCTTTCGCCCGTTAAATTATCGAGTGGCTTGATTTATATTTTTTTTAAACTCCCATTGGAGTTTTTTATTTTGTTCGTGATTATGCGCCAATAGAGTCTTTGATCAAGGTCCGGCAGTCGCATGGAGGAGTGTTTTCCAACCAGCAACCCTCCAGGCCCCGCGGACCACCTCATTACTTACACTAACGTACTTACTGTAACTACGTTTAAGAAAAGGGGTTAATTGGTTACGTAGTTTATTTGAACATTTTCAAATATATTGCACACGTTTCTGTCTGTTTGAGGGGCGCCTGATTATTTTTTGTTTTATTCTAAGAATTATTTTCAACGTTTGTAGGAGAAATTCGTGAAATATAAAACAGTTTTACAAACAACATCATAATAAACATATAACAAAATGCCTTTTATTTGTAAACTATGTACTTAATACAGAAGAATTGTAAAATACAATTTTTATACTAACAAAAATGAATGTATTAATGAGAACTTTGGTGTTGAATATCCTGCATAAGTTCATTAATATTTGGAGCTAAAGAAGTCAGAGATAATCTTAACGTAGATTGCCGGTTTAATAAACGATTTATTTTCTTTGTTTATATAGCGACCACAGCTGAAAATCCTGACTCACATAGGTACGTAGAGCTAAATGGAAGGAGAATCTTCAGGGCCTTCTCACTCAGTACAGGGTATTCATTTCTAATCTTTATCCAAAAATTTTCGAGTCGTATAGAGTTATTTTTTTAAATTCTGCATTGGGCATTTGATGCTATATCAGTTAGTGACTGTTCCTCTTCAAGTGACAACTGGTTATCGTCATGATCAGAAAATGTATCCAAAACCCATAAGTAACCTTTGCGAGGGTCAGATTCGTCAGGGAAATAGTTTTCAAATTTCTCTTGAAGGGTTAATATGTGAGATGAAACGCAGTCATATAACTCTTCTGTTTTAACATCAATAGAATTCGCACTAAGATCATTAAGTGTAAGGGTGGAATCGGGAAATATGAAAGAGTGGGAAAATCTTTAAGTTAACGACATTAATAAGGTATTGAATACCTGTGATAGTGTAAAAGTTGATTAACTTTTCCCAAAAAAATCAACTAAATAGGAGGTGCGGTCAAAAAAAAACTCCATTTTGGAAACCTCCGCGGACCACCAACAAACCCTTCGCGGACCACAGGTTGGGAAACATTGGTATAGAGCGTGCAGAAGTGACGGAGTGTGCACACATATGTCAGATCCGCACGTCATACCTGTTCGTTCTTTCTGAATAGCCTATGATAAGAGGACACGCTGAGAATGATTCTACCATATTGAAATTTGTTTTCAGAACAAGCTTTAAACTTTTCGCTGTAGAAATTAGTTTTCCATCGATAATTCAGTTTCTCTTAAGTTTTGCGACAAATATAAGAATTTCCTCTTAAGTATGTTTGCTTGTGAATGATTCCTGATCCACGAAATATAGTTTTTTAATCGTACGTTTCTTTTTATGTCAATGCCCGTGATTTTAACAATGGATTCATAAGAGAATTATCGAGCTCGTCCGAAGACAAAATAAAATCCATAAGAAACACCTAAGTACCCATTCAGAGACAAGTCGGATATGTTACTTTCGAGAAATAGAATGCCCATAGGGTAATGTTTTTACTTTCTCCATACGTAGTAATGGGAAAGTATTGTATTCATGAAAAAAATCGACTTCGAGATTTCAACGGAAATACATGTTTTGAGGTCCCTAGAACACGTTTAGACTATTTTCGGAATGATGTCTGTGTGTGTGTGTGTGTGTTAGTGTGGGCGCTCTAACTCAAAAAGTACGTGCCATATCGTTACCAAACTTCATATATAACACTTTAACATGAGCAAAAAGAACATTAGTTTTTGGACAATAACGGTTAAACGGAAGTCGAGGTTTATCCGAAACCCGATTCGGTTTTTGCGATATTTCTTCGTTAAAACATCATTATTGTATATACAATTCTATACAAAAGTTATAGAGAATGTAATTTCCTACAGTTTTAATTTGAAACAATTTTCTATAGGAGTTATTGTTTAGGAGTTATTTATAAATAACCGGTTTTTCGGTTTCCGTTAAATATCTCCTTAAAAACATCTTTATTGGTAATCTTTGTAAGGACCAAAGTTGTAGAGAATAATATTTCTTCCAAGTTTTGTTTGAAACTAATTTTCGTAGAACCATCCATTTCGGATATATTTCGCTTTATCTTAATACCAGCATACAGCGCCAACACCATGTAGCGGTGAATTCTGTAAACATTCAAAATATACGTAATTTACGGCAACAAGGACGTGTCTTCTTTTGCGATACGAAATAATAATTTTGCCTCGTAATATTATTCATAATAATTTAAATATCTATACCCCAAATATGGAGAAAGTCATGTGTTGGCCACATCAGATTTTTTCATTATTTGTACGGCTAATACTTGATCGTTTATTTGGTTTGCACCAATGCGATGGTTTAAATAAGATATTTCATCGAAACAGCGTTAAAGTCTGCCAATTTTTTTAAAGTGAAGATTATAAGATTTTTCGCGAAACTACGTAATCCTAATGGTATTGATTGATGATATTTATTTACAATTTTATTGTACAATTAATTGAAATAAATAGCCAAGTTATTAGGTGATTGGTGATTAAAAATATGTGAAATTGTGATAATGTCGTTATTGATTGATTAAACACATTGTTTTATTTAAGATAAATTCCATCCCGTTTTAATGGTTATTTTAACTAACAGTAGAATAAGAAAATTCTTCGATGACTGACGGTATCTTGTAGCTGTTTACGTTTATGAGATGGAGAGTTATTTCGAATTTGAGGAAGTAAGAGAGATGGAGAAAAATAGTCGGATAAGCGAAATATCGAAGGATAAATATCGTGAGGAGTAAACGCCTTATAAAACCGACAGTGCGAAAGGAGACAGAGTTAATTATTTCCGTTTCATATTGGATTTCATATTCCGAAGGATGATGGGAATGCACAAATCGGAGCGGTTCGTGTGTTTGACAGGAAGAGAAAACTTTTTTCTTCTAAGCTGACTTATTTGAAGGGATTTGAAAAAGGCGAAAAATGCCTCGCCGAAGGCAGAATTTGCTTATACTCTCTTTTTGGAAACATCGCGGCGTTAATATGCCCAATACTTATTTAAAGAACATGAAATAGGGTCGGGTATTTCAAGCCCAGTTTAAAAAATCTTACCTAATTTAAGAGGTGCAGAAAGACGAAAAAATATCTTAGTTAAGTTGCGATTATCTGGGTTATATTAAAACACTTGTCTTATTCTGCCCCATTTGGCAGTGCACTTTTTTCCGTCAAAAATGCAATAAAAATAGTATGTAAATTCTGCAGTCGCACCCCTCGACAAGTAGCCGTAAGATTCATACGGCAAGGTTCGTAATGGTAAAGTTAAATTAATCCTCTGGTGTTAATTGAACCGGACGTCCCATTTTCTCCTTATTCCCCTTGGGGAAATTCTCAAGCCGATTCATAAACCGTGCATTTTTCATTACCCGAATCCGCGGGCTTTCTTATCTTTATCGCCGATCTCTTGAACGCTCTGTCAATATCGCTACGATCCCAGGAAATGCTTATACGCCCTCGCGAGATGAGTTCAAGCACGCTAAAGCGATTTCCACCGCTCCGTGACCTTGTAAGAGTTGACCTCTCCGAACGCAAAAAAAGGATCCGTTTCGATGCACGTCTCTGTCTTTGGTTCGTCCGGAATCCCACCGCGCAATAGTGGTTTCGCTGCCGGCTAGTTCATAAAGGGGTTGGGTTACCCGCACTTGAGACTGGAGCAATCTTAATGGAAGATCGAAAGCCGTAACACCCTATGCTTTAAAACCTTCTCCTATGGGTGTGGAGAGATACTCCTAGCACACGGCCGGAACTTGGGAATGGTCACGCCCGTCGATTTTCACCGCTTTCGAACTTCTTTCGTGTAGTGAGTTCTCGGGTCGTTGGCTCGCGAGTGTACCGATCTTGACCTTGTGTAATATTTGTCACGTGTTTATCCCCATGACCTTCGCTTCGTGCTGAAGGTGGGAGATCAGGTGAAACGGCGGGGTATGTTGAGAGCAGACATGTTGGGGAACGATTAAAAATATATGTTTAAAGAGAATTTGGAATAAATAAACCTTCGACTAACAATAAGATTTTCCATATTTATATTTTCGGATATCAAGTTATTGCTCGTAAAGTTTTACCTGTTTATTTTTGCAAACGAAGTTTGACGTGAACATTTGATTTAATGTCTTACTTTGTAAAATTAAACGTTTTTCTGCGAATTTATTTAGCCATAGCATCTGAAAAAGAGCCAGGAAATGGAATTTGGTGAATATAATTGCAGTCGAGTATATTCTACTTGTTTTTTTGAATCAAAGATTCGCCACAGAATTGTCGAGCTCGTCTTATGGCTGAAAATAAGTATCAGAAATGCTTTTATACCTTGTTATGGCTGTTGGATATACCTAGGACAAGTACATATTTTTTTTATTTTTGATACTTTGAAACTGAAAAGGATACTGGTGATAGGAAAGTCCATTTTAAGGGTCCACGAACAAGTATGGAGAAAAGTGTGCGATTCAAAGCGACTTCGAGAACGAATTTACGGCCATAACCTCGGAATTTTCCGTCATAACCTCAATATTTGCTCCTCCTAATTGCATCGAGCGGAATTTCCATGTTTGGAAAGCTGTAGATAGTCATGAAAACATGTATCCAGGACTCAGAATTTTCGTGCGAACTCCTATAGAACGACTTCACGAGTAAAGTGGTGTTTGCTATAAAGAAACTTCGCGAGGATATATAATAGCATCATCATCCCCTGCAAATATTTATACCTTAAAATCGAGGCACTTAGGCGATTAAAAACCTTCCGGCTTTGCGCGAATATTGCGCGTGGAAAACGGCTCAATTTCTTCTTTCCGTTTTCTCTCCTCTCTTTCTCTCTCCCTCGCTACCTCACTCCCCTCAACTTCGTCTTAATCTGGAACAACCCAATTTGCTCTCCTCTTTTCGCGCTCAGCGTTCTGGTTCTTGTGATTAACGTTAGAGGGAGAGAGAAAAATTAGACTTCTCCCTTTCTCTTTTTTTAATTTTGGCAGAACGAAAGATAACTAAGGAGAACCCCTTAATTAACTTTAAAAAAAAAAGAGGGACAGAGAACCTTCTATGTCACTTATATTATATATAAACGCATCAAAAAAAATTTTTTTTTTTGAGGTTCCTCGCAGGACTTCGCATGCATATTTTAAGATGATATTTTTTTTCTCGTTTCCATCATACCTCGCTCGTAACGTCTTCTCGTAAGTTTTCGTAAATAATTTCTGCGGGGATGAAAAATAAAGGAACGTCGAGAGTTTTAAGCGCAGGTTTTTTTGAGAACTCAATTAAGGAAAGTTTTGTCGTAAGCTACAATTTCATCTATACGCGTGGTTACGTATACACACACAACCGCTCGCACACACAGACACGTGCGGGCTTATAAATTAATCCAAGCGCCTCGTCCTTTTCCTTTCGTTCCTCATCCCAAGTCCCGGGATAAACTCAGCACTTAACAAGATCGTGCACGATAATGACGTGAACTGAAAAATAAAAGCAGTTGTGCTTCCATAAATCTCTCTCTCTCTCCTCTCTCAATCTCCTCGCTCTCTTCGGAGCTCCCAAGGAGTCGCTCACCGCAGAGTAAAAGGTTAATATAAAAACCTCTCGGGTCGAGATTTATTACGATGGCAAAAGTTTCGCGAACTTTGGCGCGACTCTTTAAGATATCCGCCATTTCGGGAACGCATAAAAATTTTGTGGAAAAAAAAAGTCCGAAAATGTTCCAACTTCCAAAGATTACCGCTTTTACCGATGAAAATTTATTGTTTGATTATTCCGAGTTTTCACTTGCTGTGAGGCGTTGCGTTGGCTATCTGAAGATGAAAAAGTTGTTTTATCGAACGGAACGTTTCTTATCGGTGGAAAGCTATGCAAAAAGGGAGTAAAGAATGCGCTAGGGTTTTGTTTAGCATTGTTTAGAATAGATGTTTCTTATGTGTGAGAGATTTCACGCGGCTTGTTATCGTTTCCTCAAAGCACACGCCTAAGCATCTTCGCCTGCGGTATGAATTTCCAGAAAGTATGACGGAAATCTGGGTGTGGGTATACGTAATACACTTTACCTTTTTCAATTTTGGGCCGGTTAACGTGTTTCCCGCTCAGATGTTATATCCTCAATGCCGTAACATTAAACTTTTAATCCGACCTACTCATGGACATGAGATAACATCAGTGGGAACCTCAAAAAGTTTACACTGATTCATTTAAGGTGATGACGCTGTTAAACAAATTTATTTGGCACGCTACCGACGCGGTCGATAGTTGCGTTTGAAATATGTTCCTCTATTTTTTTCAAAATTGTGGATCTAAAAATATGTTTCATTGAAAAAGTTCTTTGTAATTTAGATTCGAAAATAGATGTTCGATGTGAATTATGAAAAAGTTGCGTTCACATTTAAGAAATATGTGAAAAATAATGCTTGTTTCCCCCGAATAAATAGCGTTACTTTCTAGTACCTACGGTAGATGGATCACCAGTGAAGACGGCCGTCTTGTAGCTGAAATTCGCTTATCACTTTACCAGCAGTTTTGTTGCGGTAGTAATTAACATCATCAAACGAAACTGTGCAGAATATATTTAATAGTAAAATTAGTTTCGGTCTAATTATACATTGATTGATTAATTAAGGTTCCCTTACGTTAGTTGGCAACTATATTAATGGACCTGAAAAGGTGATGATTTAAAAAGAAAATACATAGGACAGCAGAGTAGTATTTATAACGTACTCGTATCGAGAAAAGGTTTACATTCTAAGCCATAAAGTTATCAATTTGTGCCAATCCAAGTTAAATTATCTAAACATTATCACGGAGTTACTGTTATCATTTGCCGAGCTTGTATTCTGAAGGAAAAGGAAAATTGGAATAGCCATCACATCTTCTATATTACCAAAAAAAAACTAGCTTCTAGAAGAATAAAAGTATTATAAAATGTCATTGCATAAAAACTTGACCTTTTAAACATTTAAAACCTAAGATGCTGAGAAAGAATGCTATGATTTCTGATGTATTCCTTTCTTTTTGAAATATTTTAAATTGATGTGGTCAGGGAAAATACATACCGTCTCCCCTTAATGAAAGGAATTATAAATTATTCTTAATATTGTTCTCTACCTTTATTTGCGTAAAGCCGTGAAGGTATGGGGTGGTGGTCGTAAGCCTCGGGAAACGCGCAATTTAGTCCCTTCTTGAAGGAGATTAATACAAAGGACTACTTAAATGTGTCCTCCTTATACGGTTAAGGTTTTATTAATTTAAAAAAAGTGTTCAATGTAGGCATTAAATTCCAATTGTGAGGTCAAAATAGGATATTTTTTTCTGCGATCATACATCGTACATGAAAGATCCCGAAAGAGGAGAAATATAAAGATTTCGTAGACTTGATAAACCATCACGTTCCACAAGCCAAACATAGGTTTGGAAAGATGCCCATTTCGGATACAAATTGGGCATCATCACTGGTTATTTTAGAATCTAATATAGGTGAATGACCACTGATGACGGCTGCTTTGTAGCCGAAATGCAAATGTGGATTTTTTAATACTTTTCATAGCTATTGCAACTAGAGGCGGATCTATACTCCGGCCGCCCTTAGGCACGTGGACAACCGCTCTCTCCCCTCCCTCCCCCCTTCCTTCCACTACTTCCGTATGCTCTAGTGTTTTATTAAAAGTTGTGCAAACAATAAATTAAAGCAGAACGACCGTTGTAATAAGATACCTATTCAAAAACGTCTGTGTCGTCAATTCTGAGTCGACACCATAGCGGCTGCTCTTAGGCCTACTCCCATCTATTGGTATATCCGCTCCGATTGCAGCTTTATATTTCAACAATCATTTCCAGCTTCAAGGCGAGTTCGATAATTGTCTTTTGAAGAGGATGAACTGACAAGGGCGAATGTCCGGCAGAGAGAGAGAGAGAGAGAGTGGGAGAGGGAAGTGGAAGATGACGATGTGGGGCCATCTGATAGGAAACGAGAGTCGCGAGGCATTGAATGGAAGAACCTGACAGCTTGTGGAGATAACGCATGACTTATGGATCATGGTCGGACGAAGGAAGTGAACAATGAGTGATGATGAAAACTCCACGGATATATCAGTAGATTCGCCTCAATTGTCAACGAGGTGGATAGTGGTTGTTATGCGTATGTCTCTTTTTTTTTTTTTTTAAAGTCCGGGTATTTGAATCCTATGCCATGGCGGTGGGGCCGTCTTCTCGAGCAGTTTTGTTGTTGTTTTCGACTCACGGAAAACGAGATATTTTTAGTCACCGTATATTTGCTCCAGTCTCGGCAAACAACAAGCAGTCGTTGGAGAAGAATATAATTTTAAGACGTATGGCTGAGATGTTTTCGCTGGCTTAGCCGCAAAATCTGTCACTAATAGTGGCGAAATCGGATTAAACAAATGCGTTATAACAGAGGTTTCGTGGTATCTCAACACTAGTCAGGCTTTGCGGGACATTTAGTTTACACTCTGTTGGTTGTAAATCTTGCTTTAAGGGCGATAAACTTTTCCTAATATTTCTCATAAAAATGAAAATCTGTTTATTTTTTCGAAAGAATCATTTTTTTTGCATCTTAAGTAATGTAATTTTATTTTTGCATCAACTATGAATTAAGAAAGATTTTATATGATTAATTACATCAATATATAATACCAATTGATTCGTAATTTCACGAACTAATTTCTTTATTAATTCGTTTCATTTTTTTATTCATTTGTTTGTTGAATTTTTATTGCTTATGCAGTCATTTTATTTACATAAGTCCATTTCGTTGTTATGCTTTCATTTGCCTATAGTCGGTAATTGAAATTCGTGCGTTTATTTGCAAATTATTAAACGTGCCGCGTAATTATGCCGACGTTTTCTTTCGGCACCTGCTGAATTTTCTGCCCTCGGTAAAAGTATCTCCATCGGTTATACTGATAAACCCTCCGGGCTGCCGTGGTCTGTGAGACGAAGAGGGTGGTGAGTGTTGAGATAACTCCGTTCCCGAGGACGCAACCCGCTTTCCTTCGTGGTGGGTGATTCGTCTTTATCATCCAAGATGAGAAAACGCCCAAATTGGGGAATATCGTTACCCGTAGGCACGGGGTCCGTGCAGGAAACAAATTAAGCCGCGGTTTCGGGAAATGTTTATAGTTTCAATTAGTCTCCGGGCTTAAGAAATATCGCGTCTCGCCCGAGAATCGCACGACTAAAACCGAGCGAATTTACATACTCGAGGAAGACGTCCGAAATTCATGCAAATGGCTGACTCCTTCGCCCCGCTCACGCTCGGCTGTTTCATCAAAGTAATCGCTTACTCTTCGCCGTTTTCGTCCACCAGAAGGAATAATCGGTGGTGCAAACGAAGAGTTTTTAAAAATCTCATCACGTAAAGCGATCGCCGTTATGAAATACATTTTAATAATTTAAATGGAGAAAAAACGTAAGGATATGGGGAAAATTATACGCTATGCAAAGCAGATTAATTTGATTCTCGGAATAATATTATCCGCGATATCGACGTATCGTAGATATTATAATACGTTCGTTAATAAATATGTTTTAAATAGCCATCATGCTTTATATTCAAAAGCATTTAAGAACATTTCGTTGGAGTTTATTGTGATCGATTTTCTGAACAAACAACAGAAAATTGGATGCGAGCTTTCGTCCATTATAAATGAAAGAATTTTTTTGGCAAATTAAGACATTACTTATTTCCTTCTGATCATGTTTGTTTGTTCCTCATAAATACTTAAATATAAAATTAGGTATTGATTTATTGCCGATAATTGGCCATTGGATACGAGTCAAAATAAAATGGCCAATTCTCTAGATCGAGATTTATGCAGAAATGTTAATCAGTAAAAAATGAGGGTGAGAACCCCATATATTAACGGCGCTGAGTTTTATATTGTATTTTTTTATAATTTACCTAGTTAAACTAGGAGGAATAAATCGTGCACCAGTAAACACGAAAGAATCTCTCGCAGGTCCAATTCATTATTTTTATTTTAGAGAATAAACACTTTTTGCTCAAAGTAACTTTGTACTTCATCAGTAGCATGGTTCATCTTGTATTAAATAAACTTTAAATATTGAGGAAATATACACAATAATCTTATTGATTTTTACCATTTATATGCTTATTAAAAATTATGATATTTTTAATATAGAATTTTATGTATAGCATTTGGTTTGCACGCGCCTTCAGATTTTTCAAAGTATGTCCACCTTGTCGTAAATATTTATGGGAATTCTTCCAATTCCTTGGCATAACATATTTACATTAAGGCAGGGCCGGCTCAAGACATTTTGGCGCCCAAAGCAGATTTCAATTATGGCGCCCCATCGATACATACAATTTACATTAAAATTCGGTAGTTTAGTAGTATAATAGGATATAATTATTTTGAAGTTTTGTGCATTTTTATGATTAAACGGTTTGATAAAAAAAACAAGGTTTTATTCACAGAAAAATAAATTTGAAATGTCACAAAGAAATTATAAATTGTGCGATACTTATTTCAATAACAATGAGATTGATTGGAACTATTGCATCGCTATACGTATGCACAGATGGGGCTCAATCAATGGTTGTCAAACTTGCTAGTGCAGTAAGTTTCATAAAGAAGGCATCGAAAATTCAACATCGACACATTGCCTTATTCATACACAAGCACGCGTTGCAAAACGCATGAATAAAGGCAGTGACGGACTTATCTAAAGCTAATGGTACAAATTGGTCTTGGAATGAAATAGAAAGGATGAAATTGATTCTTGATTGCAAAATGCACTTGGGAGTCTGTGAATACTGCAAAGGAAGGATGCAGAGGAAAAAGAAGCGACAAAAAGTATCGAATGAAACCTTATCGTGGAAGTGCCCTTGGAAAGACGTTCCGAAAAAAAATTATTAAAAACATATGGGTTGGCATGAAAAGCGGGCTTTATCGTGAACAAATGAGACTCCAACTTTATGACTGATTACGAACTTAAACAGCAAGATAAACATCGTCTATTACCTGGAATCATTACAATAAAGGACAACTTTCATTACAGAAACAGATCACGAATTTGTTACCAATTTAAAAGTGAAAATTTAAAACGACCTTCAGGATGATTTTCTTAAAAGGAAATAAAATTTCCCAATAATAGAGTTAATTACCTCAAATTTTAAAGAGAAAAACCTCTACATTAAACTACTTATGAAAGGTTGATTCAAGAAAGAGTATAATAGCAACAAACTTATTTGAATTAAATTAAAAAATAATTTAACCATACAACGTGAAAGATATAGGTATAGAAAAAGATCGAATAAAAATATGTATATACTAAATTCCTGGTTTAGAAATTCTTCGTTGATCGTAAACTAGGTATAGCTCCAACTTAAGGGTGAAACACCCGCTTTTATCAATGGGTATTTTTCCCATTTACACTAAATATTGACGTCTCTTCTTGAGCAAAGACAAAAACATCAATTATGCCCAAGGAAAACTAACCTGTTATAGAAAAAACCTGCTATAACTTGATAACAGATTCTTCAAACACTAAAAGACGCACACCACTCGACTGCCTTTTCCACAGCGATGGGCGTATTGGAACTAATGCGGACAAATATTTCTTTTTCGATGTCACCAAAGCAAAATGCGAGGGAGGAGGAATTGTTGAAGGAGAAGGGGCTGAAAATAGTGGTGTGATAATATGTACCCCGTCCTCACACACCCTAACACAGCGTAGCAATTACTAAGAAGCAGTAAAAGAAACCCAAAAGATATATTTCGTCCTCAAACAAGAGCCGCAACCAATCACCGAGAATTTTGAATGTGCCTGAATGAATGCACGTGGAAACAAAGAGGAAGCGCAGGAGGGAGAGTCTTGGGATATCCCGCATCCTCCTCGGACTTTTTAAGGTTTTCCTTGGCTCTTGGGCACCCTTGCAAATGTCTCCTGCTGGCCAACTTCTGATGAGACTGCAGAGGCTAGTAAGGCGGGGGCGATGCCGAGGCATGACCTTTCTCCCCCCGCCACTCCAACCTAAGGGACTGCTTCTCTCTTCAGGCCTTTGGCGCAAGGGGTGCATTGCACCCGGAGAGAAACCCTAGGGGGCGGCAAATCACAGAGGGAATCAGCTAAAAATATTAGGGGTGGTGAGAACTGCTTTCACCCGGTCGGCAAAGATCCCCAGAATGTAAAGGTATGTACACACATGCGCATTTCCCTGCAACAGAACAACGAACCTAGCAAAGTAGCGCAACATTTTGGCGAACGCGAACACGAACGTGCAACATTTCCGCGCAACACACTGGCGATCCATGCGTAGACGGTATTTCAGCGAACCATCAAAGGATGTTGCGCGCGCACATTGCAACCTGTCTGGACGGGCGTGCAACATTTAAGCGAGCGTAGACGTGTTTACATTCAGTTATCATCTTACCACCAAGAAAGACACGTCGTTGTTCGCATGTGTATATCGTTCAGTTGTAGAGTGTATTATTAAAATGGAGTGGCCAAATGAAACGTTGTTGAAATTTATTGAAATCTATAGCAGCAAACAGGTTCTTTGGGATGCAAAAAACAAGAACCATTTCAATAAATTAATGAAAAATGATGCTCGGGAGGAGATCGCAACTGATGTCGGCTCCTCAGCTGATGAATGTCAGAAAAAGATGTCAAGCTTGTTATCATCATTCCGGCGGAAAAGAGCAAAAATTTGTAAAAGCCGTGGAACAGGAAAAGCTATGTATTTTTGCGATTTGCACGAGAACGAAGTGGACTGTAATCTAATTTTAATTCTATGCGAGAGACACTGAGACTGGAACCCAAACCCGCGACAATAATCCACCACTCACCTCTTCTCTTGGGTCCTTTGCCTTCAGTATTAGGGAACTTTCGGCTCCTTGTCGATCCCCACTCCTCCGGTATCCACGACGACAACCTTCGACCCACTTCCACCGAGACACAGTGCCTTCATAAAACCCCGACAGCGACCAACCCGTGAGCCGTGAACTCATGCCCCGGGTGGCTCCCTCTCGCGCATATATTACGACAGTCCAAGGAAATAGTATACCGCGCGTATTCAATCCTTTAAATGGCGCGAACAGATACATAATTTATTTATTTAACGAAACCAATTTTCCTTCTTTTCTTCTTGGAAGCGTATTTATGCACAAAAATATAAGCTGCAGCAGATACTTGAAGAGAAGTCATGTCTACTCGGCGACCGAAAGGATACTGGCGGAAAACAGGAGAACAACGATTTGCAACACCGTGCCGAGCGCCCTCTTGTTGCAAGGTTTGGTTCGCTGCTTGGTTCGCTGCTTGGTTCGCTGCTCGATCCGCTGCGCGGTTCGCTGTTCTGTTGCCGGGAAATGCACATATGTGTACAACATACCTTAACAGTAATAAAATGTTGGAAAAACCACATCCAGCCATCTGTATTCGGTAGTTTTCTCGGAAGCCGCTTTCGGAAATACTATTTTACAATTCGGAGTAGAGCTGCCGCTGAACATTCATTTGAAGTCAAATTTTCACATTCATTCGCAACCTGCAAACACTAAACATATCAATGGAAAACCAAATGGAAAATTTTTGCCAGGAAAATTTGGCGCCCCTAAAAATTCGGCGCCCCAAGCGGTCGCTTGGTCTGCTTGTATTGTTGAGCCGGCCCTGCATTAAGGATGTCGGACATTTACAAATCTTAAACGTTATTTCTAAAACCCGAAACGGAAAACTACGTCCTTCAAAGCATCTGACTAATCGTGCGCAGTCTCCCAGGCAATTATTTCACGCGAGGTCCGTCTCTGTCACCGAGCAGTCTGAGGAAACCATTCTCGTCGCCCATTTTTTTTAAATTCAGCCACTCGCCGCAGGCGTCGCACAGGTGCCGAGCCTCCCTTGACATTCAAAATAACTCTCCCAACCTCCCGAATCGGAGATACCCTCCCATTCCATCTCCTCTCTCTTCCACTCTCTCTCTCTTTTTTCCTCCTTCATGACACCTTCCTCTCTCCCCCTTTTTCGCTCGCTTTCGCCTGCGCGTCTGTCATTTGTTTGCTCTCGCTTCCTTTTTTTCAGTCCCAAAAGATGGCGGGATGTAGGGAACAGGGAGGAGGAGGTAAATGGAGTTTATTTTCCGACCCGAAATAGATTCTCCCCATGTCCTCACCGGAACTACTCTACTCCCTTCGGTTTCCGTATATATGTATGCACTCCATACCCTTCCATATGGTACATCCCTTCCCACTTTGCGAATCAAACCCTGAAAAAATCTGATGTGGCCAACACATGACTTTCTCCATATTTAGGGTATAGATATTTAAATTATTATGAATAGCATTACATAATAAGGCAAAATTATCATTTGGTAACGTAAAAGAATACAGTCGTCCTTATAGCCGTAAGTTATATTTTGAATATGTTTACAGAATTCAACGCTACATAGTGGGTGCTGTAAAATGGAAAAGGTTAAATATCTCCGCTATGGGTCGTTCTACGAAAATTTGTTTCAAACAAAGCTTGGAAGAAATATTATTCTCTACAACTTTGGTCCTCACGAAGAATACCAATAACGATGTTTTTAAGGAGATATTTGACGGAAACCGATTTTTATAAATAATTCCTAGATAATAACCGCTATGGAAAATTCTGAAATAAAAGATGTAGGAAATTATATTTTCTACATTTTTTGTAATGGTCAATGTATACAATAATGACGTATTAACGGAGAAATATCGCAAAAACCGAATCGGGTTTCGAATAAACCTCGACTTCCGGTTAACCGGTATTGTCCAAAATCTAATCAGTTCTTTGTGCTCATGCTAAAGTTATATATGAAATTTGGTATTAATATGACAAGTACTTCTTGAGTTAGAGCGCCCACAATCACATAACATCCACACAGACATCATTCCGAAAATATTCTAAACGTGTTCTAGGGACTCAAAACGTGTATTTCCGTTGCAATGTTGAAGTCGATTTTTTTCGCGATCACAATACTTTCCCATTACTACGTATGGAGAAAGTAAAAAGGGATTGCACCACGCCTGTCTACGTTTCTCGTATCCAGTCAACCGTCATCGTGATCCACCCCTTCCCTCTTTTTCCACTTTTTGTCCGCTGTCCCTTCCTTCATCCCGCTACCTTCCTCGTTCTCCCTGCATTTCTCCCTCTATTTCCCCAATCTCTTCCTCCTTTCTGTATATCTCTTTCTCCATAATCCCGTATTTTCCTCGAGCGGGTACACAGTGAAACCACTACCTCGCCACTCATTC